>ML776666.1:21968-56924 GCA_009831015.1 Picea engelmannii
AGTTGAAAGGCCTCAGAGCCCAGTAATGTAATAACTTTGAAAACTAATAATAAAAATGCATCGTTGGTTGAAATATGGATAAGAACAGAGTCTTATGGGGGTATGATTCCACAATTGATGGGGATAAAGGGGATAAGCCTATACATTATATTTTATTAAACCTATCTTGGAATTAGTTGGGAAAGTGATTATGTGAGCTTCTTAGAGAAGCCACATGGTGCATTATTGCATGCAACTATATAAACTATGATTTTGGTTATTGGGGGGTTCCTCACTAATTCATTCTTGTTCATTATTGCCCTTGATGTTTTGGTATGGGAACAAAATGTTAGATGTAGAGAGCCATAACTAGTTGGTTGTATGTATCTATTGGTTGTTCCAACAAGAAATTAATGCATGTGTGCATGATAATGATGATAGCTGAGTAAAAATATCCACAATTGAGATTCCTTGGGTTAGGATCCATAATTAGGGCTAACAATTTACCCCGTTTACCATACAAAAACTGTGGGGAAGTACTCGGAGGGTTTCCAATGATTTGTTCCATCGATATATATATATATATATATATGTTGAAGTTTGAGTAGCTTTGGAAGATATTATTATTATATTTAATTGTATTAGACCAAGTCAAAGCCCTAAAGAATAATACTATTGCGCCTTTGTATAAGTCAAATGTAAATTAGAAAGTGTAAAGTGTACAAGTCAATCCTGACCTAATTCTGAGTGGATCAACTTGTATTTATAAGAGGCTAGGCACCTAACTTGAAGAACACACATAACACAAGTTCCCTCTCAAGGAAAAGTGTGTAAGTTTGAGGAGGAGACACAACTATAGAGTAAGGGTGTTTTGGTGAAGGGTTTTGGTTATCTGTTGTAGGCCTATCTTTGTATAGTGGTGCACTACCATGTTCTTGTTAGGGTTTCTGGTCTATCTTCTGTTTAGTGTGATCTCTCTTGGAGAGATACATTATACTTGTTGACGAATCTATATTGAAGAATCTTTTCTAGGTTTTCTCCCCCAAGAGGGTTTCTCAAGATAAATCTTGTGTATATTGTGGATGTCTTTCTTTCAGTGATCTTGATGCATGTTGTTATTGTTCTAATTATTAAAAGTTAAAGAATATTGAATACATTTAACTGCTTAAGTGAAATTTTAACATGGTATTAGAGCGGGCCTGAAAGAATCCATTTTCAAAGTCTAGAGGAACTTGTTGGGGAAAAAAAATACACATGAAGAATCTCCTAACCATAACACAACTTTTCCCTCGACCAGTTTTGTAGTTCATGTAGCTTCTAAAAATTAGGGTTTCTGCATATAACCCTAGGTGATGACATCACCCTCTTTCTCAAGGAAGCTGGTCAAAGTAAAACCATCAAGGAGCTTTCCTAAGGAGGGACATCTTTCCCACAGAGCATAATTTCAAAATTCTCATTTTGAAAAATTAGGGTTTCCTCATAAACCCTAGATCAAAACGTCTCGTCAGCTGCAGACTGAAGTTGGGGCAGTTCACTATGGCATAGCACAATCTCTGATAAGTTCAAAACCCTTTCTTTGAAAAGTTTTTATTTTTCTTATTATATTTTTGTCCCAGGGAAAGATGACTCCCGACACTAAGCTTGATGAGAAGCTTGAGGGTGTTGATAACTTCTGAGCATGGAAGCATAGAGTGATGCTCATTCTAGAAGAGAATGATCTAGATTATTTTTTCAAAGAAGAATTTCAAGAACTAGAGGAATATGTGGCCAAGGAAAAGTACAAGAAGAGCTTGGTCAAGGCAAAGAGAATCATTGTTGATTTTATCAAGTATCATTTGATCCCTCATGTCTCATCATTGACTATTGATTTTCACTATGCTAGGCTCAAACATGAGGTTTATTTATTTTATCATGTACTTGAACCATAAACAAATGCAACAACACCATACACAAGTGCTTCGATAACCAAGATCACAAGAAGAATTACCATGCACAAGAACACAAGAAATATCCTGGGAAAATCCTTCTCAAACAAGGGAGAAGAACCCAACAATCCTTTTCTATATTATCAAGAGAAGATCCCCCAACCATAAACCCTGGATGCAAACAAGAGGGTGCTCTACAACCTTGAAACTAGCCCCCAAGAGAGGTGCACACTTCAGCCTTACAAGTAGGTATGAAATTTCCAAATGACAAGTGACAAGTGTGTTTCCTCAATGGGGAAACCACCTTTATTTATACAAGACTAGACACAACAATAGGTGTGTCTATTGGCACATTGGATCCAACCTCAATAACTCAGTAATATAATTAATTATTACAATAAATATTAATTATATTTCACATATGGTGGGGCTGACTTGTACCCTTTACATCACAATTAGGGTTACAAGTAAATCTTACACTCAGAAAAATATAGCAAGGGATCCACACGTCCACTAGTGCTCAGCCACTCGAGACAAAACCACCTGTGCTCAGCCACAGAGAAATCATACTCAACAGATCTCTATCTCAACTGATTCCACAGAAGAATCATCTGGAGTACCATCTCAAGCCCGACTCAACTAATTCCACAATAATACAAAGGCAGGAGACAACACATCGACTCAACTTAGTCTAGAGGAGAATGATACACCCAACACATGGGCTCTATCATAGGTCGACTCAACTCAGTCCAGAGGAGATCGTATCCTAGAGAATGTCACATGATGCTACAATCATCAACACTCCCTCTTATCTAGGGAGGCATTCTCCACCAGGACAAGTCTCTCACGAAAGTACTCGAAATTCGTTCTAGCAAGCGGTTTGGTGAATACATCTGCAATCTTCTCATCTGTAGAAAGGTACTGCACGTGTATTACTTTCCTTTGCACCATATCTTTGATATAATGGTATTTCATTTCAATGTGTTTTGATTTATCATGAAACACAATATTCTCTGAGAGCTTTACATAGCTTTGGTTATCACAATATGGTAGAATCCATCTCATGATCAAATAAATATGCAAGGAGCTTGCAAAGCCAAACTGCTTCACAGAATGCCACACATAACTCTATGTACTCTGCTTCTGTGGTACTCAAAGCCACAGAGATCTGTTTCCTACTGTACCAGGAAACCATGGCAGATCCCAAGGTAAAACAACAACCAAATGTGCTCTTCAGGTCCACTGCGCTCCCCGTTGAGACCCGAAATTGACATCCCCATTACCCTATTATACTCTTCATCTATACCTTTTTGGCTTACCTAAGCTTGGGTGAATGACAAGAACGCTACCATTAGCCAATGATAAGGTCATAAGGTAAAGTATGGTTAATTCATGCATTTTGTGGTTTATTGAGTTAGGGAATTAAATATTTCATGTACTAATGCTTCAATTTGCCACGTATAATCTTTGACCTCTAGATAAATCCAGCCTTCCTATACCAGCTCAGTTATCCGATACTTGTGCACCAAGACTGCCACTGTCTGAATCTGGTACCAAACGCATTCGGTACTAAAATCTCATCTGTTGCGATCCAGTACCAACAGCCGTGGACTGTCGTGATCCGGTACCACCATTTGCGCACTGTTGTGATCTGGTACCGTCTACCTGTCATGATCCGGTATCAATATAGAGAGTCGAATGTACCAAGTTTAGCTCCAGATCACCCAAGACAATTGGTGGATGCTTATTTTCTTTAGCAAGGCTATGTTAGAATAGTTTGTTGATTGCCTCATCCTCATGCACTTCGTGTCATGAGGATGAAGCTAAAAGATGTAACCGAATAATTAAATTTAAACATTTGACTGATTTGCAAATCATTTCATCTCCTTGTGTTTCATGACCAAGACTGTTAAATAGCCATGGCAAGGATGGTGGAAGTGTAGGAGAGTTAGCATATTACCAACATGTGAAGCAACGTGTGATATTGCAGAACATATTTTGAGTGAAGACTAATAGAAGAATGTCATTTATCTCCATGTCTTGATTGTTTATGATTGAATATGAGTTGAGTTGTTAACAAAAGTTTGATTTTATGTTTTGAGATTTGAGTGAGAGTAATGTGTGGTTTGAAGACAAGCTTACTGTAGACTTCAATAGCTGACCTGTTGAAGTGGCAAGGGACCACCACCCAACAAAGGTCAGCATCTTTGTAGATTAGAATTAACATTTGTTTTCAGTAGTGTAAATGTTAAATTAGCTAAAGCTTTAACTCTGTTAGATGATAGCAGTACAACTTAGACTAGGATTTCCATTATATGATTGCTTAGAGATCTTTACTTGCTCTGTTTTTGCATATGCTTTGTTTTTATGAATTTGGTTTTTAGACATGAATGTTGGTAGCAGTGGTCAGACATATTTGAAGGAGAACTAGTGAAGTTCACAATAGCACATTGTAAACCACAACATACTCAGTATATTGACTATTGAACTACCCATGTTATGTCTTGATGATTGATGTGTGATTTCCCTTTCATAAGTGTGGATTGCATAGTTAGTTTTCTGGGTCAAATAACATAGTTGATATGTCAAACCAACTCCATATCATACTTGCATGTGCCATAATGGAGTAGATAGCCTCTCTGTGAAAGACAACCAAAGTACATTGCAGTTTGCTATTTTGATTTGTTTCCAGCATGCATAATCTAGCTTAGTTCTATACTCGTGACATTAGAAATTATCTTTCTTATTGGTGTCTTGTAACTTTTTTGATTACGAATCCCAGATTGATAATTAATGAGTGCATTATACTAAACATATAAGAAACACAACATTTTGGCACCATTGTCGGGGAGTTGCAAACAGTAGGAAGTGATTTTTAGCTTAGATTATTTGTATAAATTTTTAAATCTTTTAAAGGCTGCTTGAGGGAGGAGGATAAAATGTTTAAGACATGAGTGAAGAGCCACACAGCCACTAGAGTGGGGTTCTCCGAAGCCAGGTTGCCTTCTTACCTTCTAGATAGAATTAGAATTTCAATTCAGTTAAAGAATCAAATTTCAATTTTATGCATAGATATAGAGATAACAAGGGTAGATTTGTAAGCTCCAAATATTCAAAAACAACCCCCCCCACTAATCCAACTGACACTGGTGCAGGAAAAAATCCACCAACAAAAAATTTGAGGGGAGCCAACGAGGCTCCAGAAGGAGAACCTAAAACGGAAGAATCAGTACTGGGACAGGCAGAATGTCAGTCTGTTGAACATTTAGGAGACACATAAAATCCAGTTTCTGAACCATCCATCAGTATAATGGTAGAAGAAGAAGGAAATGCAACCACATAGACTGAGACTTTTGGGTTTCCAATCTTGGATATTTCCAGAAACATCAGCATGAAGAATATCCCACTATCTTCGTTACCCACTTTCAGAGGTATGTCAACTGAAGATCTAGATTTATTTTTATTCGAGTTTGACATATTATGTAGAAGCTATAACTACTCAGATGATGCCCAAAAACTTAAGCTCTTTCCTGCTACAATGAAATATTCAACCTTAAGATGGTTCATGAGCTTAGGAGAAAATACAATTCTCTCTTGGGATCAAATGAAAGACACATTTTTACCGAAATACCAAGACTATTGTAAGGATAATGTTAAAAATGACATTTTTAAAATGCAACAAACAGAATATGAAAGCCCTGAAGATTACTTAGAAAGGTTCTTATACAACTATCATAAGTCAAAACTATTCACCACAGACCCAGCTGTAGTAAGAATTGTATTCTTGAAAGGTCTTAGAGATGATTGCATAGAAGTTTTAAACTTGTTGAGTTCAGGAGATGTACACCAAAATCCTTTTTCATAAATTGCAGATTACTGTAGGAGATACTCAAGAGGACAAGCTAAAACATGCAAAGGACCAAGAGATCCTTTTAGCAGAAATACAAAACAAAGCTCAGGGACTGTCACTAGAACTGAGTTAGGAAACTTATTGGAGAACTTTAAAACATACATATTGAGCACAATAAGTAACTAGTTAGATACTTTAAAACTGAAAAAGAAACAAGAAGAAGAGGCTGCTTTAGCAATATTTTGTCATAGATGCCGAAAGAAGCATAGTGAGAAAGAATGCCCATTAAATGTCATAGAAATTTGTGGTTTGTGTACACCAGAACACCCCACATCTGAGTGTCCAACCTTTCTTGAGCTACAAGCCATGTATAGGGGAGGAGGAGTCTCACAAGAACAACCATACCCTTCCAGAAGACCTTGGAGAGCCCAAAACCCCAATACATTTTATGACCTTAATGCACAATATCAATAACAACAATGGGGTCCTTCCCCAGTGACCTATCCACAATGGACACCACAACAAACTCAACCTTGGCAACAAGGTTGGAGGGGACCTATGTATGGAAATCCCTCTTACCCTACATATCCACAGTACCCTGCAAACATTTCCCAATTACTACCTGGATTCAACCCACCATAGATGCAAGCTTTACTCCCACCTCCTATACAACAACAATTTACAACCCCCTTGAACCCTAATCAACAACAAGAAGTATCTATAAATGCTAATCAACAACCACAAAACCAAGTTGCCCACAATCCTCCGAGACCAACAAAAATCCCTGCTCAACTAGTCCCTAACCCCAATAATCGACCCACCCACCCTGTGCAGAATACAGAAGTTCAAACCTTTCCCACCTATGAAATTCAACTACGATCGGGGAAAGTTGTAAACCAATCATATCCTGCAGTAATAATTCAGGTAGAAAATGATAATCATTCTGAGGAAGAAAACACTCAAACCACCCCTGCAGAAGAAGAGGCCTCTCCTCCTATTCCAATCACCTCTCAGTATGTACGAGTACCCCAACAAATTGATCTTCCACCTTACCCCGAAAGACTATTAGTGAAGAAACCCGACCCACCCTTGCACAGATATATAGAAGATGAATTACGAAATGTGTGTATAAAAATACCTCTGCTGCAAGCCATTAAGGATATCCATATATACGCCAAAATCATGAGGGATCTTTGCATTAATAAACCAGTAAGGAAGAAGAAGGAACCTCCCCTTGTTCAGGTAGTGGGACAATTATCTGAATTTATTTCTGAAATGACATGCAAATATAATGACCCTGGGAATCCAGTAGTCACTGTTGAAATTAATGGCATTTCTCTACCAAACACACTCATTGATTTGGGTGCATCTATTAATGTAATTCCTTTTGACACTATGAAAAAGCTCCAAATCAACCAGTTAAGACCAACCCAAACCATGATCGAGTTGGCAGATAAGTCAGTCATTAGCCCTGCAGGAAGTCTAGATGATGTCACAGTCACTTTAGCTTCTTGGGAATATCCAATAGACTTTTTAGTCATCTATTCTAAATCATCCTCCAAACCAGGACACCCTGTGGTTCTTGGATGCCTTTGGCTGGCCACAGCAGATGCCTTTATCAGCTGCCGGTCTGATGAGATGACTATATCCAATGGCACACATAGCCAAAAACTTGTCCTCTTCCCTCCTGCCCAACCGACACAAGAAATACCTATTTGGTTAGAAAACCCTCATGGAGAGGAAGATTGCATCAGACCTCTGTTAACACTTGAACAAGTAAGAGGAATAAAAGAACAATTAGATGAACAAGTCTTAAGATTATTTTTGGTTGACACAAATTGCATTGAATACCCAAGGTCTTTTGCAGAATTGTCACATATTTTTAGTTCCAAATTTCAAAAATCTTGGCACCCTGATATCACTCAATTATATACTTTATCTTCATCCTCCTCAGATAAGGAAGAAACTACTGAACTTGTTGAGATTAGCCCAGGAAAACCTTTGTATATCAACTCTAGTTTGGAACCAGAACAAAAGACACAAGTGATTGAAATGCTCCAAAGACAATTTGATGCCTTTGCATGGGATTATGTAGACATGAAAGGCATTCACCCTGACACATGCACACATCATATCTACACTAATGACCATATTATACTAAACATATAAGCAACACAACACTCCCTACCCAATCTGCATCGACATATCCCTGCAATCTCATGTCTACACCGAAGGCATATCTCAGGCCATATCCAACTGTGCCTCATAGATATCTCAATACATGCTTCACTACTATGTCTAGGCTGACTCATAAATTGACTGAGTGTGTTCACTGCATAGCATATATTAGGTCTGGTGTTAATGAAATACATCAATGATCCAATCAATTGTCGATAAAGGTGTGGATCAATCTCACCTAAATAAATAGAAACCTCGTTCATTTTCTTCAGATCCATCACCATCGGTGTAGGCATGGATTTGGAGTCTGTCATACCAAATTTATTCAATATCTCCACTGTATATTTTCCTTGACTTAAGAAAATCTCATCAGTCCTCTGCCATACTTCTAGTCCCAAGAAGTAGTGCATCATACCCAGATCCTTCATCTTGAATTCAGAAGTCAATGCTCGCTTGCATTCAACAATAAGACTTTCTGAATCGGTGACGAATAAGTCATCAACATACAGGACCAATATCAAGCACTTGTCACTAACAATGTGATAATATAGGTTTGGATCATAAACACTCTTGTTGAAGCCCAAACTCATCAGGAATCCATCCATCTTTTTGTACCAAGAATGAGGTAATTTTATTAGTCCATACAAGTCTTTCTTCAACCTGCACACATGAGATTTTTTCTCATGTATCATGAATCCTTCTATCTTCTCAATGTAAAATTATTCCTCAATATCATCATTGAGAAAGGTTGTCTTTACATCCATTTGATGTAGTCTCCAAACCATAGATGTAGCTAGTGCAATGATAGTACAGATGGAAGTGTATTGGGATATAGGAGAAAATGTCTCCTCATAATTGATTCCCTCCACCTGTGAGAATCCTCTGGATACAAATCTCACTTTGTACTTCTCAACACTTCCATCAACTACATGCTTGATCTTATAGATCCACTTGGAAGTCACTACAGACTTCCCTTATGGTCTCAGAACAATATCCCACACATCATTCTTCATGATGGACTGATACTCTTCTGTCATGGCATCTTTCCATACCTACTGACCTGTTGCTTCTCTATGAAAAGAAGGATTAGTATCAATGATGTGGCTCATGGTTGAAACATGGCTCAAAAATATCTGTGGTCTCTTTCTCTCTTGGAATGTTCCTCAAGGAGATGCATGTCCCGCTACCTCCTGCAGAGTCTGTCGAGCCCAATCATGCCTTTTATAGCCTATTGTAATGTCTCTGGGAATATCAACTGGCGCAACTGGATCAACTGGATCGATTGGATCAATGGTTTTCTCCCTCTGAACTATTGAAAGAGGATAAGGTATTGTTTCACTTTCAATATTCATCTAAGATTCTTTGGATCTTCAGAAGGTTATCTCTTCCTCAAAGATGACATCTCCACTAACATTTATCTATCTCTGACTAGGGATGTATATCCGATATTCCTTCGAATATTCATTGTACCCAAAACATGTACCCTTTCTTCCTGAAGGGTCTATCTTGGACCTCTTCTCCTTGGGTATATGAAAGTACACTGGACACCCAAATATCCTGAAGTGTCCAACCTCAGGCTTCACTATGGTGAAGGCTTCTTTGGGAGTCATGTTCTTCAAAATATGGTGAGGACTCCTATTCTGAACATATACTATTTCCATGGATTCTTCTGCCCACATAATCATAGGTATATTCTAATCATGTATCATCGCTTTGGTTGCCTCAATGATGGTTTTATTCTTCCTCTCTGCAACCCCATTTTGTTGAGGTTTATAAGGAGAGGTTTACTCCCTCTTGATCCCCACCTCAATACATGAATTATTGAAATCCATGGAGGTGTATTCTCCTCCATTATCTAATCTCAACACCTTGAACCTCCTCCTGGCCAGGTTCTCAACCCAAGCTTTAAATTCTTGAAATCTCGCAAGGACTCCATCCTTGGTCTTCAAGAAGTAAATCCATGTCTTCTGAGAGTGATCATCGATGAAGAGAACATAGTACAAATATATGTTCAAGGAAGAAACAATCATGGGTCCACACACATCTGAATGTATCAAGTCCAAGATCCCCTTGGATTTATTGCCACTTCTCAAGAAGGACCCCTTGACATTTTTTCCAAGAGAACAACCTTTGCAAACACCATTATGTTTAACATGTATCCCTAGAAGGCTTGTTACCATCTTCCCTAGACCGGGAAGGGATCTATAATGAATATGAGCAAGTATCCTATGCCATAGCTCACTCAAGCTAATAGTATCATGTAACAGAGCTTGGACTGGTCGGAAAATCAACCTGTATAAGTTGTTTTCTCTAACACCAATCACTCGGGAAAAATTCATATGTGTGTTCTTGTGCCATGCAAGAAATTTTCCTTCAGATAAGGTAACCTTGTAGCCTTTATCCTCTAAGGCAGAAACAAAGACAAGGTTCCTTTTCATCCCAAGTACATATAGTACCTCACTCAACTGAAGGGGTATGTCAGAATCTAGTTGGAATGTATAAGTTCCAACTCCTTTCACATTATATCTGGAATTGCCTCCAAGTGCAACATGTAGATTGGACTCTTTCTCAACAAGGTCTATCAGATGATCTCTATATCCAGTCATGTGCCTGGAGGCACCACTATCAATTAAAAAAATATCACTATCAATAGGAACCATACCCGAGAGTGTTGATATGAAGACGAATGCTTCATCTTTGATGTATTCATCTCTCTGATGTGGTTCTGGATCAACATCAACAATGGAGGAAAGTTGTCTTCCTTTCTTCCTGGTAGGACAATCTCTCACAAAGTGTCCATATTTGTCACATATGAAACAATGAATATTTGATTAGTCTTTTCTATGATCATGACTTGAAGTTGATGAAGTCTTCTTATATTTGAATGATTGACTGAAGCTTCTTCTATTTCTTCCTCCTTTATTTGTATGAAAAGCAAGAGCATGATTGTCATCATAAGGAGAGTCTTGCACTCCTCTAGCTATAAGTATGATTTATTCTTGGGTATAGTCTGTCCATAGACGATCAAAAGTAGGTAGTTATGCTCTACCATGGATACTTTGAAGAAATGGTTCCCAATTCTTTGGAAGAGAATTGAGAGTGATCAAGACAAGTTCTTTATCTGATATAGTTTCTCCAATGGCACCTAGTTGATCTCTGATCTCTAAAATCTTCATGAAGAAGGTAGCAATGGTGTCAACTTTTGTCATCTTGATACTTTGAAGATGGATCTTCAATGTAAGAGCTCTGAGGGTGTTTTTACTCTCAAACATATTCTTCAATGCTTCATACATCTCATAAGATGTCTTCATGTTGGAAATATGAGGTAGGAGATGATCTCTCATTGAGTAGATGGTTATCTTCCTTGCCTTGACGTCATATTCCTTCTCTTCATCAGTAGTTGACTATGGTAGATTCTGTTGTATCACACTCAATAGGTCATCCTCTTCCAAGGCGATCTGAAGTCTTGAATTCCAGGAACTGAATTTGCTTGATCCATCAAACCTATCTTCCACCAATGTTTTGTTCCTCATGGTTTGCATATTCTTCCACAAACCCTTAGCAACTTGGCTAGGAAACCTAATGGATAGGCTAGGCTAGCATATTTTAGGTTTCGTTGGACTTATGACTACCAAAAATAATCCTTTATAAGGTCTCAAGAACATTGGTGAGTTGTAGTAACCCTAGAACCTAAATTTCTACAGAAAATTATGGAACCCTAGAAACCCTAGGGCCAAGAATAAAAAAATTCCAAAATTGGACTCTGAGAGTCTATGGAGATGTGTTGTGTTGGTTGTGGAGCCTAATTATCTTCCTGATTCAGAGGTCTTTGTTTTCAGCCATGTTTATACCCCATGAAGACTTTACACCCCATAAGAATGTACACTCATCCACATGGGGGAGTGCAGGGGGGGTTACCCCCCTGCACGGTCCGGGGGCAAGCGGGCCCCCGAAGGAAAAATTGCCTTGTAAAAGTATATTGTAATTTCATTGTAAATATGGACCGTTCATTATAAGGTCGCAAATCTAACGGTAGAATTTATGTTAGGGTTTTTTTTCCCTAGAAGGAAACCCTCTCTTATGAGGGAAATGTATTGTGGCTAGGTATGATAGCGAATATTGTATTCTGAGATAGGAGACTGTGAAAGAAAGAAGAGGAAGTTACAACAAGTTTGTTGTAGGTTGTATCCCTTCAATTGCTGGATAATAATAAAGGAAGGACCTAGCAATTTCTTTGGTGGACGTAGCCCACACTGGGTGAACCACGTATATCTGTGTCTCTATTGTATTGTGTATCTTCTGTATTTTATTTCCGCATTTGTTTTATTTTATTGCTCCATGATCCTATTTTTACAACACAATGAAGGAGTTTGTACACTCCTATGCCAAATTTATCCCCAACGTTTCAATGTAGGGTGTTGAAACAACCAAAAAAGAGAGGGGCATACATTTTTCTTCAGAAACCCTAGAGGGTCGTACAATTTTGTAGAAAAGAGGACGACTGGCTTTAAAGCTTGTGCAATTGATATTTGAAGTCCTTTTTTATGAAACCATGTTGATTTTCACTATGCTAGGCTCAAGCATGAGGTTTATTTCATTTAGCATGTACTTGAACCATAAAAAAATGAAGCAACACCATACACAAGTGTTGCAATAACCAAGATCACAAGAAGAATTACCATGCACAAGAACACAAGAAATATCCCGGGAAAATCCTTCTCAAACAATGGAAAAAAACCTAGCAATCCTTTTCTATATTCTCAAAAGAAGATCCCCCAACCATAAACCCTAGATGCACACAAGAGGGTTCTCTACAACCTTGAAACTAGTACCCAAGAGAGGTGCGCACTTTAGCCTTACAAGTAGGTCTAGAATTTCCAAATGACAAGTGACAATTGTGTTTCCTCAATGGGGAAATCACCTTTATTTATACAAGACTAAACAAAACAATAGGTGTGTCCATTGGCACAATAGGGCCGACCTCAATAACTCAGTAATATAATTAATTATTACAATAAACATTAATTATCTTTCACATATGGTGGGGCCGACTTGTACCCTTTACATCACAATTAGGGTTACAAGTAAATCTTACACTCAGACAATATAGAAAGAGATGCACATGTCCACTAGTGCTCAGCCACTAGGGACACATCCACCTGTTCTCAACCACAGGGAAGTCATACTCAACATATCTCTATCTCAACTGATTCCATAAGAGAATCATCTGGAGTACCATCTCAATCCTGACTCAATTGAGTCCAAAAGAGTACAAAGGCAGGAGACAACACATCGATTCAACTCAGTCTAGAGGAGAATGATACACCCATCACATGGGCTCTCTCATAAGTTGATTCAACTCATTCCAGATGAGAATGTATCCTAGAGAATGTCACATGACACTGCAAACATCAACATTGACAACTCCCAAGCAAATGTTTCATGCACTATCCCGATTGTATGAAGGGGAAAATGATACACCCATCACATGGGCTCTCTCACAGGTCGACTCAACTCAGTCTAGAGGAGAATGTATTCTAGATAATGTCACACGACGCTGAAATAATCAACATTGACAACTCCCAAGAAAATGTTTCATGCACTATCCCGATTGTATGAAGGCAATGATATTAACCAGAAGATGACCTTGAGAACACAACTCAAGAATGTGAATATGTAGAGTTTAGAAACCATTCAATCCTACTTCAGAAGGGTGTCTCAAATCAAATAAAAACTTGAAGCCATTATAGACTCAATTGAAGAAGATGAATTGGTAATGACTACATTGAATGGTCTCACAATATCGTGGGAATCATTCATTCAGGGGATACATTCAATAAGAAATCTAACAAAGTTTAGCAGACTATGGGAGGATTGCACTCAGGAAGAAGCTAGATTGGTAGTTATAACAAGAGAAGAGAAACTAGGTGATGAAGAAAATCAAGCTCTAGTAGCTCATGCAAGAAAAATAAAAATAAAGAAAGAAGTTCACTCACACAAAGAAGCCTCATGGATTACAAAATACACAAAATTTTAAAAAGGATTTCTCAAATTACAGATGCTACATTTGTCAGAAGATGGGATACATTGCAATAAATTGTCCCAACTTATACTATCATGTCAGAAAATGAAAGTATAAAAGACATCATGCTCATGCCACAAAAGATGATGAACCTGATCAAGAGAGAGCTAAAGAAGATGACTCAAGCAAAGAATATGTATTGATATCAAGTCTCACAGGTACAATTACTCATGGAAGTGACACATGGCTTATTGATAGTGGTGCTTCTAAGCACATGATAGGTTACAAGGATTCTTTCTCAGAATTAGTTTAGAAGGATTCACCTCACAAGGTGAATCTTGGTGATGACTAACAGTATCCCATTACAGGAGTAGGAGAAGCCTATTACATATTGGATTCCAGAAAGCCAATGAAGATGAATGATTTTTTTTTATGTACCTAGTTTGAATAAGAATCTCCTTTCTATCTCATCTTTGGATGAGAAAAGATTCAAAGTTTCTTTCATTAATGGTGAAGTTCTCATGTGGCTAAGAGGAAATTCTATTGATGATGTTGTAGTGATTGGTGTTCAAGAAGGAGGTTTATAAAAATTGAAGGGACATTCAAAATCAACATTAGTAAACAACACAATTACTCCAAGTGAGCTATGGCATAGAATTATTTTCTCACATACATTACAAAGCACTACCAATTGTGAGCAACATGGTGACAGGTTTACCCGAAATTTAAGTGAATCGTGAAGGCATATGCAAGGGATGCGCACAAGAAAAGCACATGAAGAAACCATTTCCAAGCAGTGATAGAAAATCCAAAGGATCCTTGGACATCATACATTCAGATGTGTGTGGATCGAAGTCAGACACTTCACTTAGCGGGTATGTATACTATGTTTCATTTATTGATGATTTCTCACGTAAAACTTGGATTTTATTTTTTGAAATCTAAAAGCGAAGTATTCAATAAGTTCAAAGAATTCAAGGTACTTGTTGAAAATATTTCTGGGAAGAAGATAAAGATATTAAGTTTAGATAATGGAGGATAATTCACATTAGATGAATTCAAGAGATTTTGCAAAGAAGTTGGGATTAAAAGGGAGCTCTCTACTCCCTACAATCCTCAGTAGAATGGTGTGGAAGAAAGAAAGAACCATACAATCATGGAAGCAGTAAAGGCCATGATTCATGATCAAGATTTACCGATTCATCTGTGGGAAGAAGCAACCAGGACAACAATATATGTGCAAAACAGAAGTCCCCACCGTGTACTTGGAAAAAAGACACTAGAAGAAATGGTTACATGTGAAAATATAGAGGTTAGCCACCTGAGGATATTTGGTTGTCTAGTATATGTTCATGTCCCCAAGAACAAGAGATTAAAGTTGGACCCTTTAGGAAAGAAGGGCATATTTGTTGGATATAGTGAAACATCAAAGGCATACATAGTCTACATCCCTGGTCACTGATAGATTGAGACTAACAGATATGTCACCTTCGATGAGGATGAATATTTCATTAGATCAAGACAAAATCATTCAGATGAGATCCATGATGAGGAACCTGAAGTTCCAAGAGTTATAGATACAGATGCAGGCGATGATGTTGTACTAGAATATCATGATATGGAAGAACCATAGAGACCTGTAGATTCATCCCGAGAGATGAATACTAATAAGAGAAGACCAACTTGGGCTCGAGAAATTATTCAAGATGCAGATAAGTATGGTGCTCCATATGGATCCTTCAAAGAAATAAAGAGACCATGAACATACTCTAGTTACATGGAATTGCTAAGTGACATTATTGATGTTGAGCTTACCAGTTATGAAGAGGCTGCAGAGAAGAAAGAATGGAAGGATGCCATGATTGAAGAGTACCAGTCCATTGTAAATAATGATGTTTGGGATGTGGTTCTGAGACCAAAAGAGAAGATAGTAGTAAGTTCCAAGAGAATTTACAAGACAGATCATTCAACAGATGGCAGTGTCGATAAGTACAAGGCAAGATTCGTGGCACGTGGTTTCTCCCAAAAAAATGAATAAATTATGAGGAGAAATTTTCTCCTATGGAGAGATACACTTCGATTAGAGCTATACTTGTGATAGTTGTAGTAATGAATTAGAAGGTACACCATATGGACGTGAAGACACATTTTCTAAATGGTGTAATAGAAGAGGAAGTGTATGTGGATCAGCCACAAGGTTTTGAGACACATGACAGTCAGACACATGTGTGCATATTGAAGAAATCCTTGTACTGATTAAAGCAAGCACCCCAGCCATGGTATGGTAGAATAGACAGTTTCCTAATGAGATTGGGATTTACCAAGAGTAAAGTAGATTCCAACCTTTACTAAAAGGTTGTAGATGGTGGACCAATGATATTATTGTTATATTTGGATGACATGTTTTTAACAGGAGACGAGAATCTCATCACTGAAAGTAAGAGGAATATTGCTACATAATTCGAGATGAAAGACCTGGGTATGATGCATTACTTATTAGGTCTAGAGGTACGACAAAGATCGAGTGAGATTTTCCTTAACCAAGGAAAATATATTGTAGATATTTTGAAGAGATTCAGAATGATGGATTGTAAGGCCATGCCTACACCGATGGTGACAAATATGAATTTATTGAGTGATACATCTTCAAAGATAGTGGATGCCACCATGTATAGATAGATGATTGGTTTGTTGATGTACTTAACGAACACAAGGCCAAATATATGTTTTGTGGTGAACACATTGACTCAGTATCTGGTTGAGTCAAGAGGTGTTCACTTGATTGCAACAAAACATGTGATGAGGTACCTGAAAGGTATAATTGATTATGGAATAAAATATGTGTCAAATTGTGAGATAATCCAGCAAGGCTTTACTGATTCAAATTGGGTCGGTAGTGTTATAGACCAGAAGAGTAAATCTAGATGTTTTTGTAGTTAGGGATCAACTATGATCTCATGGTTTAGTAGGAAGCAAATGAGTGTGGCACTCAGTACAACTGAGGCAAAGTACATAGCAGTGTGTTCAGCTAGCAGCGAAGCAGTGTGGCTTCAGAAGCTGCTTGCAGGATTGTTTTATCTCGAGTTAGAGGCAACTTATATCTGTTGTGACAACCAGAGTTGTGTGAAGTTGAAAGAGAGCCCGATGTTTAATTTCAAGTCCAAGCATATTGAGATAAGGTACCACTATATCATAGATATGGTGCAGAAGGGAGCAGTGAAGCTCTAGTATGTCGCTACAGATGAGCATATAGAAGATGTTGTTGTGATCTAGGGAAAAGTAGGGGGTGTTACCAGTAGATCCTTAAATAGAAATCATAGAGATACATGCATACACATATATATAGTTAGAGACATACACAAGTAATGAGAGCCCAAAGAACAATCATGTTATCGTATGATAGAACATTACGACACAATTACATATAACCTCTCACATGAAGCTGCCTGAGCCTTCATGAGCTTATCTATTTATACCTCTTTCAGGTAGTTGTAAATACTTAAATTCTCGGGCCAATCAGTTAACATAGACTCTGATCGACTTCTACTTATAACTACGTCGGTTGACCAACAGGTTCTAAGTCGACCGTTGGGTCTAGTTGACAGGGTCGACTAGCCCCTACAACATCTGCCCCCACCTCAATTTCTTGCTTGTCCTGAGAAACTGGGGGTCGTACAAAATAAAATTTTACATATTTTGATTACAACGTTACAATATCGAGAAGTATTAGATGAAGAGAGAAAGAGAAACATGTAAGAAGAAGAGATTTTTTTTTATGCGAACGACCAACTTAAAGTACTATTTTTTACTGTGTTGTTGTGCTTGGAATTCCACCACTGGCTTCATCGACTTCCTTGTTATTTTCACTTTTTGTGCTAACCTTGAAAGCAGTTTGAATAATACTAGGAGTTGAATGCTTTTTTTGTTGAATGAAGTCACAGCATGTGTTGATCTTCTGCTACGCTTCGAGATTTAGAATTTTCAACTGGGAAATCAAGTCAACTTTCTCTGCTATACTTGATGTCTGAGAAGTTCCCAACTCTTGATCAAATTGTTTTTCTATATATTTCATTTTACCTATGAGTTGGTTGAGGCGACTGGCTGCCTGGTCAATTTCCAACTTCTGCCATTCCTGCTCTTATTGTGATATTTGTTTCTCTATTGCTCTTTATTTTTCAAGTTGTGTGGTGAGGGATTATTTTATTTTGTTATCCATGGCCAAGTTTCTTTTCCTTTCTATACTGTCTACCGTAGCCTTTTGTATCCAACATTTACTGAAGAAGTATGAAAAATGAGTCAGCCATTCACTACCCACAGAGCTTAGTGTGCTAGCTTATTTGGTTAATTTATGTATGTTCTGCTTGAATCCTTTTATATTTTTCCATTTGGTTTCTAAGGTTATGTTCATTTGTTCCTGAGTTGTTTGGATTTCTTTGACGGCTAAGTCACATTGCGGTTCGACTTCTTTTTTTTCTTTCTTTAGCGCCTCTACTTGTTGTCGGTAGTTAGTGATGGTTTTGATCATTTTGTTGATCAGTTCTTTAAAGCCTTCTAGGGGGTTCTACACTTATGACATTTGTTCTATCCCTTCATTCAGCTTGATTGCTTCTCTACATCCTTCCAAGATATTCTTTTGCTCTTGTTTTAGTATTTCGACTCGACTTCCTTCTTCCAACACCTTCTTCCATCTCCTTGTTGATTCTTTTGAAATATCTCCATGTAAGTCGAACAAGTGTTTGTCAAAAAGTGTGGTTGGGTCGATTGAGGTTTCGACTGACGACCCTAATGGAGTCATTGTTCCAGTTTTTTTTATGGTGATAATGGACGACTTTCTTTTCTTTATTTTAACTGCAGATTTGGATGTCTGACCATATTTTTTAATCGTTTGTTGTGTTGTCGGGATGCTCTGTTCACTTGTTTCATCTTTTTCTGCCTCCTCATGTTGGGTTTTTTGTACCTCCATATCCTCTTTGTCCTAGAGATTTGGCCCTTCTGTGTTAATTTTCTCAACATCTGTGGGATCTATTTAAGGTAAAAGCCTTTCAGTCCGCAGCTTTTCAACATTCTTTGCTTGTATGCTTGGGATGTTGCTTTTTGGATCTTCTTCCTTAGTATTCTAGTAAATCTCGACCTAATATGTTTCAGCTATCTACAAGACTTATTCATGTTGAATTGATGCCTCAAACAGATGGATTGCATTTTGTTGTGTTGTGATTGTCAGCTCACCAACTTGTATTGATTCAACTGAATGTTGTGGTGGCATTGGTTGTCTATTCGAATGTTGTTGTACCAATTTCATGTCTATTTCTTCGATCGAATATTGTTGCTCCATGTCGAGGGTTTCTATCTCGACGTCATCCATCTCGACTGGCTGATCTGACTTTGTTGCTTTGGATGACTCATTGATGATGATTTTCCTCTTCTTTTTCTTTGCTAGAAATTCTTCTACGACCGGGACCAGCTCTGCTGGAGGTGACTCCTCAATGAGGTCGATTACAACATCATGTGTTCTTTTCTTACTTGGTGTTCCTTTTGGCCTTATTTTCCATTCTGTCATGCTCACTGTGAATTTTTTCAGGCTGACATAAGTAGTTATTATTTCTAAGTTATTTTTCGTCTTCACCCCTCTTGTTTCAATTTTCTTGAGTGTGCGTTTTATGTTATTAGATTTATGGAAGGCCTCCTTCAATTGTGGTCCTACCGAGGAACTGTATATCTTCTTCATGATAGTAGTGTCTTGTCGTGTTTGTTGTAATTTCACGATGATATTGGAGGTGATACTTGTCATTTTTTTTAATGATGGGGTCATTGAATTTGATGCCTTCATTCGACTGGAATGTTTCTCTCCAGATATCCTCCATGTCGATCTCTAGTGCTTCTTCCTCGAAAAATTTCTTCCCTTTGTTCTTTTTAGTCAGTTGTTTTATTTTTCCCGGGCAAATATTTGGAGGGACGATTGTCATAGCTTATAAGTCTTCGACAAACGGAACTGTGTAGAAAAAAAATTCTCTTTATTCTTCTTGATCCCTGTTGGTCAATGGAAATATTATAGGCATCCCCGTCTATTGTGCCTCAGGAATAATTTCTAAATTTTGATTGATTTGTCTTTCCATTCCTGTGAAGATTTCTTCCACTGTCGGTTGGTAATGTAGTTATTTTGGTTCGGGCGTTGGCGCGAATCCACACCACAACTTCGCGCAATCAAGGTCTAGTTGAATATGGAAAGGGGATGGAAGTTCTTGACAGATTTCTTGCTCGACTCACCATATGTGGGTACTATCTTTCAATCCTACGACCCACAATCAAAATATCTCTTCTAGTGGAAGTGAGTTTGATGTACCTATTTAATTTTAGGAGAAGACTATGTACTAATCCATTGTTAGGGTATTTTTAGATGTGAATGTTGCTTCTCCTGCAGACCCATATTGCTCCATTTATATCCATATTAGCACTGAAAGAAACTTGATGAATCAGCCTAAATATTGAACATCCTTGCAGTTGGTTCTGAGCATGTCGGCAAAGTGTTCCACCCAATCGAACCTTTTTGAATTCTGATAGACTTGAGCTATTTCCTTGACCATTGTTATCTTTACGTCAGACGCTCATCCTGATGGTGTGAAGCACAAATAAATTATGATGGCATTCCAATGGTCTCTTGGGTCGATGATTTTGTTGATCAACAATTCCTTAGAGTTTTTGGTTGTCATCGACCTCGTTAAAAACTGCATCTAGTCGTTAGTATTGGCCAATTTGGGTACCTTGGCCCCTGCCCTTGGGATTCCCAAGATTTGGTAGAGGAGTCGACCAGTTATTTATATAGGCTGATCTAACCAGAGGCATCATTGATGATATCGACTAATAATGAATTTTTTCATTTCTTCTTTCCATCGACCCATGTCAGCTACTTGCGGGGCACCAAGGATATATCAGATTCTTGATTTTTCTAGGAATTTAGTTTCTTCTTTCCAACTTCCTTCCTTCATTTCCCACTCTATGAAATTTATCTAGTGCTTGCTCCAATATATTTCCTTCATCTTCAATACCCGGATATTTTTCATCCGGATTTGCAATGGCGTCATGGTGGCTCTGTTAAAAACTTTCCTCGTTCTTGAACCTTTTGTTGCACTGTCGACTTGACCTCTCATCCTATACATTTGTTGATCCTGGTTACTAGTTTTTGGCAATGTTGGTAAATTTACGGGTTCGATCGACTGTGCTCTTTGATCTATACTTATCTATGGAGGTGAAAATAACAATGAGGCAAAGTCATATGCTTCTTCCAAATTTATAATTGGTGGTGAGAGCATCAGGGTCAATGCATCCAGTTGTTCTCGTGTTTCATGCTCTTCTGTCATAAAGATTGGTGGTACGAGTGAGTCGAGCGAGTGGAAGTTTAAATCGTTGCTTGGTTCGCATTAATTTATGTCTCATCATCCATTAATTGCAAGGTCTTGTTGTTGAATGTTGCATGTATCTGTGTATTCGACGATTGTATGAATGGATTGCAATGGTCATTTCCATCATTAATGCTCTTGTCAGATTTTACATGTCCCAAATTAAATGCTCCATATTTTCCGACGTCGGTGTTTTCTCGGTCGACGTTGTTATGGACCCGATCGACGAGGTTTCCTCTATTGATACATGGTTGATATGTGAACCAACCAACGAGAGTTTGTGAGCCATCTTTATTACTGGATTGACTTAGTCAATGTCGGTGATGGCTTGTTTGTTCATTCATTTTGCTAAATTTTACTGAGTCTGAATGGTATCATATTTTTTCATGCCAATTTGATTCATGTTCTCTTGGTTTGTGCTCATATGATCTTTTCTCTCCTAATCTACGCTCTCTTGAACTGCACTCGCTTGATCATAGATTGATTATTTCGCTTGATTATTTTCTTATGAGTATTTGTCTTAAGTCGGTCGATGGTGTGGAACATCGAGAATATTGTCTGCTACTTTGTCTTGGACTTGACCAATGGATGATTTATCTCTCCATTTTACTTTATTGCTACTTTTCTTTAGTGTTATGGATATTCTTTAAATACTTTAAATTTTCAATTTTCTATACCTGAATTTGTCTAACTGGTTTTTCGTTTATTAATTTTAAGCAAGGTTTATTTATTATAAGTATTATTATGTTAGAAAAACAGGATCGTGGAGCAATAAAATAAGCTAAATGCGGAAATAAAACACAGAAGATACACAATATAATAGAGACACAGATATACATGGTCCACCCATTGTGGGCTATGTCCACTGAAGAAATTGTCAAGTCCATACTTTATTATTATCCAAGAAATGAAGGGATACAACCTACAACACACCCATTGTGACTTCCTCTTCTTTCTCTCACAATCTCCTCTCTCAAAATACAATATTCGCAATGATACATAGCCACAATACAATTCCCTTATAAAATGGGTTGCCTTCTAGGGAAAAAAACCCTAACATAACTTCTACCGTCAGATTTGCGACCTTATAATGAACGGTCCATTTTTATTATGAAATTACAATATATATTTACAAGGAAATTTTTCCTTCGGGGGCTTCTCCCCTGAACCCCCTCTTTCCCTCGGACCCTACAGGGGGGGAAAGCCCCCCTTGAACCCACCCCCACATGGAGGGGTGTATAGTATTCTAAGGTGTACAGTCTTCATGGGGTATAAACACAATTGAAAACAAAGACCTATAAAATAGGAAGATAATCAGGCTCCACAACCAACAATCTCCCACTTGGAGACTAATCACAACAAATCCATTGTCGTTGTACCTAATGTACTATACTCCACCTTGGACCTGGAAAATTTATCATCTTCACCTTCATGCTCGAAGACCAACTGAAACTGAGCAGGAACTCAGTTTCTCCCTGGTTACTCCCTTTGTTAACATGGCTGGAGGATTATGGCTAGTGTGTATCTTTTCCAACTTCAAATGTCCATGTTATAAGATGGATCATATGAAATGGTACATGAGATTTATATGCTTAGTATTTGAATGTAAGTTTGGTTTCTTTGCAAGATGAATGACACTCTCGATGTCACAGTACAACCTATTATTCTCTTGCTTCTTTCCTAATTCCTCCATAAACCTTTGTAACCAAATCATCTCTTTACTAGCCTCTGTAGCAGCCACATACTCTGCCTCTGTTGTTGAAAGTGAAACAACCTTTTTTTTCTTCGAAATCCAACTTACCATTTTTCTACTTACAGTAAAAACATACCATGTGGTGCTCTTCCTGCTATCTTTATCACCTGCCATATCCGAATCAACATATCACTGTAGAACAATGTTTGAACCTCCAAAACATAATGCATGAGTAGAAGTACCTTTCAAATACTTGAGAATACACTTCACTGCCTCTCAATGTTCTTTACTTGGATTGTTCATATACCTACTCACAAATCCCACTACATTTTCAATATCTGGTCTTTTGCAAGCCATCCCATACACCAAGCTTCCAACTGCCGATGAATAAGGGACCCTGGACATGTATTATATTTCTTCCTATGTCTTGGGACACATTTATTTGGTTATTTTGAAATGGCTGGCCAAAGGTGTACTAAATTGTTTTGCATTCTGCATTCTAAACCTCTACAACACCTTCTCTATGTACTCACCTTGAGACAATGTCAAATTGCTATTTTTCCTATCTCTTGTTATTCTCATACCAAGGATTTTCTTTGCAGCACCCAAATCCTTCATCGAAAATGAATTACCTAATTTCTTCTTGAGCACATTTATATCTTTCATATTAGACCCTGCAACAAGCATGTCATCTACATACACTATCAAGATAATATAACTTCCATTTTCTAACTTTTTAAAATAAACACAATGATCATAATGACATCTACTATAACCTTGTTATGTCGTAAACTTGTCAAACTTCAAATACCACTATCTTGGAGCTTACTTTAGGCCATACAATCTATTCTTCAACCTGGATACCAAATTTTCCTTCCCTTTGACCTCATACCCTTGTGGTTGTTGCATATCAATCTTGTCCTTCAAATACCCATGGAGAAAAGTTGTTTTACATCTAACTATTCAAGATGTAAATCTTCTATTGCCACAAGACTTAAAATAGTCTAGTCACAATTCAAGTCATTTTAACAAGAGGATAAAATATTGCATCAAAATCTACACCTTTCTTTTGTGAAAACCCCTTTACAACAAGTCTAGCCTTGTACCTATTTTGGCCTCCATATTCTTCCTTCAACTTGTAAACCCTTTTATTCTACAATGCTCTTTTTCCTACAGGCAACTGAACCAAATCCCAAGTCTGGTTATTTACCAAGGAATCCATTTCCTCTTTCATGCCTTGCTCCCACTTCTTTTTAGTGTCTACCTTCATTGCCTCTTCATAACATTGTGGTTCACCAGAATCAATCAACAATATATAATACAATGAAGGAGAGTATCGTTCAGGGGGTCTACTTAACCTGGTAGATCTTCTAACAACACTTGCAGGAGTTTGAGGTAGTTGTTGCTCCTGTTGTTGTACATTTTGATTTTCTGGTACATTTGGAATTTCTTTTTCAGTGATCTCATCAAGCACTGTGTATTATGGTTTTTCTTTTTCCTGTTTTTCCTTGCAATTGATCTTTGTACATGACCTTCTCATTGAATATGACATCTCTACTCATAATTATTTTTTGATTTTCATAATCCCAAATGCGATAACCAAAATCATTAACACTGTATCCAATAAAGGTACACTTCTTGGATTTTGCCTCAAGCTTTGTTCTATTTTCTTTATGAATATGGACAAATGCTTCACAACCAAAAGTCTTCAAAAAAGAATAGTTTAGCTTTTTAACTGTCCATGCCTCCTCTGGAATTCCACCATACAAATAGCTTAAAGGTCCTCTATTTATTAAGTAAACAACAATATCTACATCATCTTCCTAGAACTATAAGGGAAAACAAGCATGCAATCTCATACTACTTTCACGCTCCATCATTGTCCTATTCATCCTTTTTGACACACCATTTTCTTGTGGTGTTACTGGAACTATCTTCTCTCTATGAATCCCATGGTATGAACAGTAATCATCAATATCTTTGCTGCAATATTCACCTCCATTTTATGATCTAAGAAACTTCAACCTTTTTCATGTCTCATTCTCAACCAAAGCTTTCAATTTCTTAAAAGTATCAAAAACATTAGATTTTTGTCGAATGAAATAAACCCAAGTTTTTCTAGTTGCATCATTGATAAAAGTAACATAATAACGAGAGACACCAAGAGATGATACATGAGCTGGTCCACATACATTTGTATGCACAAGCTCTAACCTTTCACTCTTCTTTTCTTTTTTGACTCTGAGAAATCCGACTCTCTTTTGTTTTCCATAAACACAATGCTCACAGAAATCCAAATCAATTTGTTCAAAATATAGAAACAAATTTCTTTTGTGAAGTATTTGCATCCCCTTCTCACTCATGTGTCCAAGCCTATGATTCCACAGTGTTGTATCCACTCCTCTAGAAGCTAAATAGATATAAGAATAAATATTACCATTACATAAATACAATGTAACTACCTTCTCTCCTTTTTCTATCACCAGTGATCCTTTGTTGAGATTCCATGCCTTATCTGTAAATATAGATACACAACCTTCACTTTCCAACTTCCTTGTTGAAATTAGATTTTACTTTAGATCTGGAACATATATTACCTCTTTCAACAACCATTTGTTTCCATTCCTTTTCTTTATTTTTACCTTTCCCATTCCAACCATTTTGCATGGTGCATCATCACCCAAATGAACCTGTCCAAAATCACCTTGAACATAATCTAGAAAATGTTTCCTATGGGGTGTGGCATGAAATGAAGCCCCTGAATCTACTACCCAAGACTCATAAATTTTATCTACAAAAATAATCAAAGCATCTTGTAACACAACACATGTTACATTTGCTTCCTGATTTTTCTCCTTCTATCCATCTATTTGTTTCTTTGGAGCTATGCTGTCTTTCTTCAGATGTCCTTTCTTCCCACAATTCCAACACTCTATCTTTCCTAGTCTGTATTTGGATCTTCCCTTCCTAGATTTCTCGCGGTTCCCCGATCCCTTTCCTATATCCTTTTGTCTTCCCCTTTTCTCCATGTTTAACGCAATACCTGATGTCTCACCTATTCTTTTCTATCACATTTCCTCGCTAAGGATAACACCAAAAACATCATCAAATTTGAAAGTGTTTGAACTAGAGACAGAGTTACTTATATCCATGACCAAGTTGCTTCAGCTTTCTGGAAATGAGCACAATATTAGAAGATCCCTGACCTCATCATTAAATTCTACTTTTACATAACTTAGTTGATTAGTAACCGTATTAAATTCATTTAAATGATCTGCAACAGACCCAAATTTTGACATCTTCATATTACATAATCTCTTCATTAGAAATACCTTATTGGATGCCGAGGAAATTTTATATAGTTTATCCAATGCATCCATCAACTCCTTCATTGTCTTTTCTTTCGAAATATTGAAAGCCACCGACGTTTCCAGGCTCAACCGTATCGTTCCTAGTGCCTTTCTGTCAAGAACCTCCCATTCTTTGTCCTTCATGGTTGTCGGCTTCTTTTCTATTCCACCTAATGGTAGGAATAGATCCTTCTCATATAAATACTCTTCCATTTTCATTTTCCATAATTGATAGTTTTGGCCATTAAATTTCTTGACCCTAAACTTTCCATCTTCCGCCATTGCTCCCACTCGAACCAGGAACACTCTTTTCTTGCGAGTTACCTTTCACTCTGATACTAGTTGTTAGAAAAACATGATCACAGAGCAATAAAATAAGACAAATGTGGAAATAAAACACAAAAGATACACAATATAATAGAGACACATATATATGTGTTTCACCTAGTGTGGGATATGTCCACCAAATAAATTTCCAGGTCCTTCCTTTATTATTATCCAACAAATGAAGGGATATAACCTACAACACACTCATTGTAACTTCCTCTTCTTTCTCTCACAATCTCCTCTCTCAGAATACAATATCTACAATGATACATAGATGACGCAATACAATTCCCTCATAAAAGAGGGTTTCCTTCTAGGGGAAAAAACCCTAACATAAATTCTACCATTAGATTTGCAACCTTATAATGAACGATCCAGATTTACTATGAAATTACAATATATATTTACAAGGAAATTTTTCCTTCGAGGGCTTGCTTGCCCCAGGACTCCACAAGGGGGGAACTCCCCCCTGTAACCCACCCCCCCCCCCCATGTGGAGGGGTGTACAATATTGATGGGGTATAAACATGGCTGAAAAAAAATACCTATGAAACATGAAGACAATCAAGTTCCACAACCAACAGATTAGTCAGTTTAGTCGGTTCATGTTGGAAACTCCCTGCTATATTTTTCCAACAAGGTTCTTTTCTTTTATACCTGATAGTTATTTAAAAATGCACCATTAATTACTTTCTTAAATGGTTGCCCCAATAATGTTCTAAGCTGGAACACTCCATTTGGTCAAATATCTTCCACCACATAAGACCCCAATCATGTTGTTTCCAATTTTCTGGGTTTTCCTTTTATGCGACTGTCATACAGTAAGACTAAGTATCCCTCTTTTATATCCTTTTTCTTTATGTGACAATCGTACCACACTTTTTGTTCTTGCTTCTAAACCTATTTTTGGATCACTATTAACCTCTCTTCTTCCATCTTGTTTAGTTGGTATAGTCGGTCGTTCATGTTTTTGCTTTCATCAAATTTTGTTACAGCTGCGGCCCTGTCGGAATTAGTCCAAAATTGTAGTGGGATAACAACTTCTTGGCCATAGACTAGCTTGAATGGATTCTTCCCAGTCGATCTTTATAATGTTGATCTATACGCCCAGAGGATTGTAGGAATCTTATCATCCCAATCATATTTATTTATGCCAAATATCTTTGTAAGAACCTTGTGTAATGTTTTATTAAAAGATTTGATTGCCACGTTTTCTTGTGGGTGATAGGATGTCATTTTTATATGGTCAATTAAATTTTTTTCCAGTAGAACTTTAATTGTTTCATTCACAAAGTGAGTTCCCTGGTTGCTGATTAGTGTCAAAGCACAACCAAACCTTGCAATTAAGTTTTCGTAGATGAATTTAGCTGCTACCTCTTTGGTACGGGATTCGACTGGCTTAGCTTCTGCTCACTTGGTCACATACTCGACCATAGTAATGATGTACTTGGCACTAGTTCTTATTTCCCTCTATGGAAATGGCTTGACGAAGTCGATAGCCTAGATTTCAAAAGCTCAATTAGAGTTTATTGAACTCAGTGGCATTTCGTTTTTCCACAAGGGTCGTCCAAGCCTATGAAAACTATCACATTTTTTTACTTGATCCCGATAGTATTTATGCAAAGTCAACCACCACATTCCTGCTTGTAGTACCTTCTTGGCTGTTGTGTTGGCCTGCAAATTCCCTCTGTCTGCTCCTACATGGGCTTCATTGATGATATCCTCCTATTCATGTTCTGGCACACTTCTTCTTAAAACATCATCCATTCCCATTTTGTATAAGTATATGTTAATGATTGTGAACGATGCAAATTTCATAACTAGAAATTTCTTTTTGTTTGTTGGAAGGTCCTTCGGGGCCTTTCCTTCTTCTAATAAACTGGTAATATCTTCTAAATCTTTAGGTGCAACTTCAATTATGAATAAGTGTGTGTTTGGAAGTTCATCGTCGATGTCTGTCATATCTTCTCATGTTTCTAATCGTGAAAGGTGATAAGGTCGGAAATTCTTTTTCCTTGGTCGTATGATTACATCAAATTCAAATTCCTAAAATAATAGTAACCATCGACAAATCTTGCCTTGATGAACTAGTTTATTGACCAAGTATTTCAATGCTTGATGGCCTGTAAAAAATGTAAAGGGATTTGCAAGTAAATAGTGATGAAACTTTTGTAGAGTGAAAATCATTGATAGGGTTCCCTTTCTGAAGCTGAATAGTTTATTTCTGCTTGATTCAGTCTCTGAATTTCATACACATTTGGGTGATCCATTGTTTCATCGTATGGCTGAGCTAAACCGACCCGACAGCTACATTGGACGCATCGATATGGACATGAAATTTTCTCGAATAGTATGGAAATTTGAGAATGGGTGCTTCGACCAACTTCTTCTTTAAAAATTCGAAGGATTATTGGTAATCTTGACTCCATTTGAATTCAACGTCTTTTCATAAAAGTTCATTTATTAGGAAGGTGATGTTCGAGTAGTGGCGTATAAACTTCCTATAATAGCTAGTATGACCCAGTAGAATTTTGATCTATTTTTTATTCATGGGTGGTTTTAGATCAAGGATAATCTTAATCTTAGCCATGTCGACCTTTACCCCATCTTTACATACCACATGTCCTAGCATGATTCCAATAGGTATGGAAAATATTCATTTTATGATGTTTAATGATAGTTGAACATGTTTGCAGTGTTCTAGCATAAGTCGAAGCCATTTTATGTGATTTTTGAATAGACTATATATTGTCCAGTCGCCGAAGTATACAACCATGGTTTTGTAGATATACTCTTGAAATTATTTGACCACTATTCTTGAAAAAAATGTTGACGCGTTCTTTAGTCCGAATGGAATTATTCTGTAGGAAAAAGATCCAAATTCCGACACAAATATTGTTTTCGCCTGATATTCTTTTTCTATTGGCACCTAGTTATATCCTAAGAACCCATTAGTAAATGAACAACATTCGTGACTAGTGACTTCATTTATGATTTCATCAGCAAAAGGGATGGGGAATGGATCTGTCACAGTCTATTTGTTGAGTCCTCAGAAATCGACATAAATTCTTAATTTCTTTGGATCATGTTTCTTTGGTTGCACCACCATGGGACTTTCCCATTATGACTTGTCGATAGGATAAACAATGCCTTCTTGTAGCATTCCTTCGATCTATTTTTGAATGATCACTTTATATTTATGCACTAACTTGTACAGTCATTTTTTGATTGGTTTTTCTCTTGGAATAAGTTCAATATTCATTTCACCCATTTCCTCTACACGTACTTTCAAATCCTTGTAGTCACATGAAAAAAATATTGATACTCTTTTAGTAGATTGACTATGTCGGTTGTTTTCTTGTCAAACCAATAGTCACCTATTCATACCATTTTTGGTCGACCATCATTTAATATATCGAATTCCTTCATTTTGATTTCCGTGTCCATCCATTATGGTGGTTTTGCTTCATCGAGATGGTGTTCTCCTTCTTCAATTTTTGTAAATATTTTTGGGAAGTTGGGTTGTTCCTAGTCTTCTTTGTGTTCTGTGGCTATACTTAATACTGACTTCACATGATTTTGTAGTGCTAGATGGTATTTCTTCCACTGGAATCTCTATCCTAGCCATTTTATATTCTCCATGTCGATCCTTCGAGCAGTCGATATTTCCTTGTTTTCTCCCAACAAAAAATTGCAAGTGGATGTCGATCCTCCATCGACCACCATCTTTGTTTTTTCTTTATGTACAATTGGTGAAGGAATTTCTAAAAATATTTTTATTTGGTGTTCTACATCTTTCAAGTGTTCCTCTACTAGATTAAATTCAAAGTCTTGCACAAAATTTTCTTTGATTTCAACCCAGTTTGAAGTGTGGCCGAAAGATTCTTCAATCTTATACCATTTTCTTGGTATATCATCTAATGTACTTGGAAACATATGGGGCCATGCCCTTTCATCCTTATATCCTATTATTTTCCATTCATTTTCACAACGTTGAATATGTTCTGTTGGGTCGTAGTCGATTTTGAATGTGGGAATATCTGCATCTTTGGATAATTTATTGTCTTTGAATCTTTCAACAAAGTATGTCGACACAGTCATCCATGTTTGTAATTGGGGGGAATGTGTTTCCCACCATCTTGTATTCTAGCCTATGAAACTTTCCACAAGGCTTTGTTTCCTTCCTTTCTCTCCTATGGATTTTTCTACCTCTTCGACATGGGTCGAAGGGGTATGTCGTTCACTATATTGTAAGGTTTTGCTTATCTGATTGTTAGTCAGAAAAAGAGTAGGAGTTTGTTGAGTTATTTTTTCATATACTTTTGGTACAGTCTGGATTGAGTATCACATATTAATATGTTTCTTTGGAATAATTTCAATAGACCAACAATATTTCGCATGTGCTTCGTGATTTTCTATTTTCCATTTGTATAAGGTGGAGTCAGAATTATGTTCGATTGATATGAGGGATTCTCTCCAAATTTCTCCTTCTGCGGTCAGTTCTATATAATCTTTTTTTTCTTCGTTTATCTGATATAGACATTTGTCTTCTTTATATTCATCCCACGACTCCATCCATGATTTTCCTTCCTTTGGATATAGGGGAATAATTATTTTTCTCCCACTTCCTTTCAATTTAATTCTATCTCTTTCCAAGGAGAAAATTGTTTTCATTCGTCGACCCCATGGCCGACCGACAAGAGCTACATATGTTGACATTCCTTCGACAAGTTCAATCACCTCAAAGTTGATCGAAGTCGGCATTCCCATAATTTGAGTGTTGAAATTTCTCAATATTCTAATTGGTCCTATTAATCGTTGATCAACTAACTTAAGATAATTAAGTGTTGGTGCTAGGTTGGGTCGGCCCATTCGTACCCATGTTTCTCGTGGTAAAATATTGACTTGCGAACCAAAATCAATGACCACTTGATTGACCATCATGCCCTCAATATCCAAGTCGACTCATGGATCGTAATATTTGTTGTTATAAGTGAGGTGATTTGCATTCTTGGTCGGTTTCTGACCATCATTTTATTCTCACATTATGTTGAGTAGGTCCAAAAGCCTCTCTATCAATTTTTTTTCTTTGAGGAGCTACGAAAATTCATAGATGGTGTCTTCGTTTCAACTTCTTTGGTTTTGTTGATCTTCTGTGGAATTATTGAAGAATTTAAGAGCTTCTCTCATGATTTTCTCTTCTTTATCTGGGTTTAGGAAGTTGTTGGCCTTCTTTCTTTGGTAATTTTTTGGTGGAGTGTGAATAGATCGTCCTACACCCAACCTTGTAACAATATGTAAGTTTTTAGAGTTCCTCACCTCTTCCTTGGATACTACATGTAGTAGATTCACATTTTTTCTTGGTATATTTTTTTTGAGTACTACTGGGTAGTATTCTAAAGAGTGATCTCCAATGTCGCATATGTTGCAAAATTTCAGATCAATTCTATCTTTTATAGGACAATCTGCGTTGTAATGATCATTTTTCCAGTAGTTAAAACTATATGGTTGTCCACGACCTCGACCTCATCCACCAAATCCATGTCGACCTCCTCGACCTCGACCATGACCACTGTAGTAATCATCTCTTTGACCATAGTTGTTTGCTTGATCGATAATTTTTGTGTGGTATATTGTTCATATATTATTATGATTTCGAGTGTTTAGATGGCATTCTGATGTTCAGCGATCGGAAGTTTCACATATGTGGCACCACTTAGTGTTCTTCAGATTATGTAGACAATATTGTATACTATGATCAGTTAGGCATTCACATATAATACAATATTTCTAGGCTTGTACTTGGTGGACGTCTGTTGTTTATGTGTGCTCATTTAGGGGACAATTATCCTATGTGTGTCCTTCCTCGGTGCATGTGGTGCACCATATTTCATTGCGTCATATAGATAGATTTTTATTATTTGTTGCAGATGTTCTATTTTTTCCTCGAGTATCTCCGTCGTCAAGGAATTCGACGGGCTATCATCATCGTCAAGAAGATTGGATTCTTGGCAATGGCCCAACTACATACCACTAGACTAGCAAGTTCTTATCGATTGTCGTGGGTATTTGACTTAGGAGATATTTGAATTTTTATCATATTCCCTTACCAACTCACTTGGTATTTGTTTGATTTCTTTTAACTTTTGGGCTGCCAGATGTGTGATGTCCTGAATTTTAAAGAATGTTAAAAATTTATTCTTTACTTATGCTTTTGAACGAGTTTTATTTTCTGTGTAGTTCATGAACCATGTTAAGGCATGGTGGCGCATCGTAGCTCTGAATTGAGACATTTTCTTATCCTCGTCTGTAATATCAACTGCATCCCAAAAATTTTCACATACGAACCAATGGCGTTTTGGATCCTCCTCCCCTTCGTAAATCAGGGTGTGGTTGAAACCCATTTTGATTTTCTTGGTAGGAATGCTCAGTTGCCTTGGTATTTGAGCTACTACTTATTTTGACCGAGCTGTCAAATCTTCTGGTCAGTTTTTGTTTGCATTTGACAATGGGTGATACTCGAGGAATGGTTGTTTCTTCTTGAGTATAGAAAACACGTCCTTAGTTTGAGAACTTTGATCCTTATATTCGACTAATCATCCTTCTAAAGGTTGCGTCGCTTCTAGATTGTAGTTATTTTCTTCTCTCGATATTAGATGTGGTAGGAGGGTTGAGTCAATGAGGTGATTAATTTGGATAATCATATTGTCGACTTCATTTCTCTTTGGCTTGATAATCAATGCATCCCGTAGGTTTCCCTAGTCATCCATTATGTACCATAATTTTGTAGATTGGTCATCGATCTACAGCCTTTGTTGGAGAAATTCTCTTATTTGTGGACTGGTGGACTAGTTTCCGATGCGGTAGAAGTACGTAAATTTGGTCCAGATTCTTTGTAATCCATACTTTCCAATTCGTCGACCGGCTGATGGATTTTCAGCTGTGTGTCTCTACTTTTGTCAGGTGTCGCTGCGAATTTTGTTGTTTCTAACTCCGGTCAATCTCTGTCTGACTCAGAATTCTCACGTTCTCTGTCAGGATGACCCTCCTTGGACATATTTCTATTTGAATTTTTGTTTTTCCACTGGTTACAAAGTTCTTCTCTTTTTTGTTGTCTTTTATCCTGTTCTATTTTCTGTATATCCACAAATTTCTTATGGGATTGCTTCCCTCTTGATGACATTTAGGATTGGAAAACACTACTTATTATTTTATGGAATCTCATAGTTTTGAATGACCCCCCATTGTCAACCCAACTTAATCTAAGTCGGGAGCATTGGCCATATTTATTTCTTCAAGAAGTAATCCCAAGCTTCTCTTGTATCTTTTCACTTTGCATCAAGAAATGCTTCCCACTTTTCATCTCTTTCTTTGATCCAGGTGGATATCGGTGGCCACCCATCTTTTCCGACTGGCTCAAAACAATTTTCTGGCAATTTTGGCAATTTACTATTTTTAGCAGGTTTTAACTTCCGGGGCCATTTTGAGGGCCTAAATGAAGGTTTTTTGAGATCGAGGTTCTCAATGATATTCGAAGGCATTATTGAGCCCCCAAAATGAATCTCCTCGACGATACCTTTCCAACGAGCTATCACATGCCTAAAACGGAGATCGTATGCAAAAGTTACGACCCCGGGAAGTTGATGTCCTAACTTACCCAAACGGGGCCCACATGACTTTTGGTGCTTCATCTCCTAGGGTTAGGTTTTTGGATGTCTATGAATTTTGGCATTCTCGTCTATTGTAAAAAGGCCTCTAGAGCATCATTGTAATCATCTTCTCATGGATTCGAGTAGCAGCCACATCTCTTCTCAGAGATAAGCTACCAACGCCCTAGCTAGTTTATTTCCATTATGTCTGTAAGCATATTTCAGTCATTTGTTATTAATGAAATGAAGTCTTATTTCCGCTGCATCTCTGCGTTTATGTGTATTTCTGTATTTCATTGTGTTCCTACATAAATCCAGATCATTCTTAGAAGTTTCTATTTGGTAATGGTGTGCCTAATCTTGGTCAGTATTTGAATATGTCACCGACTCCCTTGTCAAGGAGGAATTTATGAAGAAGTGTTGGAACCATGCAGAAAAATATGTCATGCAAATCTATGTAGAATTTTTCTTTTATTTTGTTGAGGGACGTTCGATCTTCAATGACTTGTTTTGAAATATAATCTTCAATAATTCTTTCGAGCCAATCATGCATGTTCATTCTTCCTCTGTTCGTCAACTTTAGGCCTAA
>ML776666.1:63893-76502 GCA_009831015.1 Picea engelmannii
TGTTTTGAAAGATAAAAACATTCCATAGTGGTATAATGGATATAAGTACATGGTTTGCATAGAAACCTATGAGGACATAGAGATAGGTTGTAAGCCATGTGTTTCTTGTGTAAAAGGTAATTTTACCCTTAGTGTGTGACTTGCCTATGAAAGGAAACCATATGCTTAAGTTAAGGATTGAATAAATGCCAATTCTTAGTTGAATGGAGTGTTGTAATGTCCACTTAAAGGTGTATTAACTTAATTGTAATAATGGCATGAGGAAGGTCGGCGCAGGTTGAAAACCATGTCCTTTGAAAATGGAAAGTTTGCAGGATATCAAATCCTCGTTTGGTGTCTAGGTAGTAGGCTTACTGCTTTCTACAAAAATGGATGAGAAATCTCGTGGGAATAAAGTTGAAACCTTGCAGAAATATATTGAAAAAAATACTATGGGATTGCTAAGTCCTAAAATAAAACTTAATTCGTTGAGATCCTTGTTTAAACCTCGAGAGAAATGATAGTCGTTGATTCAGAGTGGAGGATCAATCTCGACCGTTCGTGGAAGGATTGAGATTTTTGGCTAAGTGTTGTAACTATCCCTCAATGAGGTCACCAAAGAACCAGAGGCCTGGTCCCTCTAGTTGGCACGGCCTTGTGAAATCCCAGTGTCGGTGGGGTGGGGTTCTAATGAAAAGTTCTCCCTTTTTATGCTTATAAACAAGGGAGAGAGAGAGGATGACATCATAATTACATAGAGTTCCAGGGTGGCAGAGATAACACCACGAAGGATGACACTTGTCAGCATTGGATTGGTGTGGGTCGAGTGTGGCCCCTTGTCAGGCATAATCCTTTGCATTGACACCTTAAATCTTGATGTCATATTTGAGAGTCAAGAAATATTAGTCGTTAATTTATTGATAATCTCAGGAGGGAGTTGACGCCCTGAAGAAACGAGAACTTCAGGACACTGAAGCTCCCAAAACTCATTCCATTTCATTCTTTCCCCAATTTCCTAGTTCCTGGTTCGGCATGGTTCTGGGAAGGGTTCTAAAACTTTTTCCCTTTGTGAATGTATGAGCGGGAGGACGTGTGGGGCACGTACTGATGACATAATCAATTTAGGTGTCCTGTACTTAGTCGCCAATAAGAAGTGGACAGGTGTCAACACCTTAGTGGATAGGAACCATATTCCCTATGATGATGTGTAGTGCCATGCCAGTCCACGGGTTGTGTCTTGGTTGCTCCACATGTCACGACTAATAACGTGCCACGTGTATTGGATAATTATAGTTCCAGCGCAAAGTTATGTCTGAGGTCAGAGGGCATGAAGACATGTCGTGTCATTTAATTATGCCACATCAGTGTGGTGTGCAGTCAAGATGTGGGGTGTCATGCAAGGTGGCATGCCACATCGGGCCCATGTGTTCATGGTCCCAACTGGACCACTGAATCAAGCCCATTAGGATGGAGGATTATGAAATACCCGGGCGATCGGTTCTCAAGAGGCCTGGTGCCCAGTGGGGTAAGATGCTCGGTGGGGTTAGGTGCCCGGTGGGGCAAGCTTTCTGTTGGGGTGAAGTCCTAATTGGAGTATGGTTTCGGGGACTGGATAATTGACTAACTGAAACCAGGAAGTGTTTATGGTGTTAGTTTTTGGGGATCCACGAGATACCAATGCCTGGTTGGGCATGGATCTGCCTCTGAGTTCCGCTTGTTGATATGCAAGGTATTCCAGCTGAATTTTGGCTCGAGACATGCCACGTCGGGGAATATGTGTCATGATAGGTTAGCACTAGGTGGTTCCATGTGGGATGGTACATGTGGTGAAGGTCCACATGGGTACCATACAGACGTGAGGTGTTTTTTTGGTGAAATAAGGCATGCAAATTTTAGGAGGCCATAACTGAGATGGAGATGAAATGTTGTGTGCCCCTGTGTAGGGAAGATGCCCATGAGATGGGTGTGTCACTCTCTTTGAGATGGAGATGAAATGTTGTGTGCCCATGAGAAGGGAAGATGATGAGAAATATGTATCGTTTGAGATGAAACGATGTGTACCCCTGTGAGGGGTGAAGGAGCCCATGTGATGGAATTATTATTCTCCTTTGTGCAGAGAGTTGAGATAATGTGATACTCCAGATGATTATCCAGTGAGACTCAGTGAGATAGAGATCTGTTGAGTAGGACGTCCCTATGCATGAGCATAGGTGGATGTGATCCTAGTAGTTGAGCACTAGTGAGTGTGTGTCCTAGTGATTCTCATGTGAGACGCAGTGAGATAGAGATCTATTGAATTGGATATCCATTTGGTTGAGCATAGGTGGACATGCCCCTAGTGGCTGAGCACTAGTGTGTGTGTGTGTGATATCCCTTGCTATATTTTCTAAGAGTCATATTTACCTCTAACCCTAATTGTGATGTAAAGGGTACAGGTCGGCCCCACCATAAAGTGAAAGATAATTAATGTAAAAGATAATTAATATGGTAATTATTAATTATATTTTGATTTATTGAGGTCGGCCATGTTGTGCCAATAGACACCACTTTTGATGTGTCCAGTGTAATACAAATAAAGGTGATTTCCCAATTTAGGAAATATAACACACATGTGATTTTGGAAATTTCATCAAGTACAAGTTCTAAGGCTGAAGTGTGCACCTCTCTTGGGCACTAGCCTTCTTGGTTTTGTGAGAACCCTTTTGTGTGCTAGGTCTATGGTGTGGGAGGTCTTTCTCTTGAACAATATAGCAAATGATTGGTTGGGTTTTCTTCCCTTGTTTAGAAGGGTTTCCCAGGATACTTCTTGTGTACTTGTGCATGGTATTTCTTCTTGTGATCTTGGTTACTGCAACAAATTGTATATGGTGTAACTGCAATTGTATATGGTTCAAGTAAAATGCTAAAATTGGAATAAACTTCATGCTTGAGCCTAGCCTAGTGAAAAATTCAACATGGTTTTAGAGCATAACTCTTGAAGAATCCATTGCACAACCCTTCAAAGCAATCAATCCTCTTTTTGTGGAACTGTACGACCCTCTTAGGGTTTCCAGAAATTTCGTACGACCCTCCTCTTTTTCAGTTTCATCTCTTAATACTTGGACATTGGGGATAAATTTGGCATAGGAGAGTACGACCTCCTCCAGTGCACCTCCAAAGACTCTCAGAGTGAAATTCCGAGCATTTTGAATTTTTGGTCCTAGGGTTTCTAGGGTTTCACAATTTTCTACAGATTTTTGGTTTTAACGTTTCTGTAGCTCATTGAAGGAGTTTTTCATCTCACCAGTATTATTGTGACTCTATTAAGGCTTATTTTTGGCATTCATAAGCCCAAAAAAACCTAAGGTTTCTATCCTAGCCTAGTCGTTAGGTTTTCTAGTCCAATTGGCAAGGGTTTGTGAAGAATCTGAAAATATGGTGAACAAAATCTTGGTGGAAGATAGGCTTGATGGTTCAAGCAACTTTAGTTCCTGGAAGTCAAAACTTCAGGTCACCCTTGAAGAGGAAGAATTATTGTGAGTGATACAAAAAGGTTTACCAGAGATACAAAAAGGTTTACCAGAGACACCTACCAATGAATAGAAGGAATAAAGGAAGGAATATGACGTCAAGGCAAGGAAGACAATCATATACTTATGCTCTTACATTGAAGGGCCAACTTCAAAATAACAAGATGAAAAAAGGTCACACTGTGGATACCTTCTTCATGAATATTGTTGCACCTCTTTTGTCCCCTAAATGGGAAAAATAAATATGCTTACAAGTCCAGTTGGGTAGCTAGGCAAGACAATAGTAAAGGAAAAGGTTAGAAAGATAAAGCATAAAAGATAAACAAAGAATTAAACTAAGAATGATAAAAACAATTAAACTATAGTGCATAAGAACATAAGAACAAGGAACAAACAAGACTCATGCCACCAATGGAAAGGATTGTATTAGTTGAAATAAAACACCGAAGAGAAAGGGAGACTTTGGGTCCCCTCTTCCTCCAAGGGAGGGCTCCTGGACCCCCAAATATTGAGCTCTTCTTACAAATGAGGAACTAGGATGAAATGGTGAAGAGAATCCAAAGCACATTCATTCTAGAGGTGATATGAATGGCTAAGTGCAATGGTGCTAGAATACTCTTGATGAGGAAAGAGGATCCTCCAAGAGAATATCGGCAACATAACAATACAAATGAATTCCCTTGAAAATGTAGTGCACCCATGGCTTCCTTTTATAGCATAACTTTGAGGCATTATTCAACCAGATTTTAGTGTGAAAAAGGGGCCATTTAGGGCACCCTTAGGTCTTTGACCAGCCCCCCACTTGGATTCATCTCAGATTTGAGGGTCAAATCGACTTGGGAGTTGAACCAAAAGTGGGTGAGGGGTTGACAAGAACCATAAATGTGTCGTTCATTGAAGTGCGCGGCTTTTCCTGTAAATAGTCGTGCATGTGCGTGGGTTTTTCTATATAAAGTCACGCATCTCGAGCATGTGCGCGGGTTTTCCTGTATAAAGTAGCGCATCTCGGGCATGTGTGCGTGATTCCTTTGGTGAATTTGGGCACTTCAATTTTTTGACCCAATTGTATAGTTTTTGCCTCTTGGACATGCATTTTTGAAGCTAATAGGTGTTTGGAGATGTTGGATTCCTGTAACCATTTGTGGATGAAATTTCAGTGATAACAGATGCCCCTTGATGGATGAGGTTAGGAGCATACGTATAGATGAAATTAATCAATGTTTCTTCTACTAAGAGTATCATTGTAAGAGAGAGTGATAATGAGAGTATCAAGAGCGACCCGTTGGAGGGAGAGGGGAACCTGAAGAACCCAACCTTTCGTAAGGTGTAAAAATAAACTGTGTACAAACGAGGCAGGCATGCCCCATGCTCGTTCTATGTAACTAAAAAATGTGTAATACAATAACTGAAACTGTGTGTTGGTGTAGATCACTGCAGCGCCCTCCGGGGCGGTTTGATAATGGCAGAGGATAATTCTGATGGTGAACAAACTCTGAAAAAAGGTAAGGACACCTATGAGAGGTGTTGATGATACTCAGGCATTGATAGCCTATCAAATTTAAGAGGTCTTCGGCATATATGAAAATAAACTGCAATAGTCGCAAAGTAAGACCCACCACAACATGAGAAAGAATTGAAGTTGAATGTAATGGGGGTCAACGACAGCAAAGGGAAATGATGGTTCTCTCTGTGTCGTCTGAGACACCTCATTGTAAAGGTAATGAGAGTCAAGATATTGTCACCCTCCTGGAAACTGTGTTGATGTCGACAGAAAGGGAGACGCGACTTCGAGAAGTGGAGGGCTTCATGAAATCTACTTGGACAAAATCAATAACTGATGAGGAACATGGATGAAGTCGAGGAGTAGTGAGACACAAGACTTCCCTTGGTTGGGGAGAGGTGTAAAGTGGAAGAAACCGTGAAACTGAATCTAGTGTCATTGGGACATCTAGATGAGGGTAAATTGTGCCAGAGGTGTGACAAAATGGACAAACACAGAGATCAAAAAGGTTTATGGACTTGTAAGATACTCGAGGTTTATGGATAATGTCAGCAAGGGTAGGAGGTTAAAAAAATGCCCCAACCAAGGGAGACATGGGTTGCTTTGCCAGGAAAAGAAGGTCGCCAAGGGTGATGACAAAAATCTATGTAAATGCTAGAAACAAAGGCTTTTTACAATTACCAAATGAATAAAGAATAATTTGGGATGAGTGTAAAAATACAGAAACGGGTGCCCTAGTGCAAGATGGTTGGGCCGGTTAGGGCACAAGTTGCATGGAGAACTGGTGGAGAGTGGGGGGCCCATGGGTGGGTTTCTGTATGAGGTAAATGAAATGGAGGGAAATTTGTGGATGGGCAAACTGATTGTGGATGAAATGGATGGTTAATGATACTGCGGAGGCACAGTCAAAATAGAACCTTGAAGAGATAACCTGGAATTCCATTAGGAAAGCTATCAAAATGAGGAGAATGAGTATGTGGTTGATTCTCGGAAATGTGTAAGACTATTGAGACTCCCATCCCTAGGGGGTGAAAGAAGCATGAGTGTCAAAGTGCCAAGGGGGACTATGAATGGGACAGCTCATGTGGGGGACAGTGCTACTGGGTGACAGGACCAAAATGCAGCGGAGGTGACAGTACTACAGAGCCGGATATGAGGATCCTACAGGAAAATTGGAGGCTATGACTGGAGATGCAATTGAGATTCAAAGGGAATGATTACATGTCAGTGTCAATCATATACCTGAATGGGTTGCGCTGGTGTGTGATGACCTAGTACCTGCACACATGAAAACCAAATACCCGACGTGAAAAATATATGAAAATAAAGGACATATAACAATTATTTGATAATTTTGAACATGAGCAGGCGTACCTGAGTGTGTGTCATGGAAATATGCTCCACCAGGGAAAAGGGAAAATGATAACCCAAGGAAAATGTCTTATGTAAGTGGCCGAAGATGGTTCAGAAAATGGAGCTTATGGGCTCCTGTATCAAAAAATGAAAGTGGGGAAAAGGGCTTAGATATGGATGGTGGGTCCATAATTCTAGCCCAGTTTCACTGACACTATGGGAGATCGGGTGGTGATTTGGTGGGAAGACATGGACCTTCCCTTTTCTCAAGGACTGATGAAGAAATATAATGAATTACATTTATGGGAGCATTGGTATGGAGTGTCGGAGAAAGCTCATGAAGATATGTATGGCGGTCTGCAGCTAATGTGTGGCGGACGTATGGGATAGATGGGCAATGATGAGTGTAATACCCATATTCTGTGCATATGGAATATGTGAAATTGGTTCATATATGTTGTTTGCGTGTGGTTGATGATTCCGTAGTAGCATGGGACATCCTTGGTGGAGTGGTAAGCAAAAGGTGTTCTTGAGGAAGCTGGATAAAACTGCATAGCTCGGGAAGAGAAGGACATTTGTGAGTGGGGTGTCTTTTTCTTTCACATAAGGTGCAAGGGAGTTGAACTCAGGGAGGTAGTGGAGTGATGGTCTCTTTCTTCTTCCGTCTGCTCCCAGCCGCAACGATGGTGCTAGTGATTGGGGGTGAGGGTGGTGTGGTAGGAACAAGTATTGGAATTTGCACCGGGATTGCCTTTGATTGAGGAGGGAGGGATGGTTGAGGAACCATCTTGGGTGGATGTAGNGGGGAGATCTGTGATAAGTGGTGCGGTGGTGCTCTCATGGAACTCCTAAGGTAGTATTTCTTCAACTGGTGGAACTTTGATATGGGGAGGGGATTCAGTGATAGGATTCTTATCTCCGATGTCTGTTTCTTTAGAGGAAACTACACACACTTGTGCTGAAAAAGATGGGTTTAGGAATGATGGTGCTCCCTGATAAGTGCCCAACATGGATGGGTCTTGGAATAATCCAGGGCCAATGTTGCCAACTGGAAAATCATTCGAGCTAACATGAACAAGGGGGAGGATGTTATCAATGTTGGCAGAATGGTTAGGCTCATAATGTGTAAGTTGGTCGATGGTGACGATATTCCCATTATGGGGGAACATCATCGTACGAAACACATAAGAGGTGACGGCCTTCATAGCATACATGTATTTGCGTCCGAACAAGATATTGTAATCAAGTTGGGCATCGATAACTTCAATTTCAATGAGGATGGTTTTTCCCCCAAGTCCTATGGGGACATTTTTACAAATCCTTGCAGAAGATGTTGGTCGACCATCGTAAGCTTGAAGGGTGATGGTAGAGGGTACTAGCTCAGGGGAGCCAATTTTCTGCCATACATGTTTAGACATGATGCAGGTGGATTCACCTTCATCGATGATACACCAATAAATGATGGTGTTCCAAATCTTAACTGGTATTTGGAAGGCTACTTGGGGGGGAAGACGTAGTTCTCTATTATCTGAATCAAATGTGATCAGCTATGTCGACTGCTCCCAAGGCAGAAAGCAAGGATTTTCGTTGTGATGGATAGGTTTGGAGGACCTCCAAAATAGATATGGTTGTGGAAGACTGGGCTAAGTCATCAACCAGACTATAATTATGAGCAGCCCTAGCATGAGGGTTATGTACATTCCGTCGTAAATGCATACGTGATATGCGAGGAATGGGTCCCACGTTAGGACGTGGAATCATCAATGGTTTTCCTGTAGTAGATGTCAGTATTTTTGAGGTGGTTGGGGTAGATTTGGGAGGCATACCATATTGACGGTTGCGGGTTTGCAGAAGAATTTATTCGCCACTGAGGAGGACACTGTGATCAACCAAATTCCCGGGTTGAGTGGCGCCCGGGTTTGGATATTTCCCCATTTGTGGTGGGGTAGGGTTGATCACTTGTTGGGTGTTCATCACACCTTGGTATGGAATGGGGTTTTGAAAAACAGTTGGAGGCAGTGGTTGCAAATACTGTTGTGGGGTCTGTTGAGGGGCATATGGTGTCAGAGGGCCCTGTGAGTTCATGGATGCCCTCATCCGTTGGAGATCAGGAATTTGGGGGGTAGTAAGGATTTCCTCCATATGCCAGTGGATATGGAGGTGTACCATACATAGTGGGTTATGGGGGGTATGGATTGTGGTGTGTTGTGGTACCAATCAATCCATTCACCGAGTGAGACATTCCTGGTTTGTCTTGGCCAAATAGCATGGGTCTTAGGGCGTCAAGTAGTACTGTATACAAGTACCCTGACTGTGAGTAAATGAGTTCGAACTGTTGTGCCTTGCTAATGGCTTCTTCTTCAGACTGGGGGAAGGTGGCGGCCACATCTTTGGCAAGGAGGAAAACAAGTGATTTGAGGAACCAATTGAGACATTGTTGTGGAGTAGCTTCAACTTTGCGGAGACTACGTCACCGACGCCATTCGTGAATGTGGTCAATGATGTGCATGGTAGAGGTTTGTTTAAATTATGAGAGTAGTTCGAGGCCATTGTCATGACGAATTGGTAGTTGAAAGAAGGTCAAGAATTCTTTGGCCAAGGATTCAAAGGTCACGTGGGACCCAGATTTTTCTTCTACATACCACTTAGTTGATGGGTCAGTGAGTGTACGTTGAAATAACCTTAATAGGACAGAATTGTTCGTGATGTTGTTTGAAGAGCACCATAAGTGAAAGGTCATGATATGGTTGGCGAGATCGTCTCCCGGGTTTCCTTCAAACTTGGGGACGTCTGAAGGCAGTTTGGTAGGCATTGCTGGCCATGTGGGGTTGTGCAATATAGGATCATTAGTGATTTTAGTCAGATCCGGTATGTTGAGGGAATCCAAGTATGGCATCTGAGGTGGTGGTGGAGGATTAGTTCCAGCCATAGTGTGAGTGTTTTGTGTACCTGACCCTTGAGGGAGACTAGGTGGGTTTGTACTTCCCCCTTGAGAAGAAGTTGCCCCCCCACTTCCATGGAATGGAGAGTGTGGGGGTGTTTGACCTTGGGAAGTGGACCCAAGCAGATTGGAACCAAGCAAATATGATCCCAAGATAGTAGCACTCACAGGGGTGTGGGGAAGTATGGACGATGAGTTGGCAAGACTAGGAACTCCCCCTAGAATGGGAGGGAGATTTAGCAAGCGTCTGGAACGACGGGGGTTCTGTGGGTCCCCTATGATGTCTGACTAGCAAGGTGGATGTGTGCAAATGGTGATGAGAGCAATTAATGAACAAGAGACTTTGTATAACTTGGACCTTCACAATATATCTCACAATCATATGTAATCATAGGAACATTATACATAAATCAATTGATAAAGAAGCATACATGTGGGTAGGTGGATTTTGTTCATGTGGGAGAACAAAGAAAACAAATGCTCGTGTCCTAAAATATGTAACGTCCTTCCTCTCAAACAACACTGGACCTTCCAATAGCACTCAACAGTGGGGTTTGGAGCCACCAGAAGAGGAACTAGTGAAGGATGAAGTAATCAGTTATAATGAGGGGTAGAGTGTGCATATCCTGAAAGAGATGGCGATATTTCCCAATAGCCACACAAAATCCGATCAAGGTGCAATTGCAGCCCACAATTGCCACCTGGGTAGATGTCCTAAAATTTGGTCACTAGGTACCTCGGTCAAAGTGTGACATTTAGATTTTTGGCCTAAGAAATGTGTCACAGGCTGGATCTCGTCCAAGAGGTGGGTGCCTCAAGGGGGGACGCATAGAAAAACCAAACCTTGACCTTCGACCCTTCATGGGTATCTCCCTGCCTTATGGTGTAGGAACACTTGACTTGGAGGATTTAAAGTTCCCTATTTGAAAACCTCTATTGTTTAAAGATGTGAGAACCAGATAACAGGGAGTTATTTGGATGCCTATCCCTGAAATCCTACCTAGACTAAAAAATTTCTTTTGGCACCTCCTGTGGAGGAAAACTTAGTGAGTTTTTAGAAAAAAATTATATGTGGTTGTTGGAGAGATTGGGGGTGTGAGCCAATCTCGTTGAAATTAAGTGGGAGTGGATAGTTTCGTCAAGAAAAGGGTGGGGTGTTTCAGAATCCCTTTGGAGGAAACTTACTTCAACCTCCACATTTCAAGATGAAAACTATGTGAGTGAGTAGTGACTTTTGTGTGTGAACAAGTGAAAGTGTGCCAATATTTTTAATAAATTAGGTGTCACCTTGATGCATGTGGACTTCGCTTGGTCCTTACAAGTCTTGATTACCTAATTAACTAAATGTCATTGGTACAACCTTGCGGAATTTTAAAGTCCCTAGGAAAGTAGCATGTGGACATGCGGGTCCTTACTATTCTTTTAACTCCCTAATGTGATTTAATCTAAGAAAGATTTGAAACTATCCTAGATTGTGGAAATGTGAGCATGTATGGGCCCATTACAAAACCTTTAAACTTCCCTAGTGATTTAATCTAAGAAAGTAAATTTCAACACTATCCTATCTTTGTAGGATGTGGGCATGTATGGGCCCGTTACAATCTTAAGATGTGTTTGAAAAAATAAACTAAGAGGAGTCCTGAGGGGGTTGGTGTCCTCTCCTAAAGATTTTGTCTTTTTTAAGGGAGATGAAATTTTCCTTCAACCTCTTTCTGATTCTCAAGATAGCTTTGGGGCGTGAGAGAAGAGCATACTCAACGATTGATATCTAATTTTTGGTCCCAATGCAAGTTTTATATGTGATGTAGAATGATTCCAACTTAACTTTAGTCAAAGCAAGCCATCCATGTGGCAGAACGACAAAAAAGAGGAAACGTTATGATTTTAACCCCTAAGTGCCTATGTGTTTGACTAATCCCTTTATATGGAGAGGGCATGTAAGTGTGGTGCAGATTACAACATGCATGAAATCAATTTTAAGAAGGATATGGTCCCTCCACAGATCACAAAAAACCTTACAATGGGTAATTTTCTGAGTAAATGCGCGGGTCTCAGAGTAGACAAAGGCGTTGTGAGCGCCAATGCGCGAACTGAAAACGCCTTATGGGCGTAGGTGTGCAGAGGGTGCTGAGAAATAATATGGGTTTGGCGCACATGCGCATGATGCGTGACTGTGGGCCACTAAACCTATGCATGTCTGTCACATGGCCGTGAAGAAAATTCCGGATGAAATTCTCTCAACTCAGCTTTGAATTTGAATTTCTGCAGGTCGGCTTGGGCCGGTTATGGTTCCTGCAAGTTAAATAAAAAAAAGGAAGAGATAAGATTACCCAAATGGGGGAGGAAATTGATACCTCTCCCTAGTGGAGTCACCAACCTGTTGCACCTCTTTTGTCCCCTAAATGGGCAAAATAAATATGCTTACAAGCCTAGTTGGGTAGCTAGGCAAGACAACAGTAAAGGAAAAGGTTAGAAATATAAAGCATAAAATATAAACAAAGAATTAAACTAAGAATGATAAAAACAATTAAACTATAGTGCATAAGAACATAAGAACAATGAACAAACAAGACTCATGCCACCAATGGAAAGGATTGTATTAGTGGAAAAAAAACACCAAAGAGAAAGGGAGACTTTGGGTCCCCTCTTCCTCCAAGGGAGGGCTATTGGACCCTCAAATATTGAGCTCTTCTTACAAATGAGGAACTAGGATGAAATGGTGAAGAGAATCCAAAGCACATTCATTCTAGAGGTGATATGAATGGCTAAGTGCAATGGTGCTAGCATACTCTTGATGAGGAAAGAGGATCCTCCAAGAGAATATCAGCAACATAACAATACAAATGAATTCCCTTGAAAATGTAGTGCACCCATGGCTTCCTTTTATAGCATAACTTTGAGGCATTATTAACCAGCTTTTAGTGTGAACAAGGGGCCATTTAGGGCACCCTTAGGTCTTTGACTAGCCCCCCACTTGGATCCATCTCAGATTTGAGGGTCAAATTGACTTGGGAGTTGAACCAAAAGTGGGTGAGGGGCCGACAAGAACCATAAATGCGTCGTTCATGCAAGTGCACAGATTTTCCTATAAACAGTCGCACATGTGCGCGGGTTTTTCTATATACAGTAGTGCATCTCGAGCATGTGCACGGGTTTTCCTGTATAAAGTAGTGCATCTCGGGAATGTGTGCATGATTCCTTTGGTGAATTTGGGCACTTCAATTTTTTGACCCAATTGTATAGTTTTTGCCTCTTGGACATGCATTTTTGAAGCTGTGGGTGAACTAATAGGTGTTTGGAGATGTTGGATTCCTGTAACCATTTGC
>ML776666.1:76552-97102 GCA_009831015.1 Picea engelmannii
TGTTTTGAAAGATAAAAACATTCCATAGTGGTATAATGGATATAAGTACATGGTTTGCATAGAAACCTATGAGGACATAGAGATAGGTTGTAAGCCATGTGTTTCTTGTGTAAAAGGTAATTTTACCCTTAGTGTGTGACTTGCCTATGAAAGGAAACCATATGCTTAAGTTAAGGATTGAATAAATGCCAATTCTTAGTTGAATGGAGTGTTGTAATGTCCACTTAAAGGTGTATTAACTTAATTGTAATAATGGCATGAGGAAGGTCGGCGCAGGTTGAAAACCATGTCCTTTGAAAATGGAAAGTTTGCAGGATATCAAATCCTCGTTTGGTGTCTAGGTAGTAGGCTTACTGCTTTCTACAAAAATGGATGAGAAATCTCGTGGGAATAAAGTTGAAACCTTGCAGAAATATATTGAAAAAAATACTATGGGATTGCTAAGTCCTAAAATAAAACTTAATTCGTTGAGATCCTTGTTTAAACCTCGAGAGAAATGATAGTCGTTGATTCAGAGTGGAGGATCAATCTCGACCGTTCGTGGAAGGATTGAGATTTTTGGCTAAGTGTTGTAACTATCCCTCAATGAGGTCACCAAAGAACCAGAGGCCTGGTCCCTCTAGTTGGCACGGCCTTGTGAAATCCCAGTGTCGGTGGGGTGGGGTTCTAATGAAAAGTTCTCCCTTTTTATGCTTATAAACAAGGGAGAGAGAGAGGATGACATCATAATTACATAGAGTTCCAGGGTGGCAGAGATAACACCACGAAGGATGACACTTGTCAGCATTGGATTGGTGTGGGTCGAGTGTGGCCCCTTGTCAGGCATAATCCTTTGCATTGACACCTTAAATCTTGATGTCATATTTGAGAGTCAAGAAATATTAGTCGTTAATTTATTGATAATCTCAGGAGGGAGTTGACGCCCTGAAGAAACGAGAACTTCAGGACACTGAAGCTCCCAAAACTCATTCCATTTCATTCTTTCCCCAATTTCCTAGTTCCTGGTTCGGCATGGTTCTGGGAAGGGTTCTAAAACTTTTTCCCTTTGTGAATGTATGAGCGGGAGGACGTGTGGGGCACGTACTGATGACATAATCAATTTAGGTGTCCTGTACTTAGTCGCCAATAAGAAGTGGACAGGTGTCAACACCTTAGTGGATAGGAACCATATTCCCTATGATGATGTGTAGTGCCATGCCAGTCCACGGGTTGTGTCTTGGTTGCTCCACATGTCACGACTAATAACGTGCCACGTGTATTGGATAATTATAGTTCCAGCGCAAAGTTATGTCTGAGGTCAGAGGGCATGAAGACATGTCGTGTCATTTAATTATGCCACATCAGTGTGGTGTGCAGTCAAGATGTGGGGTGTCATGCAAGGTGGCATGCCACATCGGGCCCATGTGTTCATGGTCCCAACTGGACCACTGAATCAAGCCCATTAGGATGGAGGATTATGAAATACCCGGGCGATCGGTTCTCAAGAGGCCTGGTGCCCAGTGGGGTAAGATGCTCGGTGGGGTTAGGTGCCCGGTGGGGCAAGCTTTCTGTTGGGGTGAAGTCCTAATTGGAGTATGGTTTCGGGGACTGGATAATTGACTAACTGAAACCAGGAAGTGTTTATGGTGTTAGTTTTTGGGGATCCACGAGATACCAATGCCTGGTTGGGCATGGATCTGCCTCTGAGTTCCGCTTGTTGATATGCAAGGTATTCCAGCTGAATTTTGGCTCGAGACATGCCACGTCGGGGAATATGTGTCATGATAGGTTAGCACTAGGTGGTTCCATGTGGGATGGTACATGTGGTGAAGGTCCACATGGGTACCATACAGACGTGAGGTGTTTTTTTGGTGAAATAAGGCATGCAAATTTTAGGAGGCCATAACTGAGATGGAGATGAAATGTTGTGTGCCCCTGTGTAGGGAAGATGCCCATGAGATGGGTGTGTCACTCTCTTTGAGATGGAGATGAAATGTTGTGTGCCCATGAGAAGGGAAGATGATGAGAAATATGTATCGTTTGAGATGAAACGATGTGTACCCCTGTGAGGGGTGAAGGAGCCCATGTGATGGAATTATTATTCTCCTTTGTGCAGAGAGTTGAGATAATGTGATACTCCAGATGATTATCCAGTGAGACTCAGTGAGATAGAGATCTGTTGAGTAGGACGTCCCTATGCATGAGCATAGGTGGATGTGATCCTAGTAGTTGAGCACTAGTGAGTGTGTGTCCTAGTGATTCTCATGTGAGACGCAGTGAGATAGAGATCTATTGAATTGGATATCCATTTGGTTGAGCATAGGTGGACATGCCCCTAGTGGCTGAGCACTAGTGTGTGTGTGTGTGATATCCCTTGCTATATTTTCTAAGAGTCATATTTACCTCTAACCCTAATTGTGATGTAAAGGGTACAGGTCGGCCCCACCATAAAGTGAAAGATAATTAATGTAAAAGATAATTAATATGGTAATTATTAATTATATTTTGATTTATTGAGGTCGGCCATGTTGTGCCAATAGACACCACTTTTGATGTGTCCAGTGTAATACAAATAAAGGTGATTTCCCAATTTAGGAAATATAACACACATGTGATTTTGGAAATTTCATCAAGTACAAGTTCTAAGGCTGAAGTGTGCACCTCTCTTGGGCACTAGCCTTCTTGGTTTTGTGAGAACCCTTTTGTGTGCTAGGTCTATGGTGTGGGAGGTCTTTCTCTTGAACAATATAGCAAATGATTGGTTGGGTTTTCTTCCCTTGTTTAGAAGGGTTTCCCAGGATACTTCTTGTGTACTTGTGCATGGTATTTCTTCTTGTGATCTTGGTTACTGCAACAAATTGTATATGGTGTAACTGCAATTGTATATGGTTCAAGTAAAATGATAAAATTGGAATAAACTTCATGCTTGAGCCTAGCCTAGTGAAAAATTCAACATGGTTTTAGAGCATAAGTCTTGAAGAAGCCATTGCACAACCCTTCAAAGAAATCAATCCTCTTTTTGTGGAACTGTATGACCCTCTTAGGGTTTCCAGAAATTTCGTACGACCCTCCTCTTTTTCAGTTTCATCTCTTAATACTTGGACATTGGGGATAAATTTGGCATAGGAGAGTACAACCTCCTGCAGTGCACCTCCAAAGACTCTCAGAGTGAAATTCCGAGCATTTTGAATTTTTGGTCCTAGGGTTTCTAGGGTTTCACAATTTTCTGTAGATTTTTGGTTTTAAGGTTTCTGCAACTCATTGAAGGAGTTTTTCATCTCACCAGTATTCTTGTGACTCTATTAAGGCTTATTTTTGGCATTCATAAGCCCAAAAAAACCTAAGGTTTCTATCCTAGCCTAGTTGTTAGGTTTTCTAGTCCAATTGGCAAGGGTTTGTGAAGAATCTAAAAATATGGTGAACAAAATCTTGGTGGAAGATAGGCTTGATGGTTCAAGCAACTTCAGTTCCTAGAAGTCAAAACTTCAGGTCACCCTTGAAGAGGAAGAATTATTGTGAGTGATACAAAAAGGTTTACCATAGATACAAAAAGGTTTACCAGAGACACCTACCAATGAATAGAAGGAAGAAAGGAAGGAAGATGACGTCAATGCAAGGAAGACAATCATATATTCATGCTCTTACATTGAAGGGCCAACTTCAAAATAACAAGATGAAAAAAGGTCACACTGTGGATACCTTCTTCATGAATATTGTTGCACCTCTTTTGTCCCCTAAATGGGCAAAATAAATATGCTTACAAGTCTAGTTGGGTAGCTAGGAAAGACAATAGTAAAGGAAAAGGTTAGAAAGATAAAGCATAAAAGATAAACAAAGAATTAAACTAAGAATGATAAAAACAATTAAACTATAGTGCATAAGAACATAAGAACAAGGAATAAACAAGACTCATGCCACCAATGGAAAGGATTGTATTAGTGGAAAGAAAACACCGAAGAGAAAGGGAGACTTTGGGTCCCCTCTTCCTCCAAGGGAGGGCTCCTGGACCCCCAAATATTGAGCTCTTCTTACAAATGAGGAACTAGGATGAAATGGTGAAGAGAATCCAAAGAACATTCATTCTAGAGGTGATATGAATGGCTAAGTGCAATGGTGCTAGCATACTCTTGATGAGGAAAGAGGATCCTCCAAGAGAATATCGGCAACATAGCAATACAAATGAATTCCCTTGAAAATGTAGTGCACCCATGGCTTCCTTTTATAGCATAACTTTGAGGCATTATTCAACCAGCTTTTAGTGTGAACAAGGGGCCATTTAGGGCACCCTTAGGTCTTTGACCAGCCCCCCACTTGGATTCATCTCATATTTGAGGGAAAATCGACTTGGGAGTTGAACCAAAAGTGGGTGAGGGGCTGACAAGAACCATAAATGTGTCGTTCATTGAAGTGCGCAGCTTTTCCTGTAAATAGTCGTGCATGTGCACGGGTTTTTCTATATAAAGCCACACATCTCGAGCATGTGCGTGGGTTTTCCTGTATAAAGTAGCACATCTCGGGCATGTGTGCATGATTCCTTTGGTGAATTTGGGCACTTCAATTTTTTGACCCAATTGTATAGTTTTTGCCTCTTCGACATGCATTTTTGAAGTTGTGGGTGAACTAATAGGTGTTTGGAGATGTTGGATTCCTGTAACCATTTGCGGATGAAATTTCAGTGATAACAGATGCCCCCTGATGGATGAGGTTAGGAACATACGTATAGCCGAAATTCATCAATGTGTCTTCTACTAAGAGTATCATTGTAAGAGAGAGTGATAATGAGAGTATCAAGACCGACCCGTTGGAGGGAGAGGGGAACCTGAAGAACCCAACCTTTCGTAAGGTGTAAAAATAAATTGTGTACAAACGAGGCAGGCATGCCCCATGCTCATTCTATGTAACTAAAAAATGTGTAATACAATAACTGAAACTGTGTGTTGGTGTAGATCACTGCAGCGCCCTCCGGTGCGGTTTGATAATGGCAGAGGACAATTCTGATGGTGAACAAACTCTGAAAAAAGGTAAGGACACCTATGAGAGGTATCGATGATACTCAGGCATTGATAGCCTATCAAATTTAAGAGGTCTTCGGCATATATGAAAATAAACTGCAATAGTCGCAAAGTAAGACCCACCACAACATGAGAAAGAATTGAAGTTGAATGTCATGGGGGTCAACGACAATAGAGGGAAATGATGGTTCTCTCTGTGTCGTCTGAGACACCTCATTGTAAAGGTAATGAGAGTCAAGATACTGTCACCCTCCTGGAAACTGTGTTGATGTCAACAAAAAGGGAGACGCGACTTCGAGAAGTGGAGGGATTCATGAAATCTACTTGGACAAAATCAATAACTGATAAGGAACATGGATGAAGTCGAGGAGTAGTGAGACACAAGAATTTCCTTGGTTGGGGAGAGGTGTAAAGTGGTAGCAATCGTGAAACTGAATCTAGTGTCAGCGGGACATCTAGATGAGGGTAAATTGTGCCAGAGACGTGACAAAATGGACAAACACAGAGATCAAAAAGGTTTATGGACTTGTAAGATACTCGAGGTTTATGGATAATGTCAGCAAGGGTAGGAGGTTAAAAAAATGCCCCAACCAAGGGAGACATGGGTTGCTTTGCCAAGAAAAGAAGGTCGCCAAGGGTGATGACAAAAAGCTATGTAAATGCTAGAAACAAAGGCTTTTTACAATTACCAAATGAATAAAGAATAATTTGGGATGAGTGTAAAAATATAGAAATGGGTGCCCTAGTGCAAGATGGTTGGGCCGGTTAGGGCACAAGTTGCATGGAGAACTGGTGGAGGGTGGGGGCCCCATGGGTGGGTTTCTGTATGAGGTAAATGAAATGGAGGGAAATTTGTGGATGGGAAAACTGATTGTGGATGAAATGGATGGTTAATGATATTGCGGAGGCGCAGTCAAAATAGAACCTTGAAGAGATAACCTGGAATTCCATTGGGAAAGCTATCAAAATGAGGAGAATGAGTATGTGTTTGATTCTCGGAAATGTGTAAGACTATTGAGACTCCCATCCCTAGGGGGTGAAAGAAGCATGAGTGTCAAAGTGCCAAGGGGGACTATGAATGGGACAACTCATGTGGGGGACAGTGCTACCGGGTGACAGGACCAAAATGCAGCGGAGGTGACAGTACTACAGAGCCGGATATGAGGATCCTACAGAAAAATTGGAGGCTATGACTGGAGATGCAATTGAGATTCAAAGGGAATGATTACATGCTAGTGTCGATCATATACCTGAATGGGTTGCGCTGGTGTGTGATGACCTAGTACCTGCACACATGAAAACCAAATACCCGACGTGAACAATATATGAAAATAAAGGACATATAACAATTGTTTGATAATTTTGAACATGAGAAGGCGTACCTGAGTGTGTCATGGAAAGATGCTCCACTAGGGAAAAGGGAAAATGATAACCCAAGGAAAATTTCTTATGTAAGTGGCTGAAGATGGTTCAGAAAATGGAGCTTATGGGCTCCTGTACCAAAAAATGAAAGTGGGGAAAAGGGCTTAGATATGGACGGTGGGTCCATAATTCTATCCCAGTTTCACTGACACTATGGGAGATCGGGTGGTGATTTGGTGGGAAGACATGGACCTTCCCTTTGCTCAAGGACTGATGAAGAAATATAATGAATTACATTTATAGGAGCATTGGTATGGAGTGTCGGAGCAAGCTCATGAAGAAATGTATGGCGTTCTGCAGCTAATGTGTGGCGGACGTATGGGATAGATGGGAAATGATGAGTGTAATGCCCATATTCTGTGCATATGGCACATGTGAAATTGGTTCATATATGTTGTTTGCGTGTGGTTGATGACTCCGTAGTAGCATGGGACGTCCTTGGTGGAGTGGTAAGCAAAAGGTGTTCTTAAGGAAGCTGGATAAAACTGCATAGCTCGGGAAGAGAAGGACATTTGTGAGTGGGGTGTCTTTTTATTTCACATAAGGTGCAAGGGAGTTGAAATCGGGGAGGTAGTGGAGTGATGGGCTCTTTCTTCTTCCGTCTGCCCCCAGCCGCAGCGATGGTGATAGTGATTGGGGGTGAGGATGGTGTGGTAGGAACAAGTATTGGAATTTGCACCGGGATTGCCTCTGACTGAGGAGGGAGGGATGGTTGAGGAACCATCTTGGGTGGATGTAGATACCATACCAGGATTTTCCCCTGGAGGGGGGGGGGGAGATCTGTGATAAGTGGTGTGGTGGTGCTCTCAGGGAACTCCTAAGGTAGTATTTCTTCAACTGGTGGAACTTTGATATGGGGAGGGGATTCAGTGATAGGATTCTTGTCTCCGATGTCTGTTTCTTTAGAGGAAAATACACACACTTGTGATGAAAAATATGGGTTTAGGAATGATGGTGCTCCCTGATAAGTGCCCAACATGGATGGGTCTTGGAATAATCCAGGGCCAATGTTGCCAACTGGAAAATCATTCGAGCTAACATGAACAAGGGGGCGGATGTTATCAATGTTGGCAGAATGGTTAGGCTCATAATGTGTAATTTGGTCGATGGTGACGATATTCCCATTATGGGGGAACATCATTGTACGAAACACAGAAGAGGTGATGGCCTTCATAGCATACATGTAGTTGCGTCCGAACAAGATACTGTAATCAAGTTGGGCATCGATAACTTCAATGTAAATGAGGATGGTTTTTCCCCCAAGTCCTATGGGGACATTTTGACAAAGCCTTGCAGAAGATGTTGGTCGACCATCGTAAGCTCGAAGGGTGATGGTAGAGGGTACTAGCTCAGGGGAGCCAATTTTCTGCCATACGTGTTTAGACATGATGCAGGTGGATTCACCTTCATCGATGATACACCGATAAACGATGGTGTTCCATATCTTAATTGGTATTTGGAAGGCTACTTGGGGGGGAAGACGTGGTTCTCCATTATCTGAATCAAATGTGATCGGCTGTGTCGACTGCTCCCAAGGCAGAAAGCAAGGATTTTCGTTGTGATGTACAGATTTGGAGGACCTCCAAAATAGATATGGTTGTGGAAGACTGGGCTAAGTCATCAACCAGACTATAATTATGAGCAGCCCTAGCATGAGGGTTATGTACATTCCATCGTAAATGCATACGTGGTATGCGAGGAATGGGTCCCACGTTAGGACGTGGAATCATCAACGGTTGTCCTGTAGTAGCTGGCAGTGTTTTTGAGGTGGTTGGGGTAGATTTGGGAGGCATACCATATTGACAGTTGCGGGTTTGCAGAAGAATTTATTCGCCACTGAGGAGGACACTGTGATCAACCGAATTCCCGGGTTGAGTGGCGCCCGGGTTTGGATATTTCCCCATTTGTGGTGGAGTAGGGTTGATCACTTGTTGGGTGTTCATCACACCTTGGTATGGAATGGGGTTTTGAAAAACAGTTGGAGGCAGTGGTTGCAAATACTGTTGTGGGGTTTGTTGAGGGGCAGATGGTGTCAGAGGGCCCTATGAGTTCATGGATGCCCTCATCCGTTAGAGCTCAGGAATTTGGGGGGTAGTAAGGATTTCCTCCATATGCCAGTGGATATGGAGGTGTACCATACATAGTGGGTTATGGGGGGTATGGATTGTGGTGTGTTGTGGTACCAATCAATCCATTCGCTGAGTGAGACATTCCTGGTTTGTCTTGGCCAAATGGCATGGGTCTCGAAGCATCAGGTAGTACTGTATACAAGTACCCTGACTGTGAGTAAATGAGTTTGAACTGTTGGGCCTTGCTAATGGCTTCTTCTTCAGACTGGGGGAAGGTGGCGGCCACATCTTTGGCAAGGAGGAAAACAAGTGATTTGAGGAACCAATTGAGACATTGTTGTGGAGTAGCTTCAACTTTGCAGAGACTACGTCACCGATGTCATTCGTGAATGTGGTCAGTGATGTGCATGGCAGAGGTTTGTTTAAATTATGAGAGTAGTTTGAGGCCATTGTCATGACGAATTGGTAGTTGAAAGAAGGTCAAGAATTCTTTGGCCAAGGATTCAAAGGTCACATGGGACCCAAATTTTTCTTCTACATACCACTTAGTTGATGGGTCAGTGAGTGTACGTTGAAATAACCTTAATAGGACAAAATTGTCCGTGATGTTGTTTGAAGAGCACCATAGTGAAAGTTCATGATATGGTTGGCGGGATCATCTCCCGGTTTTCCTTCAAACTTAAGGATGTCTAAAGGCAGTTTGGTAGGCATTGTTGGCCATGTGGGGTTGTGCAATATAGGATCATTAGTGAGTTTAGTCAGATCCGGTATGTTGAGGGAATCTAGGTATGGCATCTGAGGTGGTGGTGGAGGATTAGTTCCAGCCATAGTGTGAGTGTTTTGTGTACCTGACCCTTGAGGGGGACTAGGTGGGTTTGTACTTCCCCCTTGAGAAGAAGTTGGCCCCCCGCTTCCGTGGAATGGAGAGTGTGGGGGTGTTTGACCTTGGGAAGTGGACCCAAGCAGTTTGGAACCAAGCAAAGATGATCCCAAGATAGTAGCACTCACATGGGTGTGGGGAAGTTTGGTTGATGAGTTGGCAAGACTAGGAACTCCCCCTAGAATGGGAGGGAGATTTAGCAAGCGTCTGGAACGACGGGGGTTATGTGGGTCCCCTATGATGTCTGACTAGCAAGGTGGATGTGTGAAAATGGTGATGAGAGCAATTAATGAACAAGAGACTTTGTATAACTTGGACCTTCACAATATATCTCACAATCATATGTAATCATAGGAACATTATACATAAATCAATTGATAAAGAAGCATACATGTGGGTAGGTGGATTTTTTTCATGTGGGAGAACAAAGAAAAAAATGCTCGTGTCCTAAAATATGAAACGTCCTTCCTCTCAAACAACACTGGACCTTCCAATAGCACTCAACAGTGGGGTCTGGAGCCACCAGAAGAGGAACTAGTGAAGGATGAAGTAATCAGTTATAATGAGGGGTAGAGGGTGCATATCCTGAAAGAGCTGGCGATATTTCCCAATAGCCACACAAAATCCGATCAAGGTGCAATTGCAGCCCACAATTGCCACCTGGGTAGATGTCCTAAAATTTGGTCACTAGGTACCTTGGTCAAAGTGTGACATTTAGATTTTTGGCCTAAGAAATGGGTCACAGGCTGGATCTCGTCCAAGAGGTGGGTGCATCAAGGGGGGATGCATAGAACAACCAGACCTCGACCTTCGACCCTTCATGGGTATCTCCCTGCCTTATGGTGTAGGAACACTTGACTTGGAGGATTTAAAGTTCCATATTTGACAACCTCTATTGTTTAAAGATGTGAGAACCAGATAACGGGGAGTTATTTGGATGCCTATCCCCGAAATCCTACCTAGACTAAAAAAATTATTTTGGCACCTCCTGTGGAGGAAAACTTAGTGAGTTTTTAGAAAAAAATTAGATGTGGTTGTTGGAGAGATTGGGGGTGTGAGCCAATCTCGTTGAAATTAAGTGGGAGTTGATAGTTTCGTCAAGAAAAGGGTGGGGTGTTTCAGAATCCCTTTGGAGGAAACTTACTTCAACCTCCACATTTCAAGATGAAAACTATGTGAGTGAGTAGTGACTTTTGTGTGTGAACAAGTGAAAGTGTGCCAATATTTTTAATAAATTAGGTGTCACCTTGATGCATGTGGACTTCGCTTGGTCCTTACAAGTCTTGATTACCTAATTAACTAAATGTCATTGGTACAACCTTGTGGAATTTTAAAGTTCCTAGGAAAGTAGCATGTGGACATGTGGGTCCTTACTATTCTTTTAACTCCCTAATGTGATTTAATCTAAGAAAGCTTTGAAACTATCCTAGATTGTGGACATGTGGGCATGTATGGGCCCATTACAAAACCTTTAAACTTCCCTAGTGATTTAATCTAAGAAAGTAAATTTCAACACTATCCTATCTTTGTAGCATGTGGGCATGTATGGGCCCGTTACAATATTAAGATGTGTTTGAAAAAATAAACTAAGAGGAGTCCTGAGGGGGTTGTTTTCCTCTTCTAAAGATTTTGTCTTTTTTAAGGGAGATTAAATTTTCCTTCAACCTCTTTCTGATTCTCAAGATAGCTTTGGGGCGCGAGAGAAGAGCATACTCAATGATTGATATCTAATTTTTGGTCCCAATGCAAGTTTTATATGTGATGTAGAATGATTCCAACTTAACTTTAGTCAAAGCAAGCCATCCATGTGGCAGAACGACAAAAAAGAGGAAAAGTTATGATTTTAACCCCTAAGTGCCTATGTGTTTGACTAATCCCTTTATATGGAGAGGGCATGTAAGTGTGGTGCAGATTACAACATGCATGAAATCAATTTTAAGAAGGATATGGGCCCTCCACAGATCACAAAAAACCTTACAATGTGTAATTTTCTGAGTAGATGTGCGGGTCTCAGAGTAGACAGAGGTGTTGTGAACGCCAATGCGCAAACTGAAAACGCCTTATGGGCATAGGTGTGCAGAGGGTGCTGAGAAATAATATGGGTTTGGCACACATGCGCATGATGCGTGACTGTGGGCCACTAAACCTATGCACGTCTGTCACATGGCCGTGAAGAAAATTCCGGATGAAATTCTCTCAACTCAGCTTTGAATTTGGCTTTCTGCAGGTCGGCTTAGGCCGGTTATGGTTCCTGCAAGTTAAATAAACAAAAGGAAGAGATAAGATTACCCAAATGGGGGAGGAAATTGATACCTCTCCCTAGTGGAGTCACCAACGTGTTGCACCTCTTTTCTCCCCTAAATGGGAAAAATAAATATTCTTACAAGCCTAGTTGGGTAGCTAGGCAAGACAACAGTAAAGGAAAAGGTTAGAAATATAAAGCATAAAAGATAAACAAAGAATTAAACTAAGAATGATAAAAACAATTAAACTATAGTGCATAAGAACATAAGAACAATGAACAAACAAGACTCATGCCACCAATGGAAAGGATTGTATTAGTGGAAAAAAAACACCGAAGAGAAAGGGAGACTTTGGGTCCCCTCTTCCTCCAAGGGAGGGCTCTTGGACCCTCAAATATTGAGCTCTTCTTACAAATGAGGAACTAGGATGAAATGGTGAAGAGAATCCAAAGCACATTCATTCTAGAGGTGATATGAATGGCTAAATGCAATGGTGCTAGCATACTCTTGATGAGGAAAGAGGATCCTCCAAGAGAATATCAGCAACATAACAATACAAATGAATTCCCTTGAAAATGTAGTGCACCCATGGCTTCCTTTTATAGCATAACTTTGAGGCATTATTCAACCAGCTTTTAGTGTGAACAAGGGGCCATTTAGGGCACCCTTAGTTCTTTGACTAGCCCCCCACTTGGATCCATCTCAGATTTGAGGGTCAAATTGACTTGGGAGTTGAACCAAAAGTGGGTGAGGGGCCGACAAGAACCATAAATGCGTCGTTCATGGAAGTGCACAGATTTTCTTGTAAACAGTCGCACATGTGCGCGGGTTTTTCTATATAAAGTAGCACATATCGAGCATGTGCGTGGGTTTTCCTGTATAAAGTAGTGCATCTCGGGCATGTGTGCATGATTCCTTTGGTGAATTTGGGCACTTCAATTTTTTGACCCAATTGTATAGTTTTTGCCTCTTGGACATGCATTTTTGAAGCTGTGGGTGAACTAATAGGTGTTTGGAGATGTTGGATTCCTGTAACCATTTGCAGACAAAATTTCAGTGATAACAAAGATGTCATAGGATAGAGATCAGCCAGGTGCCATTGGAAAAAAACATATCAGCACCCTCAGGTATGCACTTGTATATATTATTTGTATCATTGTCATGAGGGTACTTGCAAGAGGGAGAAACCTTTGTTGAAATCATGGATCTAGAGGGATCTTAGTGCATTCAGAGGAACAACATGCTAGAAGTGAAGAATCCAGGTTTGATTTTTTTAATTATCATTCCTCTAACCTACATTTCTAAGTTTTCTACACTACAAGTAGGTATTGTAGCTGTGGAAACAATCCTTAAATTGTTTTGATTCTAGAGATGTACTCATTATTATCTTCTAGGAGATATTATTGTTTTGTTTCCTTTCGTTTATTTTCTTGTTCCAAAAAGGTTAACAACAAAGGAAGATGTTTATCCTTCAAACTTCAGAGGGAGTCACTTAACTTCAGAGGGATTCACTTGACTCGGAGGGAGTCAAAACTATTTGAGAAGGAGGAAGAACATAACCATCATTGAGGCAACCAAAGTAATGATGCATGATCAGAGTATTCCTATTATTTTGTGGGAAGAAGAATGTATGGCAACAATATATGTTCAGAACAGGAGTCCTCACCAGATTTTGAAGAATATAACTCCCGAAGAAGTCTTCACTGGAGTGAAGCCTGAGATTGGACACTTCAGGATATTTGGGTGCCCAATATTTTCAAGTACCCAAAGAGAAGAGATATAAGATAGACCCTTCAGGGAGAAAGGGTACATTTGTGGGATACAATGAATCTTCGAAAGAATATCAGATCTACATCCTTGGTCAGAGACAGATTGAGGTAAGCAGAGATGTTATCTTTGAAGAAGAGATAACCTCTCAAAGAATCAGAGAATCTCATGTGGAGATTGACAGTGAGACAATACCTTCTTCCTCTTTAGTAGTCTAGAGGAAGATAGTCATTGATACAGTTGATCCAGTTGCTCCAGTTGATATTCCCAGAGACATTGCAGTAGGCCATAAAAGGTATGTTTGGGCTTGACAAACTCTGCAAGAGGCATAGGGACATGCAACTCCTCAAGGCACATTTTGAGAGAGAAAGAGAGAAAAAGGTTTTCGAGTTACCTTTTAGCCATGAGCCACATCATTGATTATGAGCCTTCTTGTCATGAAGAAGCTACAGGTGAGAAGGTATGGCAAGATGTCATGACAGAAGAATATCAGTCTATCTTTAAGAATGATGTATGGGATATTGTTCCGAGACCAAAAGGGAAGTATGTAGTGACTTCCAAGTGTATCTATAAGATCAAGCAACAACTGATGGCAGTGTCGATAAATACAAAGCGATATTTGTAGCCAGATGATTCTCACAAATAGAGGGAGTTTTCTTTGATGAGACATTTGATCTAGTAGCCTAATTCACTTCCATTCGTACTATCATCCATGAGTTGGAAACTACATCAGATGGATGTAAAGACAACCTTTCTCAATGGTGATATTGAGGAAGAATTTTATATTGAGCATCCAAAGAAATTAGTGATAAACAACGAGAAATATCATGTATACAGGTTGAAGAAAGTCATGTATGGACTAAAGTAGACACCTTGTGTTTGGTACGAGAGGATGGATGGATTATTGATGATTTTGGGCTTCAACAAAATTGTTGTTGATCCAAACCTATGTTATCATATTGTTGGTGACAAGTGTCTAATCTTGGTCCGGTATGTGGATGATTCATTCTTCACCAGTTCAAAAATAATTATTATTGAATGCAAGTGAGCATTGACTTATGACTTCGACATGAAGGATCTGGGTATGATGCACTACTTCTTGGGACTAGAAGTATGGCAGAGAACTAATGAGATTTTCCTGAGTCAAGGAAAATATCTAGTGGAGATATTGAATAATTTCGGTATGACAGAGTGCAAATCCATGCCTACACCAATGGTGATGGAGCTGAAGAAAATATATGATGCTCCCACTGATTTAGGTGATATTGATCCATAGATGAGAGGATCACTGATGTATTTGGTTAACACCGGACCTGATATATGCTATGTAGTGAATGTACTTAGTCATTTCATGAGTTAGTCAATACAAACTCATTGGTTAGAAGCGAAACATGTATTGAGATAACTACGAGGCACAGTTGGATATGGCTTGAGATATGCCTCCAGTGTAGACTTGAGTTTACAGGGATATGTCGATGCATATTGGGAAAGGAGTGAAATAGACCAGAAGAGCACATCTGATTGTTGTTTTACCTTGGCGTCTGCCATGGTTTCCTGGTGTAGTAGGAAATAGAGCTCTATGGACTTGAGTACCGCATAAGCAGAGTATATAGCGTTGAGTGTGGCAGTTCACGAAGCAGTGTGGATTCGCAAACTTCTGACAGATTTATTTTATCATGAGATGGATCCTACCATTATTCTTTTTGATAAAAAAAGTTGTGTGAAGCTCTCTGAGAACCATGTGTTTCATGATAGATCGAAACACATTGAGATAAAATATCATTATATCATATACATGGCGCAAAGGAAAGAAGTACACGTGCAGTACCTTCCTACCCATGAGCAGATTGCATATATCTTCACCAAAATGCTTGCCAAGACGAAGTTCGAGTACTTCAATGAGAGACTTGGCATGGTGAATAATACCTCCCTCGTTGAGAGGGAGTGTTGATGATTACAACCAAGATGAAGTTCGAGTACTTTCGTGAGAGACTTGGCCTACTGGAGAATGCCTCCCTAGATAAGAGGGAGTGTTGATGATTACAACTGCGTGAGACATGCTCCAGGACACAGTCTGAGTGAGTCAGCCTGAGAGAGAGCCCATGAGTTGGGTGTTCCCATGAGATGGGTGTGTAGTTCCTCTCTGAGACGGAGATGGAACGTTGTGTGCCCTTGTGTAGGGAAGATGCACATGATATGGGTGTGTCATTCTCTCTGAGACAGAGATGAAACGTTATGTGCCCATGTGTAGGGAAGATGCCCATGAGTTGGGTGTGTCGTTCTCTCTGAGACGGAGATGAAATGTTGTGTGCCCCTGAGAAGGGATTATGCCCATGAGAAAGATGTATCATTTGATATGAAACGATGTGTACCCCTGTGAGGGGTGAAGGAGACCATGTGATGGGCTTACTTTTCTCCTTTGTGCAAAGAGTTGAGATGATATGATACGCCAGATGATTCTCCCATGAGACTCAGTGAGATAGATATCTGTTGAGTAGGACGTCCCTATGGCTGATCACATGTGGACATGATCCTAGTGGTTGAGCACTAGTGAGTGTGTGTCCTGATGATTCTCCTATGAGATGCAGTGAGATAGAGATCTATTGAGTTGGACATCCTTGTGGCTGAGCACAGGTGGACATGCCCCTAGTGGCTAAGCACTAGTGGGTGTGTGAGATCCCTTGCTATATTGTCTAAGAGTCAGACTTACCTGTAACCCTAATTGTGATGTAAAGGGTACAATTCGGCCCCACCATAAAGTGAAAGATAATTAATGTAAAATATAATTAATATGATAATTATTAATTATATTCTGAGTTATTGAAGTCGGCCTTGTTGTGCCAATAGACACCACTTTTGATGTGTCCACTGTATTATAAATAAAGGTGATTTCCCTATTTAAGAAATATAACACACATGTGATTTTGGAAATTTCAGAAAGTACAAGTTCTAGGGATGAAATGCGCACCTCTCTTGGGTGCTAGCCTTCTTGGTTTTGTGAGCACCCTTTTGTGTGCTAGGTCTATGGTGTGGGAGGTATTTATCTTGAAGAATATAACAAAGGATTGGCTAGGCTTTCTTCCCTTGTTGAGAAGGGTTTCCCAGAATACTTCTTGTGTACTTGTGCATGGTATTTCTTCTTGTGATCTTGGTTACTGCAACAAATTGTTTATGGTGTAACTGTAATTGTATATGGTTCAAGTAAACTGCTAAAATTGGAATAAACTTCATGCTTGAGCCTAGCCTAGTGAAAAATTCAACAATTGGAAAGCTCTTGATGAGAATATTTCATCTATGGGATTAGTTTTGAGAAAAGAGTTAAGGAGAGGAAGAGGAAATTGGCACACCCCACTAGCCTAAGAGAGGTTAGGGGGTCGGGTCTGTTACAAAGTGGTAGCAGAGCAGAGTTCAAACACTAGGCCTACATGGGCCAAATAACAGCCATAAGGTTTGGTTTTCATAGCCAATATGAGCTTTTTTGCATTTAAATGATTAATTATTAGTTGCACAAACTTCCTAAAAGAATGACTGCAGATTAAATGTTGTTTCCAAAATTCTTTACAACAAAAAATCATGGATTTTACCTTAATAAATCCAACATAAAATATAATCATGCTAAGGCATGCTAATAACAAAATATTTATGTCATTTCCTTGCTGGAATTAGAAAGAATCCTACATGAGTTTGAATAGGATGACAAACATTGATTGTAAGATTTGAATTTGAATGGAAGAAAAGAGAAGAATCTTGTTATAGGGTTGTAGAAGTATAGAGAATGAATGAGATGGATTGTTGTAATGTTGTCTATGAATATGGGTTGATAGAGCCTTGGAAGTTATAATTGTTGCTTAAATAAAATAATAATCCATGTATGGACAATTCCTCATGCTTGGAGGACTGATCGATAATTGTTAAGGTCTATTTATTTAACCTATACTGAAATAAACTTATTGCTAGGGTATCTATTTAAGAAAAGTAAATGGAGTCTTGGAAAAATAATAATGATGTAATCGATTGGAATTGAGAGGTTCCAATGATGAATGGTCTGCTTATTAAGAACCCTTAGCATTATAATATGGATATGTTTCCAATGCATATGGAAATTATTGAGCATAGACTTAGAATAACATGTGGTTGGTTGTAAAGTATAGTGTGTTGATGGGTCATTTTGGTTGATGATGATCTGATGAAAACAAGAAATTTAATAGTATGAATAAAATGTCGATGGTGCTAGTGCATGTAGCTTTATGAAGATAAGGCAAAGGACAAATGGAGTGCTAACCCAAAGTTCAGTGGAGGGAGTGCTTGGACATTTCCTAGAATACCAATGGTTGAAATGACATCCAGATACAAATGATATCCATATCTGTATGGCTTTGTAGGAACAAGTAATAGTGAGATGGAATTTAAGTGGGAATTCCCCTGGTAAATGTTTGCTGACCAATAAATGATTTGAGGAAAATATAGGGATTGGTATATGTTATTCCTTGGGTAATGTTGTAGTTACCTAGTGAAATTTTTTGGTTTATGGAATGCTTTTGCAGCAAATGGGAAAGAGTGACTTCGTGTTGGTTGTTGTAAAAAATAAAACAACATATTCGTGAATATCCCTATGAGACTCGTCATATGAATGGTTGTAACATCTACGAAAGGGATGACAGTAAGTTAAAAATGTCAGTGTGTATGAATGACATGAAAAGGTTCAAGCAATGAACTTGCATAATGATATCTATATATGTATATAGATGCTTGAGTGCATGGATTGAATCCATTATAGGGTTTCCTAGTATGAGGGTAGATATGAATAAGTGGATTGTGAGGAAATATTAGTACTTTCCAGGTTTGAGTAATGTTGTGGATACATAGTTGACTCTGTTTTGAATAGTATGTTTGATTTGTTTGAATACTAGCTTGAGGGGGTTGTACTTCATTCGTCAGAAAGAGCTAGTATGAAATGTTGAAAGAGAAAATGAGTAAGAATGTTCTGTTGTTATGAAAGAAGACAATATAATTGTGATTATGCCTTTAATTTTTTTTGTAAAATATTGTGATCAATCATGAGTTAAATGATTTCAAATGGATGTAGATGTGTAGATTATGAAAGTGTGCTAACAATAAACACATACATACGATGTTTATGCATAGAGTTGAAGTGCCTAAAGGCACATTGTAAATGCAAGCTAATAGAATAAATGTACATGTTTGAATGTGTAATTTGAATGCATAATAAGAATACATGCATATACTCTTTAGGAAGAATTGGGTAAATCATTGAAATTACGGAGTTGATGCTAATTCATGGGTTGAAATCAATTCAAGTGATGATGGATATGCAACAAGAGAATTGCACGTTGAAGAAGCCCTGTGTGGGTGGACTGTGGAAGGGATTTGTCTGAAGAGAAGAATTTTGCAAATTAATGACTGCTAAAAATTAGGTAGTGGGTTGTAAAAATCTATTTGTATAATAATCCTGGATTACATTTTAAAAGATAATGCATGTGTGGAAGACTTGCATATGATAGAACCTTGACAATCCTGATTCCATTTGATCAATGTGCATAATGCACTTGTTTATGATTAATTTATAAGCTAACTTTGATAATGCATTGTGATGTTTCATTCGAGGAAAAGAGGACTCTCTGAATGAAGAAAATTCAAGACATACTTGATTGAGAATGTTCAAGAAATGGAGTAGGTGGGCCCATGAATGGGGGAAAATGGAGAAATAATGTGGGGCAAGGCAACCACCCTTCTCACTTTAAAATTTTGACTTGGATTATAAGAGTTTTATGCTTGTGTAACTTCATTAAAGCCTAAAAATATGAGTTGAAAAGGGGATAATCCCTTGACTCCTTTCTTGTTGTTATTGTGTTTCTTTGGGATGAGGAACTAGGGTGATATTATGTGTAAATGTTTTAGACACAAAAATGTTGATGACTGTGTAAAAGTACAACCAGATTAAATATTTTTATGATTGCACTAGTGAACACATTGGGGAATAGTGGTGGAGTGCAATTAGATATGTTAGGGTATATTTGAAAAATGTTTGTTGATTTTTGAAAAAGTTGCCATGACACTTATATTTCGATTTAACAAGAAAACTGATATAATTGTGAATGTGATGATGCTTGTTATGCATAGAAAAAGATTGGAGTTGTTGGGGAAGACAAATGATAATGGCGAACAACCTCAGACAAGGATAAATATAAGAAGGTTGTTGATTAAAGAATTGGTGAAGGGACCTTAGGAGTCCCCATGAAGCACCACTAATGAGGTAATATCAGAAAGGTTGTTGGTAGCCAGGATGGGTATGAAGTTTTCATGTCAATGTGCCATGAGATTTGAAAGGGATTGGGTAAGGATCCCTTCTAAAATATTTTATATTTTGATGATACAACTTTAAAGATTTATTTATTGTTGTGTGTCAGTAATACCCAAGCAAGGTATGATTCAGAAAATAGAACTTGAATGATGGAGGGAGGAACCTCTGGCAATCGAGGATGATTAATCGTGAATGATTATGAATAGAAGTGCTCATAAGTAGCACATTAGTTAAATGCATTGAGGAGATGCATGTTGTATGAAAGAGGGCATGTATAAGACTATCTATTATGGAAGGAGGGCCTTCCAGTATTCCAATAGAGTTGTGAAAATGGTAAATAGAGGAATTGATTGGCTATGAATAGTGGCACCCCCATTACCAAGAAAGAAAGAATGCATGGATGCATTATGTGAAATTTTAATTTCATGTTATGTTATGTTGAATTGAGGTCATGATCAACTCAAGGAAGGAAACATACTCCTGTTGTAATAAGGAGCACTGATAAAGAAGCCATGTGGTGAGAGGTTGGATGAATTCCAACTCATCATGGTGAGGTGCCTAACATAAAATGTGGTAATATGAAATCAATGCAAGGGTGAATTGTGTGTAAATGTGGCCATGGAAATTAGCACATTGGTTGAATTCTTATGAATTTTGACTGCATTATAGAAAACATGGTATGGTAAGAAAAAGCGTATATAAGGAATAAAAATTTCCTTTTGTTTCATATGATTAGTGAACAAAAGTGATCCAATTGTTAGTATGCACAATTTTAAAAATTGTTTGTGGGCCATGGTAAATGTGCAATGAAAATGTAATGTGCATGAGAAACTAACAAATTGTTTGACTGTGTGAA
>ML776666.1:97202-110658 GCA_009831015.1 Picea engelmannii
TTCTTTGGTCTTGAGGTATGGCAGAGTCCAGAGAGGATCTTCCTTAACCAAGGGAAGTATGCAGTCGAAATCCTGAAGAGATTCGACATGTTGGAATGCAAGTCCATGAATACACCCATGGAAGCGAAGCTGAAGTTGTTGGTTGACACTTCGTTAGAATTGATTGATGCCACGTTGTACATACAGATTATTGGATCGTTGATGTACCTAACGAACACCAGACCAGACATTTGTTTTGTCATGAACACCTTGAGTCAGTTTCTGGTAGAACCCAGACATGTTGACCTAGTGGCTGCAAAACATGTGATGAGGTACCTTAAGGGTACAATAGATTGTGGTCTCAGCTATGATGGAGATCATGATTTCACATTGAGTGGATATACTGATGCAGATTGGGCAGGAAGTGTTTCTGACAAGAAAAACACTTCAGGATGTTGTTTCAGTTTGGGATTAGCCATGATCTCATGGCAGAGTAGAAAGAAATCCAACATTGCTCTCAGCACAGCGGAAGAAGAATACATTGTTGCATGTTCTGCCAGCTGCGAAGCTATATGGCTTCAAAAGTTGTAAACTGGTCTATTTGACCTAGAGATGGAAGCAACCATAATCGTATGTGACAACCAGAGCTGCATAAAGATGACAGAGAATCTTGTATTCCATGACAAGTCGAAGCACATAGATATTCGTTATCATTACATCCGTGACATGGTGCAGAGAGGAGCCTTAAAGCTCCAGTGCGTTAGCACGGATGAACAAGTTGCTGATTTGTTGACCAAGCCTCTATCTCGTGTAAAGTTTGAGAACTTTCGAGATAAGCTTGGTATAGTCCGAAAGGACCTTCCTCGAAAGGGGGATTAGTTTCTATGATAAGACATCTCTTGCTTCTAGCTTCAGTCCTGTGATGTAACACAAGAAGATGTGATGAGACTAGTATTGTGCTTCCATCTTGACAGTTGTGACGTAAAGCCAGTCTAGTATCTTTCTTCCAACCTGATGGTTGTGATGTAAAGCAAGAAGATGTGATGAGACTAGTATTGTGCTTCCGGCTTGACAGTTGTGACGTAAAGCCAATCTAGTATCTTGCTTCCAACCTGATGGTTGTGACGTAAATAAAGACGATGAGATGAGACTAGCACTGAGCTTCTGTCTTGACAGTTGTGACATAAAGCCAATCTAGTATCATGCTTCCAGCTTGATTGTTGTGACGTAAAGCAGGATGAGTTTCTTGCTTCCATCTTGACTGCTATGACGTAAAGCAAGACTATGAGATGAGACTAGAACTTTGCTTCTGGCTTGACAGTTGTGATGTAAATCTAGTCTAGTATCCTGCTTCCATCTTGATTGTTGTGACGTAAAGCATGATGAGTTTCTTGCTTCTAGATTGATTGTTGTGACGTAAAGCAAGATGAGCATTGTGCTTCCAGCCTTACAGTTGTGACGTAAAGCCAACCCAGTATTATGATGATGATCTAGCCTCGTGTTGTGATAATGATGTATTAGTTTTATACTAATACATATTGATGTAGATGATGATTGCATTCCTTTGAGAATGATGATGTTGTCGATGAAGAAAACTTCCGATGATTTATAGATACACTAGTCAGTGTTACAAGATGATATTGATGATGTTTTCCTCTCACCCACTTGATATTGTTGATGATGTTGTTCTCTCTCTCTCGCCAGATGATGTTGAAGAATACCCTTCTTGTTAAGGGGGAGTGTTGAAATAATGTAACTGCAAAGTGTATTCTTATTATTATTTGATATATTATTCATTGGATCAATCCCCATTGTGGATTGATCATGCAGGCTATTGTAAAAGGACCAAATCCCCTTTTGCGGACTGGTCATAATGTAATTGTAATAGGAAGAAAGAAAATTTGGCCCCATAATATATTAAAGAGGCCCCGAAATATAATAAAAGTGGTTATAACCACCCAGATTAAGAAGTCGGCCCTGCCAATGAAGAGACACTTCACACGTGCTAGATTAGTATAAATAAGGAGGCTAGCGCCTCACTTAGACACACCTCACTTGCTCATTAAGAGACAAGTTTCGGAATTGCAGTTGGAGAAGAAAGAGAGAGAGTGGCGCATCTTTGGGAGAGGATCTTTTGTATTAGCTTGAGTTATCTCTTGGCATTGTATTGGCTATTTATAAAAAGGAAGTTTTGCTGGGTTTTCTTCCCTTAGAGGGTTTCCCAAGATAAATGTTGTGTCCCTTGTGATTGTGTATTTCTCAGTGATCTTGTATTATGTTATTGTTATATATTGAAATGCAAAGAACTATAATAATGGCTTAAACATTAACAAAGGAAGTCTCATATCTGTGGGATCTAATTTCCTCTATGGAACATATCTAAAAATGGATAAATGGAATTTGGAATATGTAGGAAACAAAGTTGAAATGTTTTTTATTGAAATTGATGATAATATCTCATGGTCATTGTATGCATGTGACATAGGTGAGATGACAGATCTATCCTGAAAGGACAAATGATGGTTGTTGAACCAAAAAGCATGGAAAATGCTAGTATTGTGACATGAAGACCCTATATGCCACAATCTCCTAGATATGGTTGTGTTGTGTTAGAGCGGGCCTGAGGGATGCCTCGACTGTAAGACTAGGAGAGGTCTCTGAACTCTTCATTGGTGAGAAAGCCTTGACAGGAAAGACGGATTGCATGAGGGACTGTGCAATGAAGAAGGGGATGCATGAGCCTAGAAGGTGAGTGACCGCAATGAAGAGGAGACTTGGATAACTCTTGTTATCTATTGATTGGGGTCATAAGCACAATGGATATGTCAAGGAAAACAATGAGTTGAGTAAATATGGCAGCCATGTGGATGAAAATCCATGAATGCACAAGATAAGTTTTGTGCTTAAAAGCGTGTTTTTTCCTAAATTATGAATAACAATTAAATATTATGCATTGAAGTAGCATAATAATACATGGTGTAGGCATATTGTTGAAATGCCAAAGTCTAAAAATGAACTAGACTGGGAAGGAAAGGCACTACTAAAGAAACTGAAGGATGCGGGCATGGAAAGGATTATTGAGGTGCAAAAGAACATCGAGGACAATGTTCCTAATAAAGGGGGAGGGGAATGTAACATCCCATTTGTAATCCCCTGAGTTAATTGTAATTAATTATGATTAGTAATGGTTTATCTCAGTGTGGAGATAATATTGTCATGCTATGGCTTGTGAACTTTGTAATGTATATTGCTTATTAAAAACAAAATTCAAACCAGTTGACTAAAGGGTGGATCACAAGTACTAGCCATGATACCACTAGAGGAAAGAGTGAAGGGATCTTGGAAAGGGGGTTCATTATGCAAAAAGAACCCAAGCCTATTTGCCGAGTTATTTATTTTTGGAAATAATAAGTTATTTCCCTTTTCCTAATTTCAAAGTAAATCAGTTAATGAGGGAGGATTAGTAGTTGGACAACCAACCACCCTTACTAAATAGAAGCATGGAAGACTGGGTAGGATAATAGAAAATTGTCACCCCAGACTACATCAAGAAATCATCACAATTACCCATGATTGACCCATGGGTTCCTTATTATGGATAAAAATAAAGAGGACATGTTGAGAAGCTTGGGGTACAAGTGAGAGAGTGCACGGGTGCATGCAGAGGAAGTCAGTTTTGTTTTGGACAAGGAAAGAGGAGAGCTTATGCAACAGAAGCAGATCTCATGCGAGAGTAGATAGACATGAGTTTCAGAGTAGATCGTCTGCATGGTTTGTCTGAGAAACACAAAAATTTGACCTAAGCTGAGAAGGGCCACGAGCTTGATGTTGAGAGGGAATCTGATAAACCTCATGGAGGCCCTCGACATGGTGGATGTAAGGATTTCCAACTAGTAGTTGTGTGAAGGAGAAAATCCTTCATTTCTCTAATTTCTCTAAGAGTATGAGAGGATTCCTTGGTGGTATCATGGCTTGGAATGGGGGTGGCCACACTGCAAAGAACCAGTGCATCTAAGCCTATGGTTGGGTGGAAAGGCACTCACCCACAGTTAGTTGGTGTTGGCGACAGAAGTCACTCCTTGATTGCAGCAGGAGCAGAGCCCGACGCCCATCAGTTTATGTCACGGTTTGTGTATGGAAGAGGTGATTGAATGGAAGTAAACTCGGACGATATTGTTTCGACTCCGAAACTAGGCCTGACACGCATGGGTAGGTGAGGTCTTGGACATACTTTAGACAGTGAGTCGTAGTAAGGGTGAGTAGGGGGGAGACTTGTATAAGAGAACTGCAAAGGTCTGTCATAAACACCAGGTTTCTAGCAGACTGTAGGAAAATGCATTTAAACGCGAGATCATCTTACATTCAAACGCAGAAAACCAGGGAATACAATAGTGTCACAATAAAACCTTTATCATAACGCAACTGCAATAATTCATGTGAATCAGTCAATCATGAACTCCCTCAGTATGAGATGAAAACTAGATGAAACAGGGAAACTGTCTTTCATAAAACCAGAAATTTTACATACAGATGCATAACTAGAAAACTAGAGCGTTTGTTGAAACATTACAATCGGGAGCTTTGCTCTACCATCGATTCTTACAAAAATGGCGAAAACGCCTACATATACTCAAAAACCACCACAACAGCAAAAACAAGACATTGCATTAAAGAATTGTGTCTACATGGCTTCTGATAGCCTGCCCATGCAGACTCAGGATGATCGTGCGCTTATGACAGACGCCATCAGATTTCGGATTGTCCTTCTGCAGGTGAGTCGACGTGAATTAGTCTTTTGCCGGACCTTCCTTTTATGGCGGAGTTGATATTCAACCGCCAACAACTGCCGCAATAACTTCTTTTTGGGATCGGGGATGGCCTCGGTCAACTCTGCCTTCTGGGACGTGGAGGTCTCCTAATGGTGCCACCTGGATCAGACGAACTGTCTTTCTTTGGACGCTACTTCGTTGGACTGCTGCGAGGGACCCCTATGGCTGATGTGGACGAGGGTGTGACGGGGGTTAAAGGCATGAACACTATGGAGGTGATGGAGAAGAAACAGGAGCTGTGACATCAGCTGAGGAATGCCACGCGGTTTGAATAGGACAGAGGAGGAAGGAGCATGGAGTGCGGGAGTACAGGAGGAGGTGACTTGGAGTGAGAAGGACACATGGCGGGAGACGAGAGGACGATGAGTTGAGGCAATGGGCGGAGAATAGGTGGAAACGGGGAGGACGATCCCAAAGGTGACACGACAGGCAAGGGACCCCACAATAATAACACACCATTCCGGACCCCCCCCCCCCTCTTTCATTAAAGACAAGATGGAAAAGGGGGGCCGGAAAGGCCTGAGCATCGTTGATCTAGGTGCTCCAATCCTGACCTTTGAAGAGTTGCGTGTTTGATTCCGGACCCACCTCCCTTCGATTAAAGGCAAAAAGGCAAGGGGGGTTCGGAATGAAGCCTTAGCCGCTGATTTAGGCACCCAGGTCCTGACCTTTTAAGAGTTGCGCACTCGATTCCGGACCCCCCCCTCCGTTTAAAGGTAGAATGGCGGGGGGCCTCCGGAATCCGCTCTTGACCATAGGTCTGAGTGCGCAGATCCTGGCCGCCCAGATCCATGCCCCCTTTAAGTCCAATGCGTTCGAGTTTCATCGATGGATGGACGGCTGAGATGACTTCGGCGCTTTCACTATGAAAAATCCCGAAAGGCCCCACCTGTGGCTCAGATCTTGCGCCGAGTGTCCTTCAGATGAACAACTGAGATGGATTTGTCATAAAAAAAAGGGGGCTACCTCCATTATCAGGCTCGCTTACTGGCTGGAAGCTTGAAACGAGATTTTTTCCATGCTGCGCTTGGGCGCTCCTCGTACAAGTTGCAGACCCGAATACTCTTGTGCCTAGGACAAGAAATGTCGCTAACAGTTGGGATGGATACAACTTGTAAATAGATAAGTATTCTTTTTTCTCTTTGTAATTGAACAAAATGAATCATTGGTGCCTACATTTGCATTCATAAATATGTATGATTGTTTAATGGATTGAATACTTGTTTCATTTGCAATCCTTTGTGTTGATGTAATTGTGGAATTGTATGAATTGTGCATGCTTTGCACATCTGAACATAAGAAATATGTACTTCATTATGAAAGATAAAAACACTCCATATTGGTATAATGGATATAAGTACATGGTTTGCATAGAAAACTATGAGGCTAGGTTTTAATCCTTGCATTTCCTATGTAAAAGGTAATTTTACCCTTTGTGTGTGACTTGCTTGTGAAAGGAAACCAGATGCTTAAGTTAATGATTGAATAAATGTTAATTATGAGTTGAATGGAGTGTTGTAATGTCCCCTTAAAATTTTAATAACTTAATTGTAATAATGGTGTGAGGAAGGTCAGTGCAGGTTGAAAAACCTCGTTCTTTCCCTGTCCTTTGAAAATGGAAAGTTTGCAAGATATCAAATCCTCATTTGGGTGTCTAGGTAACAAGCTTACTACTGGAAAAATGGATGAGAAATCTTGTGGGAGTAAAGTTGAAACCCTACGGAAAGACACTGGAAAAGACTACGGGACTGCTAAGTCTCGAAATAAACATTAACTCATTGAGATCCTTGTTTAAACCCAAAGAAAAACAACAACAGTTGATCTGGAGTGGAGGATCGATCTCGACCATCCACAAAAGGTTTGAGATTTTTTACTAAGTTTTGTAACTGAACCTAAATGAGGTCTTTGGAGAACCAGAGGCTCGAGCCCTCCAGCTGGCATGGACTTGTGAAATCACAGTGTTGATGGGGTGGGATTCCAATGCAAGGTTCCCCCTTTTTACGCTTATAAACAAGGGAGAGAGAGAGGATGACATCATAATAACGCAGAGTGCTAGGGTGGTGGCCAAAATGCCACATAGGATGACGCTTGTCGGCATCGGATTGGTGTGGGTCGAGTGTGGCCTCTTGTTGGGTATAAGCCTTTGAATTTCCACCTTAAATCTTGTTGTTGAATCTGAGAGCTGAGAAATATCGGGCATTAATTTCTTAATAATCTTAGGAGGGAGTTGATGCCTGGGAGCAACCAGACCTTCGGGCCACAAGAGCTCCCAAAGATCATTCCATTTCGTTCTTTCCCTAGTTTCTCGGTGCCCGGTTGGACATGGTTCCGGGAAGGGATCTAACCCATTTTCCCTTTGCGAATGTATGAGTGGGAGGACGTGTGGGGCACGTACCGATGACGTCAGGATGACGTAATTGAGTCAAGTGTCGTGTAGTTAGTCATCAATAAGAAGTGGACATGAGTTAGTACCTAAGTGGATAGGAACCTTATGCCCTATGTGTCAAATTTTTCAAATGAAAATTCAATGCATTCAATTTCATATATGAAAATTACTTCCAAGTGACCTCAAACAATAAACTAGGGTTGTTATCGTCGAATAATTTTACACTAAAATTACGACAGAAAAATTATAGCGAAAACATAAAGATCAGAGAGAAATGATCCATGCACAAGAGACACACAAATTTATGTTCTGTAAAATTTCTAATTGAGAATTTATGAGGACAAAAACAATCCTCCTCGAAAATTGAAAAATTAAACAAAATCCTGAAAATATTCCAACTTGCAGACCTGGTACAAAGTCTAGCTAGTTCAAACTTGTACATCCTATTGATGTTAGTTGTACGACTGTTGTATGACCTATTAGCATCCTCTATATGGAGTGTACAGATTGTTGACGTCAGTCTTATGGACTGTTGATGTCAGTCGTATGGACTGTACATCATGTTTGTACCACATGTGCGATTGTCCTCTCTCGGTAGAAAAATCAGAAACAGAATGTCTAGAAACCCTAGGCTAGATTTTCCAAAATGAAGAATTTCCTTGTTGAAATTTTTCCTCCCAATCTCCTTGGCACAAGTGCTCACTCACTTATGCCAACTCCATAATGTCACAATGTCTCCTCACATTGACTTTATTTTTATAGGACTCTAATGAGTGAGTTTAGGAACCCCTTTAAAATCAACATTAAATTAGAATTGTTTATTCTTCCATGTGGGTGTGAAGCCCCAACTCAATACACACGGGCTTTTCACCAAAACAATACATGCAATGTGAGTGTCATCAAAGATTCCCACATTCTCGACACCAAGGCCAATGTGGGAATACCTCCTGATGCTACAAAAACATCAACATCGTGATGACATGTAGTGCCACGTTAGTCCACGGGTTGTGTCGTGGTTGGTCCATGTGTCACAATTGATAATGTGCCACGTGTCTTGGATAGTCAGAGTTCTGGTGCAGAGTTTCATCTGAGGCCAGAGGACGTGATAATGTGGCGTGACATGTCATTGTGTCACATCATCGTGGTGTTCGGTCAAGTTGTGGGGTGTCATGCCACGTCAGGTCCACGTGTCCGTGGTGCTAGCTAGACCACCAGATCAAACTCATTAGGATGGAGGCTTATGAATTACTTGGGGGCCCAGTGGGGTAAGATGCCCGATGGGATTCTCGATGCCCGGTGGGGCGAGGTTCTTGGTGGGGTGAAGTCCGAGTTGGAGTATGGTTCTAGGGATCGGATAATTGGTTAACCAATAACCAGGAAGTGTTTGTGGTGTTCATTGTTGGGGATCTGCAGGATTTCGATGCTCAGTTGGGCATGGATCCGCCTCTGAGTTCTACATGTTGATGTGCAAGGCATGCTAGTTGACTTTTGTCCCAAGACATGCCATGCTGAGAGAATACGTGTCACGATAGGTCTACGCTAGGTGGTGCTACGTGGGATGGTACAAGTGACGAAGGTCCATGTGGGTGCCACGTGGACGTGAGGTGGTTTTTGGGCGAAAGAAGGCTTGAAAACTTTAGGAGGCCATAAATTTTGATCCCAAGCTCGATTTTGAGCATGGTTACAATCATTGGAAATCTCTCAATTAACAAATTCCATCTATGGGTTCATTTTTTATAAAAGAGTTAAGGCGAGGAAGAGAAAATTGGTACACCCCACCAGCCTAAGAGAGGTTAGGGGGTCAAGTGTATTACAGTACACATGTTCATGTGTATAACGACCCAAACCTTCTCACAGTATTGAATTTCATTGCTCATCTTCGCTTAAATCTTTCCCCCATTAATCTACCAAATTCATATAATTGTTTTCAGTGGCTTATTATGAATCTACAGGCACAAGTTCTTCAATGTATGTTGTAATATATGAGTGACTACGTGCAACTTATTATGAATCTACATGCACAGGTTCATCAATGTACATTGTAGTAGATGAGTGGCTATAGAAAACTTATTATGAATCTACAGGCATAGGTTCCTCAATGTATGTTGTAGTATATGAGTGGCTACAAACAATCCTTGGGTCTCCTCCATTTCACACATTAACAAACAAACATGCACACCCTTCCACGGGTTTCATCAATCGATCATTGATAATATCTCGACCGCAGAAATTGTGATATCTTTGTCAAAAAAAAAAATCTTAAACCATTTCATCCACTCAAACTCTGGCAGCATGTTGGCCAGTAGGCAATATATACACACAACATAACTCTCCTACTATCAAGAAGAGTCAATATTCCAACAAAAGAATTATTTCCACTTCTTTCTTGCAATTGCAGTTTGAATGTAGTTTCACGTGATCAATAAAAGAGAACAATTGGATAGTGAGAGCACTGAGAACAAGATTTTCTCTTGTAATCCAATGAGCCTTCCTTTTGAAGGTTGACCATGCATCCAACAAGGGAAAGAAAAAACATATCACTGCACAAGCACTATTTGTCACCAAATATCCAACAAAAGAAAGGGTGTAAGCTTAAGCTCTTTACATTTGTTAACTGCAAATTCATTATCCATCTTGGAATAGTTATGCCTGCTCTTAGATAAGATGAAGTGTGGCCTTTGCATTTTATAGTAAGAAACACACTTTATGATAAAAGGAAAGTTAAGGAGGAAAGATAAAATGAAACACAAACATAATCAAACACATTTCCTCTAAGTGATAAATTCTAATTCAAACTTAAGAAAAAGTACATCAACAAGGGTACTCATATCCTCAAACAAATTTCCTCCTAGGTGATATGACTTGACATTGTAACATTTGTTGGATATCAATTAGGAGGAAATGTGTTTGTCGATGTTAGTACCCTTGTTGATGTACTTTTTTGTAAGTTTGAGTTAGAACTACTATTATTTAATGGTAATCAAGCCTTTTCCTAAGGTTTGATGAGGTATTATCATCTTATAGTCCTTTGGTGGTGTGCCCTAGCTTCAATCCTAGGTTGAGCTTCCATTTTATCATTATGTTGTTATCATGGTAGGATAATTGCTGAGGGGAACAACTTATTTGCATGTTACAACACTTGATGGAGTGCGCCCCCTTATTGGCACACATAGTCATGTTGATTTACTCAGTTGGTGACTATTGGGAGGATGGACTATGGTTGCATTAGAGCATTAACCTTTTGCGCACACATGTTGAGGTTGATTTTGAAGGTTAATTGCTTGAGCACCCTACTTCATGTGGCAATTGTTCACACTTGGAGAGGTTTATTTGGAGGAGACTTTGAGTTTTGGATGGCGTGCGCCTCTCTTGGGCACAATTGTCAAGGTTTGCATGCATTATTTTATCATTATTGGAGAGGTTGGTACACCCTCTTTTGGTTGGTTGAGCATCATTATGGAAGAGTATTTTTATTGTTTATTGATGATGAGTGTAACTAGCTTGATGCACTTTTCTAGGGTGCCACCCTCTTGTGCACATGGTTTAGGAATCAATTGATGGTATTTGAAAACAACACATGGTTTTGGCATTAGCATTGATGAGGTCTAACCACTTTGGACACCTCTTCCTAGGGTGCACTGCACATGGAGATATTTTATTATTTGTTGGGTGGTTGAGGCAGTTACATGGCATAATTTTCTAGGGTACACCTCTCCTAGATGTTCTCTCATATTTCTTGCATGGATATTTCAATTACACTTGGTATCTTTCGACCTCTATTGGAGAGCACCCTCACCTCATTGACTTGGCACATATATTATTTTATTGGAGGTGGTTATGGAGTAGTTTTATTGAGGAGCGCATGGCATATTTGGAGGCCCACACATTTGTCACATTGCATACTCTTGTTTGGTCTTCTTTCTATTCTTGGAACATTATCTTGTAGAGATATTCCACTTGATATTTTGGGGTTTGACCATATCTTTTCTTGTGGATTGTTCCATCTAGTTGGCACTTTGCACATTCATCCATGGAGTTGGTTGCCTTGGGATTCACACATGTGGATTGGTTGCATGCATCATATGGATCACTTGCTATTTTTGACTGGTTGTTATGGAGCATACTCCTAGGAGGATTACTTTATTGTTTTATAACTCATGCATCTTGAAAGACACACTTTGTAAACTTTTCTAGGTGGACCTTGGAGCACATCCACCTATGTTGAAGTTAATTTAGTATATGTTTACATGCATCTATCTTGGAGGGCGCATTCTATGTGGACTTTTTGCATGTTGACTTGATTATCATGCCTATTTTTGGTAGTATGCCCTCTCTTGGAGATCTTCATTGTATTTTTCTTCCTATTTGTGGATGAGGGCATGTTCTCTTGGAGAGGCGAGTGTCCACAKCCYTTGACATGGTCAACCATTGATTGAGGAGAGATTTAACTACATTTTTATATTATTTGTTTGACTTGYCATGGGWTAGTTGGAGAATAATATTTTTTTATTGTAAGAGAAGAAACTCTTATAAAAAGGAGCTTTCTCTCCATTTTGATGGTTGTTGAGACTTTGGGGATTCAGGATCTTTCCCCTTGGCCTACATTTGTACATCATATGCTTAGAGCTTTATGGAAGATTAGAGGTATAGCATCTTGTTTATGTGAGGCTTTCATGTGTGCAATTCATTTTTCATATGTTGATTTTTATTGTAGGAAACCTTTGTATTTTGTTGTGAAAGCCTTGTAATGAACCATGTTTCATTTGGATAATGTAATGTAAGGATATAATCCCTCTTATTATTGTTGTTGTCATGTAAATCTTACACCTAACAAACCTAGTTGCTGCTAGTGTGATATGGCATCACCTTCATAGCCATATTTTTATGGCACCCCTAACTTTCCAAGGATAATTTTCTGCAGTAGATTTCAGCACATTAAGGCTGATTTATGGCATGCTCCGCAGCCCTTATTACCTTACATTTTCATGCATTTTCCCTTTTGATCCATACTTCTTTGCCCAAGGTTTCATTGGGCACTTGGTCTTGGGGTTTTCTACCTTCACCTTTTGTTTGCACACCATTTAGTTACCCATCCATACAACAACCAATTGTTTTTCTTAGGCTTACTCTTCAATAAATCACCTTGTGCCTACACTCTATAGCCTTAGCAATCCCATCCTTAAGGAAGCCCTCCTTGAGTTGGAGAAGAGCCAACCAAAAGTGAGAGGACGAGCTATTGTATATTGTAGTGACAATGGGTAGCCTTTTGAGTTGCACAAGACTAGCCACTAATGCTTGGGACTTTACATCATAGGAGGTGCTAGATTTTGTTGTAACAAGCCCAATTGTCATTTTTTATATTAATGGTGTTCAAATATGTTATTATTGAACCTTGACTCTTAAATCTTGATTGGTGTCCCTGCTAGTTTAGGTTTTCTAAACCAATTCTTCCTCTCTTACTACAATATGGTTATGAATTCACAGCCACGTGCAACTATTTTAGGAGACTATTGATCTAAAAAATGAAGGGATTTTCGCAAATGTTGTTATTTAAATGTGGACTTAAGCCAGTTCCCTTTACTATTGTACCTTCAAGCATGACTCCATTACCTATCACCATCTACGAGTGTTAGACAAAGCTTGTGACTACCAAAAGTTCCTCTAAATAAGTTATTTTGCTATTCAAGTGTCACAAAACAGGTGAGAAATTATAGAATTACAACATGCTACAAACCAAATTAAAAGAAAGCAATGGTACATTATAACATAAAATATTCAGTCGAGCAAGTGCCACAAGGCAAAAACTTGAACATCCTTTTCATTAGAAATGATAACAGCTTATTTGTTTTTCAAAAGTAGATCCGTCTTATTATTGTGACCCATAGCAATTACTTGCACGCACACAAAGTGTAAATGAAACTTTAATGTACGAACACATGAAGATCTTCATATTCCAAAGAGGATATGCAATTAAATGGTAAAATTCATCCTCAAGAAAAGAGATGCTTACATGGTAAACAAAATGTCTTTGAGTTATCAAGAACAATTTGACCAAGAAAAAGGGACATGCAAAAAGGGAACCAAATCCCTTTGCTAGTTACTGCGAGTCATGCATAAGAGCTAGTGATCATAAAAGGGGGTGAAACCATGCTGCAACTAAATAGCACTTCTAACAGGAACAACCATTATACAAGGGCCAGATATACTAAGTTATTAAACCCCGAGCATCTAAGTATACACATCCTGACTCAAATGTTCTTGA
>ML776666.1:123718-134873 GCA_009831015.1 Picea engelmannii
TTTCATGACAAGTCGAAGCACATAGAGATACGATATCGTTACATCTATGACATGGTGGAGAGAGGATCCATAAAGCTCCAATATGTTAGCACGAATGAACAGGTTGCCAATGTGTTGACTAAGCCTCTATCTCGTGTAAAGTTTGATCACTTTTGAGATAAGCTTGGTATAATCTGAAAGAACCTCCCTCGAAAAGGGGAGCAGTGTTGTGTTGAGATATATCTAGTACTGTGCTTCCAGCTTAATTGTTGTGATGTAAAGCCAGTCTAGTACCGTGCTTCCAGCTTAATTACTATGACGAAAAGCAAGTCGAGTACTGTGCTTCCAACTTAATTGGTGTGATGTAAATTCGGTCTAGTATCGTGCTTCCAGCTTAATTGTTGTGACGAAAAGCAAGTCGAGTATTGTGCTTCCAGCTTAATTGTTGTGACGTAAATCCAATCTAATACCGTGCTTCCAGCTTAATTGTTGTGACGTAAAGCCAGCCTAGCATTGTGCTTCTAGCTTAATGGATGTGACGTAAAGCCAGTCTAGTGTTGTGACTCCAGCTTTATTGTTGTGGTGTTTCCATCTTAATTGTTGTGTGGTGTTTTCCAGCTTAATTGTTGTGTGGTGTGCCAGCTTAATTGTTGTGATGGTGTGCTAGCTTAATTGTTGTGATGATGTGCCAGCTTAATTGTTGTGATGATGTGCCAACTTAATTGTTGTGATGTGTTGCCAGCCTCGTGCTGTGATGATGTGTTGCTATCCTTTGTGTTGTGATATTGCTTCTTTTGATGTTGTATCAACCTCGTGTTGTTAATGATGATGAGGATGTATTAGTGTTATACTAATCCATGTCGATGCAGTTGATGATGATGATGCCACTTCAACCTCTTGTTGAAGATGATGCTGATGATGGCACTTCAGCCTCTTGTTAAAGATGATGATGATGATGCCACTTCAGATCCTGAGTCCTTGCTGAAGATGATGACGATGATGCCACTTCAGTTCTTGAGTCCTTGTTGAAGAAGATGATGATGATATTATTTCAGCTTTAATGCTGAAGATGATGATGATGTTACCTTAGCCTCATATCGATGAGGATGATGATGCTACTCCAGCTCCATGTTGTGTTGATGATGCTCCAACCTCTGTGTTGTGTTGATGATGAGAAAAAAATTACGATGATTTATAGATATGCCAGTCAGTGTTCCAAGATGATATTGATGATGATGTCCTCTCACCCACCTAATGTTGTTGATGATGCTATCCTCTCTCTCTCCTGATGTTATTATAGAATACCCTTCTTGTTAAGGGGGAGTGTTGAAATAATGTAATTGCAAAGTGTATTCTAATTATTATTGTTGTATTATTCATTAGATCAATCCCCTATTGCAGATTGATCATGTCGACTATTGTAAAAGACCAAATCCCCTTTTGTTGATTGGTCAAAACATAATTGTAATAGGCAGAATAAGAAGTCGACCCGAGAATATATTAAAGAGGCCCCAAAATATATTAAAGGTGGTTATAACCACCCAGATTGAGAAGTCGGCCCTGCCAGTGAAAAGACACCTCCACACGTGCCAGAATTGTATAAATAAGGAGGCTAGTGCCTCATTTAGACACACATTCGCTTGTTCATTGAGGAGCAAGTTTCGGAGCTGCAGTTGGAGAAGAGAGAGAGAGAGATGCACATTCTTGGGAGAGGACTTTCTGTATTTGTTTGAGTTATCTCTTGGCATTGTATTGGCTATCTATAATAAGGAAGTTTTGTTGGGTTTTCTCCCCCATGAGGGTTTCCCAAGATAAATGATGTGTCTCTTGTGATTGTGTATTTCTCAGTGATCCTATCTTATGCTATTGTTATCTAGTGAAATGCAAAGAACTCTAATAATAGCTTAAACCTTAACATTTGTGATATTGTTCCTATTAGTAACTAAGATCCTTTTCTGGGGGTTCTAGCGATTTCACCTTGTATCTCTTTATGTGATTTGGTCTTAGTTTACCCCTGGTTGATTAGGAAAGCAGTAAGGTGTGGTGAACCAACTTGGTTCACTATGCAAATATCCAAAATACTTGGAATATAAAGATATCCATAAGGACAATAAATAATATATATAAATGTATATGAAAATATGAGATGATATGAATACAATGAGAATGAGGGCTAGTTTATATATCCTTACAGGAGGTGCCCTTTCATGAATAGGCATGTCCTTTAGATAAGACACGACTTTTGATTTATGATGTGTTTAAAATTATTATATTTACTTATTATTAATTATATCTATTTCTATCCCCGAATGGGGTGCTACTAGGTACATCGCGTGGATAGTTCACTGGGAGGCCACCTGGCCAGACGATCAGCCAGTTGGCGCCTGATCATACTCGCCCCCCCCGGCACATCACCTCAAGGTTTTAACGCTGTCGTCGCCACCCTACAGAGCGCACTTGAGGCTAGCCTGTCGCACGAACTGGAAGCTTGCAGCGTGAGAAACCTCATGGCGTCATGCAGGTTGCCTCAACTGTCACTTCCTCTCCTCAGATATGGAACCCCTACAGCCGAGCTCGAGAATATTCTTCCTCTTTTTCTCCTCAATGATCTCCCTCTCCAGCCTTCCCTTCTCCTCCTTCCCTTTTGGAGCGCTCTGCACTTGGCCTCATAGACCCTTCTTCTTCTCCTCTGCGTTTTCCTTCCCAAGTCGTCGATAGCCCTCACCATGCCCGGTTTGAGAGGTAAATCTAGGAGAGGGGCAGCCTGGTACGCAGCTAGGGGAAACGAGATGCCCAATTCCGACCCTCCACCTTAAAACGATGCTATCCCCGTCATGGATCCTATCTTAGATCCCCCTCCCGTAGAACCACTTCGAGAAGCCACCTCAAACCTTTCACCGCTCTCGAACCTCTATGGTTTTCGAGTAGAGTGGTTTGAAACCCTTGGGAATTATTTGGGCTACGCGCCTCCCCCCCCCTCTCCACCTCATCCCCCACCTCCTCCACCCTCCCCCTCTCGCCATCGGTTTGAAGCTACATTTGCTCCCTCACCCCTTCCTTCCTCCTCTTCCGACTCCCCACTCTGCTTCGCCTGCGACAGGTGCGCTGACCGGGAAGTGATCATAGCTTCACTGCGTGACCTCACCAGAGGACAGGAGGACGTCAAGTACACACTTCAGGATTTGTAGAAGAAGGATGTCGAACGATGGAGCAGGGTGGACATGTTGATGTCCTTTCTATAAGACCTCTGACAAGCAATTGCAGATCGAGATAGGGGAAAATTAAAGAAGACCCAGGCCTTCACGGGACGAAGGCTCGGTATATTTTTTTAGTGTTCTCTTGTTTTAGGTTTTATCTTTTGTTTCTTTCTAGATAGCCATGGCAAGATAGCTTGCTTTGTTTAGTTTACTTCTCAGCACTTCGCCCTGCACGACACCGTAGTTTTTTGCATGTCATACTCTGTTGTTTTTTTTAGACAAGTGGCACTCTGATTTTTGGACAAGTGGCAACAGTGGTTTCCCAGACGGGCATTATTGTCGCACATGCTTAGACCACACAGATAGTTTGTAATTTTTCCAAGAAGGCTCTAATACAAATATTGATTTACAAAAAAAAAATATATCTATTTCTATATATATTGTGTTCATAACATTGCCTTCCCCTTAAAAGTGCTTTGTCCTCAAAGCATACTTTATGGAAGACTTATATCTTGTTTTGGATTTTAATTATTGTCTCTTGATTATTCATTCTTGAGTTAGTGATCGTTGAAGACCTAAGACGATAGGATCTTCTAATCGTTGAGCAAAATTGTCGAATTGTAAAAGAGTCTGCCCACCCTAATTCAAACTTCTGTAGAACTGGGTGTTTATAGGGTTCTTGGAAAAAACTTGGTGTATTTTGATTCCCATGGTAGCTTCTACTTTGAGCACAACTTGTAGTGGAAGTAATATTCTTCAGCATATCGATCATTTGTTTCTGTTGATATGTTGATTGGTTGAAGTATCAACTTTTGTGATTAGGATGTCGATAAGGCATCCTTGCAACTTGACCTTTACTTCATATATGTGTAGCTTCTTCTTGATTAACACTTGGAATTGAGTCTTCTTCGTAGCCCTGGCTTGTTTCTACTTCGATATGTGAAGACCTCTTTACATCAACCGAATCCCTTTGAGCTGTAAGGTTGAGTGGGTTTGTATTAATTGCTTTATCCACCATCATGTTTTTTCCATTTGAAGACTTCTGTAGTTCCATAGGTTCAGTCATTATCTCTTTATCTACCAATGATTCCTTATTGATAAGTTGTTCTAACTTGTCTTGTACCGTCTTCTTATCACTCTTTATCTTTTTAATCTGGGTGAGTAAACTTTGATTATGAGATTTTAGGCGACAATTCTCTTCATCCTTCTCTGATAATTTCTTAATGAGATCGTGATTAACTTGTTCTAACTTCTGACCCCTATGCTTCTTATCTTTTGACTCGTTGAGTTGTACCAATAATTTTTGGTTATGATCTTTTAAGTAAGAAATGTCTTTGTCTTTTTCCTATAATTTTCCCTCAAGATTTTGTTTTTGTCTCTCTTCTTGTATTTTTAACATTTGCTCCAACCCAACTTGAAATTGTAAATTTATGTTGTGTTGTTGATAATGAATTAATTGGTTTTCTAATTCTTTTATTTTCACTTCTCAATGGGTGTCACCTTGATTTTCTAGTAAAATAAAAATCTTTTTACAATATGGACAAGGGGGAGCTCCATTCATAAGGCCCCTTTCATATTCTTCCTCTTTGCACAATAGGAACATTTTGTCGAAAATGTATTCTTTGTAGATGTCATAGTTCAATTCTTATTTTTCAATAAATGATAAAAGTAAAAGGGTCTCTCCTCTTTAATGATACTGTTCTCCTCTTAGAATTATATATATATATATATATATATATATATATATATATATATATATATATATATATATATATATATATATTATATATGGTATGGAATACCATGGGTTAATGGATTTCCAAAACCATGGGATCGTAAATCTCCAAAGGTAAAATAAAATATTCACTATTCCTCTTCTTTGAAACTTTTTCTTTTAAATTACTTTTTCTCACTTTTAAATGACAATTAACTTAACTAATGTCAAATCTGGAATATTTCCTTCAAACTTCTTGGTGTGCATTTATACTTCTTCACGTGCACCTTAAGAAAACCTTTTCTTTTTTTCTTCTCCTCTTTTTTTTTTTTCGATTTTGTGTAGAATGACTTTTTTACTTTCGCTGAAATGAGAAGAATATTTGATTTATAAATGGCCAATGGCCAATATGAGGTCAAAGACCTAATTTTAGAGAAACTCTATTTGTGGCTAAAAGTTGGATCCAGACGAAGCTCTGATACCACTGTGCTGAACCAACCTGATTCACTATGTAAATATCCAAAATACTTGGAATATAAAGATATCCGTAAGGACAATAAATAATATATATAAATGTATATGAAAATATGAGATGATATGAATACAATGAGAATGAGGGCCCATTTATATATCCTTATAGGGGGTGCCCTTTCATGAATAAACATGTCCTTTAGATAAGACATGACTTTTGATTTATGATGTGTTTATTTATTATATTTACTTATTATTAATTATATCTATTTCTATATATATTGTGTTCATAACATAAGGCTTATTTGGTGTCTTGGTTCAAATTCACCTCAAAGAAAATTTGGCAGCCTTGTTCTATCAAGTTTTCTAATTTCATGGATTATTCGGAGGCCCAAGACATCTGTAGATCCATCTGTGGGAAGGAAGAGTCCATCCAGTGTAACATGACCTCCATTTTCTAAATTACTTCAAAGGTCCATGAGAATGAACACCAATGTTTTGCTCAAAATTCCATAATTATGACTAATCTAGCTCAACACGATTAACAAATTAGTTCCCTAGAAGCATAGTGCAAGATGCTTGGAAATTTGGTTCTCAAATTAAGTAAAAACTCTCAGTCATCGGCCTCAAATTATAGGATTTCTATCAATTCTATTTAGTTGGAGATTAAGGAGGATGACATTGTGCATCAAATGCTTGAAGACATGGATATTGACAACCAGGAATCTAATCCAACCAATCTGGAATTGGAAGAGGCACAAAGCTACCATGCCTTTCATTAAATCTTATGTATTGCAAAGTAATTGTGTATTAGGAGTTTTTCCAAAAAAGTACACATGTAAGAATTATTGGGAGGTAGTTCCTTTAGACAAGAATTTTCTATATGTAGTAGATAATGAACTAACTTTTTTGTTTGGAAATTAAGACTAGCAAATTTTATAACTTTATTGTTTAGTTTTAGCTATCATTTTTTATATAATACAAATTCTCCTCGTTTCTATTAAAAAAAGAATGATTTAGAAGCACACATTATAATTATAGATTTGATTGATAATATTTTTAAAGTTATATAAGGTGTTGGTAATAATTTTTGTTATTTAGCTTTTACTCTTTTATATGTACAGATTAATAGATTCTATAAGCTATTCTTTTGTATCATATTGGTTTAATGAAAATTTCCTTCAAAGTGGGATGGAAATGAAAATTCCCCAAATGTGAGATGACAATGAAGAAATAATCTATTTTTTTGTATCATATTGGTTTAATGGAAATTTCCTTCAAAGTGGGATGGAAATGAAAATTCCCTCAATGTGAGATGCAATGAAAGGTTTTGAAGTACTTAATTCAGTCTTAAAAAGTTGATTCTTTATAAACTCAATTTTATTGTGTAGCAAAAAATTATTACTTTTCAATGGAACCTTGTGAAATTTGTTTATGATTGAACCATTGCAATGAGATTTCTAAAGTTGATCATACTTGGTTCTATTATAAAACAAGTTGAGTATGCTCATTTGGGTCAAACTTGGTAGTATTTACTTATGATATAGTTTAATTGAGTGTGACATATTAGCTAATGTTTGGCTTTATGTTTGTTGTGTTAGATTTCCTTAACTCAACAATGAACAGTTTCTTTAGAATAAATCACTTATTAATAAATGCACAAGTAGGTTTTAACCAAATATATCAGCAGAAGCATAAAATTGAAACCATACACATTGCACATAATATTTTTGTTTAAACACTCCTGAAAAAACCATGAAGGGAAAACCAACACCTTGTTGATTTTATTAGATAAAATCTTAGGCTCTCATACCGGGATAATGGCCCATCTGAAGAATACAAAACAAAAAATAGCCAAGCCCTACGAACCTCAAGATTAGTCCTTTGATCTTGTTGGTTTGTTGCTATCTCCCTTGTTGCCCCTTTGTTCCTTTCCTCGGCCCCTACCCCGACACACTTGGATGGAATTCCTTCTCCACCCAATCAATGAGATCTCACTCACTAATTTTGTGTGTGATGCAAGCACATGAGAAAAGGGTCCTCCTTTGCTCCAATGTACTTTATGTGTGTCTCATCATCTCACTTAAGCTTCCTTTTAAAATGTTGAGTTAACCCTAAATCCAAAGCTCTAGATCTCCCAAAGTGATCAAGGGTTGAGATTAGATCTCACCTTCACTTTATATCTAAGGGATAGGATTTAATCAACTCACTTAAGTTACTAATGCCAAAAACTTATGCACTTAACTTAATTAAACTTACATTAATTAAAAGGTCATTCACTTTAATTATTAACTCATAAAGTGAATTTTCTAAGGTTCTGAGAGGCATTACAAACGAATTCCACATGCTAGACACCAAGCCAATGTGGAAGTATTTGTCTTATGCTAAATACATCAACACTCCCTCTTAACGAGGAAGGTACTTCCACCACCCGAAAGTGGCTTTGACTTCGGTACCATATCCCCTACCATGGTTTCTCTCTAATCCACCTGATTGGTTGCTCCCTCTGAACATAAAGTTATCTCTTTCATCTCATTTGGAACCTTCTTTGAAGACTTCCCTTTGAACATGCTACTAGAATCCTCCTGCTCCTGAGCATCATGCATGGTCATCTCATACCTTGAATCCTTCTTGACAGACTTGGAAGGTTGCTCCTTCCCACATGAACCTAAAGGTTAACTCCCTCTGAGTTGCTCAACCTTTGGAGATACTTGATCCTTGTTCTTTACCACTTTGTTGCTTGTCATTACTCACAAACCACTAAACAAATTTTGTTGGCTACCCAGATCCTTTCTCGGGAGTCCCTGCCCACTGCTTGGACCTTGCTACCTACTTCCCATTGCCCAGACCCTGTTGCATGTTGCCTGCTGCCCAGACCCCTCCCCGAAGCTGCTTGTAGCCTTCTCTAGGTTGCTCGAGTATTTTATGGGTGTTGCCCCAAATATTTATGTCCATTTCCCGTGGTTTCCCATACCTTTGCATGCAGCCTGGGGGCTGCCTGAACCTCTACCCGATGGTTATTTTGCTGGTAGCTAACCTGGTGGCTCTGATGGTCAGTTGTTGTGCTGGTTGTTGGTTGTCTTTGTTGGTGGTTGATTGGCTTGAGTGGCTGCTAGCTATCAACCCTTCCTCAGCCGACGAACTCACCAGCAACCATATCCTCTGTACATGTTTCTATTTAGTCCCTATCGCTACCAGCCATCACTTCCTTGCGTGTTGTCAACCTTGCAAGCGCCTCCCCTTCACAACGTATTCTAGATGCAAATCCTGACAACACTTGCATCCACCTCCCAATGAATTGTTGTCACCTATCCTCTACGACCTTAGCTACTTCATGTAGCTTCTGTTATCCTCGTCCGAGATCCTAGCAACTCCACACATAGTTTGTGTGATCCCAGCTCTCACTCAACCTCCTCTACAACCAAGTCCCAACCTCAACCATCTCGTTGCTAATTCTTGGTCCCTTCTCTGCAGCTATAACTCCACCACTAATTGCTCCATTGTTCCCTCACCCTATCTTCCTCTCATAGCTCACAAGTTGTTATATTCTTCCACCACCACCAACTTTGTTGTTGCAGCGGTTGGTTTTTGTGTTTGTTTGCCTGAAGCTCATCTTCACTCAACCACTCTAGTCGTCACTTCTCCCAAATTCTTCTACCTCCCATCCCATGTAGCTCAACCCTATCATCTTTCTCTGCGATCGATCCACTTCAATGACTTTTTCTACAACCCACAACACTGTTACAACAATTTACTTCCTATGGTTTTTGGGTTAGAACCACAACAGATCATAACCCAAGGAACTTCCCTCAGACTCTAATTAAACAATCAATTAGGAATAACCACCTACAATAACAAACTTTTTAGAAAAAAGGAAGAAGAATGCACATGGAATCCTACATTTGAATTAGATCCCACTTGATGTCTTTCACTATAGAAGTACTTCACAACAAACCTCCGAAATTCTTGCAGACAAAGAAGTATGCAACTGCAAGAAAGTAGTTATCTGCTAACTAACTTAATGTGATCAATTCAAATTCAATGTTAGATTCAAAATAACATACACATAATATCGTCATTATCATAAATTAACACAAAGAATCAGATGAGAACGAGACTTCTTTTATTAATAACAACAAAAGGGGTTGGTTACAACTTGTAACCGTTGTGACACGGTCCTAGAACTAGAATCCAAGTTCCTCCACCCAAGGATGAAGATGTATAGGAGTGCCTCCAACACTTTGCACTCTAGTAGGTCCAAGGAAGACAAAGGTGTTCTTTCTAACAATATACGGAGAATGCAAATTATGGAAACAAGGGTCTCCAGGCAGAGGGGACAATCTCAGACACTAGGGAAAGAAGGCAATTGCCAGACAATCTTCAAAATGCCAGCATAAGGATGCATTTCTGGACCATGTTTTTCCTCCACGTGGAATCCTACATTTGAAGTAGATCCCACTTGATGTCTTTCTCTATAGAAGTCCTTCACAACAAACCTCTGAAAGTCCTACATACAAAGAAGTATGCAACTACAAGAAAGTAAGTATTTGCTGACTAACTTAATGTGATCAATTTAGATTCAATGTTAGATTCAAAATAACATACACATAATATCGTCATAATCATAAATTAACACAAAGAATCGGATGAGAATGAGACTTCTTTTATTGATAACAACAAAAGGGGTTGGTTACAACTTGTAACCGTTGCGACACAGTCCTGGAACTAGGCTCCAAGTTCCTCCACCCAAGGATGAAGATGTATAGGAGTGCCTCCAACACTTTGCACTCTAGTAGGAACAAGGAAGACAAAGGTGTTCTTTCTAACAAGATAAGGAGCATGCAAATTATGGAAATGAGGGTCTCTAGGCAGAGGGGACAATCTCAGACACTAGGGAAATAAGTCACTTGCAAGACAATCTTCAAAATGCCAGCATAAGGATGCATTTCTGGATCATGTTTTTCCTCCACCCCAAGGCTCTCTTTTATACTCCATTTTGATGGTTGGAGTCATTATGTATGAGCTTTAGGAAGTTAGGGAACATCAAAACCCGTAAAATCTGCAAAAAATGTCGAGATCATATTTTTTTGAACCAAAATTAACATGTGCACGGGTTCCTAATAGGAAACCCACGTATGTACACGAGTTTTTTTATGGAAAGTCACATACACTTGGATTAATTGGGTTTTTAAATAAGTTTTTGAGGAGGAAAATTGGGATTTAAGTCCTGCAAGCAATGAAAGGGATGCAACATAGGCCAATGAGTCATCATATGCATGTGTAGTGACAAATGGCGTTATAACAAACACACGCCTGGTATTCAACTCAATGGATGTACAACAGTACAACATAGGCACATGGTAGTCATATTGTACACCTTTTAAAGAAAAAGAAATTGGTTCATGGTTTAGCTTTTTTTTTTTTAACAAAAATCGAGAAATTTGTATTATAAAAAAGGGCGTGGTCGAAACCGCTGAGGAGTTACAAAGTCCTTCAAAATTTAGGCCAATCCAGGGCCTCAATTAAACCACTACTACAAGATACTAATGACTATTTCAAATACTCAAATAAAAACTTCACATAGAACAACCTTACTGAATACACTCGGAAATGTTGAAATAATGTAACTGCGAAGAGCATTCTTATTATTGTTGTTATTTTATTATTAGGATTAATCCCCATTGTGGATTAATCATGTCGGTAATTGTATTAGGACCAAATCCCCTTTTGCGGATTGGTCATTGGACAATTATAATGGGCAGAATAAGAAGTCGGCCCCAACAGTTATTATTGA
>ML776666.1:139879-156852 GCA_009831015.1 Picea engelmannii
CTCTTGTGAATGTGTATTTCTCAGTGATCGTGTTCTTATGATGCTCTTATCTATTGAAATGCAAAGAACTATAATAATGGCATAAACATTAACAGGAAAAAGACTCTCAGGATAAAAGTGAAGACAAACTGCATCTAAATTAACCTGTTGGGTAAGAGCTCGCCTATTTGGCTGAATTACAGTCTTGACTTCGTGTTACAATTGATTGTGATGTGGCATGTGATGTCTTATTCTTTCTCACTACCGTCCAACCTTCATTTGCAGATGTTGAGGTACTTGTGATGCCTATATTTCTTGGATTGTCTTGATCTGGAGCTTCTATTTTTTCTTCATCTGATACCCCATCATCATCATTCTGATCTGCCCAGCTAGTTAATGGCTGAGGAAAATACTGGATTCAAAGTCCCTCATCTGAAACATGGGAGGAAGATGCCTCTTTCTACGACTTTTGATTGGATTATGGGCTCGTGTCTAGAGATAACAAAATTGGTTGAAGAGGAGGATTTGGCTGAGATGAATTTTCGCTTAATTGAGGGGGATGTCTACATTCCTTTGAGATTACTTGATGGTTTTCATTTTATCCCACCCACCAAGTGTATTTCTGAGGCTTTCTATTATTCTTGGGCCCTTTAGGGAAATGGGTTGCAAAATGTCTCGTTTCAAAACAAGATAAACAACGCAAGGAAACTCTCTCATAGTCTAGTTTATGAGACCAAGAATAATTTTCACCAGTAAGAATAACTTCAGATGAGAATCCTTTACTGAAGTCCATTTCCATGCAAATACAGGAAAAAGTGGAAGTGTTGTGCCTTGTAGTTTCATGACATGCAAAGTGGAACTTTCCCAACGCCTAACCAATGGCTTCAAGAGAGGGTAAACCCCAGAAATGCAAGGGAAGGTTGGGAAGCCTCACCCAAGCAAGAGTTGGTGAGAGAATGTCAGTAGTTGGATTGAAATAAGGAGTCCAAGGTTTCATGCACAAACTTGAGTTACCATGAAACCACAAACCTGAGTTGAGAACCAGATCTCGATCTTCCTCAATGTTGAACTCAACAATGAAGAATCCTTTAGCACAAGGATGAATGAAATCTTGTTGTTTCATAATAGGGATCCAGGTAGCCGAGATCCAACTATTGAGATCAAATAACTTTGGCCAAAAACCATTGAAACGACAGACCAAACTCATGGATATGTAGTATTCGTCCTCTTCCTCATCATCTTGTCCCATGGGAATGACAAGGGGAGGGGTTTCCTGAACCAAAAGAGATGAAGAAGGAGCATAGTCCCACTGAATAACGTCATGAAAAGAGGCCCTAGAATGTGAAACAAAGACTGGCCTGAACATAGATATGGAAGGAAAGGTCCCACTGTCTGGGGCACCCGTAGAGACAGACACAATCATGACCATGGTCGATGAAGAAGAGTGAAACAAACTACAATTCTAGCTCGCATAGAGGCTGAGAGTGGCCAGGGTTAAACCCTAGCCACCGCACACCAGGAGAAGAGCACCACCATCACTTCAAAATGTGCAATTTGATCCTTATGGTTTAGCTTTTTTACCCTCCATGTAGACCTGAAAAAATAAAAAATAAATTCCCACTGCAAATTCATGATCTCTGTGCAAATATGGTTCTCTCCTTCAGAGTCTCAGTTTTGATACCATGTTATATTTCCTTAACACAACACCTGGCTTTTTTTTCTAAATAAATCACTTATTAATAAATGAACAACTAGGTTTTAACCAAACAAATTAGTGAAAGCACAAAATTGAAATCATACACATTGCACACAAGATTTATGGGTAAATACCCTTGGAAAAACACTGAAGGGAAAACCAACACCTTGTTGATTTTGTTATTTAAAATATTGGGCTCCCGTCTTGGGATAATGGCCCATCTGAGGAATACAAAACAACAAATAGCCAATCCCTACAAGCCTCAAGATAAATCCTTCGATCTTGTTGGTTGGTTGTTATCTCCCTTGCTACCCCTTTGCACCTTTCCTCAGCCCCTGCCCCTACACACTTGGATGGAAGTCCTCCATCCAACCAATGAGATCTCACTCACTCATTTTGTGTGTGACACAAACACATGAGAAAATAGTCCTCCTTTGCTCCAATTTACTTTTTGTGTGTCTCATCCTCTCACTTAAGCTGCCTTTTATAACATTGAGTTAACCCTAAATCCAAAACCCTAGATCTCCTAAAGTGATCAAGGGTTGAGATTAGATCTCACCTTCACTTTAGATCTAATGTCTAGGATTTAATCAACTCACTTAAGTTACTATTGCCAAAAACTCAGGCATTTAACTTAATTAAACTTACATTAATTAAATGGTCATTCACTTTAATTGACTCATAAAGTGAATTGAATTTCCCAAGGTTCTGAGAAGCATTACAGATGACTTCCACATGTTAGACACCAAGCCAATGTGGAAGTACCTGTTAGATTATAAATACATCAACATGTTGGTCCTTGAATGTTGGAGGCATATCTTTGTTAGATGTCTTTGGGTTAGCTTTAAACACTTTAGTGTATACCAACACATTTTTTTATATTGATATAATTTATTGGTTATGGTACATGTGTAACTAGTGTGCTACACTGTGGGTTAACTCAAGTGGTTAAGTGCTTTGAGCTTCATGCGAGAGATCTCAGGGTTGATCCCTTGGGATAGCTGCCTATGTTGTGTGCCTCGCTCAATGTCCCTACTGGGTTAGACACCATAATTAGTGTTGATGAGTTTACACTGAATAACTCATGAAAAGCAAGGAAGTGCCCGAGGGTTTCCCCATGAAGTTTTCCTTGGAGAAAAAAAGATTAGTGTGCTACCTTTAACTTATACTTAACCAAATAAACTATCATTAATGAAATTCTATGAACTAAAGTAGAACACCATATTAGATAATCTAAATAATTACTTATTATACTTTAATTTTTTGTAGATTTGGACATTAACTAATCACATACTATGCACACCTTCACCCCCCACCCTACACTTACTTACATTAACAAAACCTTACTAGTTATGGTTTTAACTTATAATTAAAAAAACAAACCAACATTTTGTGAGCTAAAGCATAACATTATATCAAATAACCCAAATCATTAACTATTATACACTAATTGGTGCACTTTTGGACACAAAGTAATCACACTAACATATAGATATATTCATTGTCAATTGGGTGTAGCTCGAGCGGTTGTGATGAAATGTTGTTACCCTCCCCACCTAGGTTCAAATCTCACTTTGTAACAAGTTTTATCTTAGTGAGCCAACTATTGATGAGATATATATGATATATTCATAAGTTGTTGACCTAGCCTCATGCCCTAAAGAATCTAGGGTTTACCCTACATACGATCCTCCGAAAAAGGAAAATGCCTTAGAGGTTTTCCTTGAAATATGTTACCTAGAAAATTAAAAAAAGAGAGATATGTTTCTGTATAAAAAAATTCCAATAAAAATGATTATGTTAGTATGGTACAGATCTCCATTGATTACCTTTTACTTATGCAATTTTGTACAAATAGCCAACTATTACCTCAAACTATGCTACTTGGATCACTAGGCAATGTTGACCATGTCTAGCATTGGCTTGCTAAAATGATTGTCTCTTCAAGATAATTATTTAAAGCTTGTGGTCAAAATACTAAGTGAAATGAGTGTGGTAAACACGTCCTTCTATAAATGATGGACTCTTCAAGATTATATTTCAAAACATGTCGTTGTTGAATCATTGGGGCACTATTGAAACCATTCGACCATATCTAAATTGTCTGAATATCAAGAGCACATGCTACTAAAGTGCATTGTGTTGTCATCAGTGGATGACTTTTGAGTGCTAGTTATTGAATCATTAATTTGTATCTCATATAGCTCATGAAATATTAGGATAATGTTGATGGGCGAGAAAATTCTCTCCTACAATAGGGGAACGACTACCAGATCACAAGCCCCAATTAGGTAAGTTTTCGTTTGAGATGGTAGTTTCCAACCGATTTTGAGGGCTCAATTTTCCACTCAAATAGTTTTCTCTTCAAAAAGAGACTTTATTGCTTTGGGCTTGAATCTTATATAAATTATCTTTACAAAAGAAAACAATACTAAAACACTAATCCTATCTCACTAACAAGAGCAAAGCTAACATGCCTAGATAAATAATATGGATTCTCAAAGAATTCAGAAAGAATTCTTCACTTCAAGAATAATCAAGATATACTAATGATTTTTCTAAGAATAGATATATATATCATTAGCATCTACACTTTAATGATAACCAAAGATAATCTAGAAACTTTTGAACATGTCAAACTGTAAGACAAAAGCCTATGTAAATGGGTTATCAAATTTCATCAATTTATCAACAACCTTCAAAGAATTGAACAACTGTCAAACAAATCTCTGTCAGCTAACATATATCAAGCATAAGTAAAAAAATGACAAACTTTAGAGAGATAGTTCTCTCAACTTCATCAATATTCCAAGAACGTGCAATTATTTACATAAAATCATAAAAATAATCATCCATGAAAACAACAAGTCTTAAACTTGATATAAGAAGAAAAATATCAGAGAATTAATAATAATTGAAAGAAGATTCAACAACATTAAACAAGAAGGAAAATGTTAACAATCTTTTTCAATTCAACACAAAAGCTAACAACTTTGTTTTTCAATATTAAACTAAAACTTGCTAAGAATAACAAATTCCAATTCAAATCAGGAAAAATTTCTAAGAGAGATAAAGGATATTTGAATAAAAATACCAAAGTTGCTCCAATATACTGGTCTATGGTCCAGAAAGAACTTAACAATGTTTAGGAAAGAGAAGTATACCTTCCGACTCCAAAATCCCCCCTTAGGTATTTTCCTTCTTGGTTGTTTATAACCTAAGTGTATCAATTGGCTTATTCTAAAATTATTTCAAATAATTATTACAAACTATTTTTTTGCCTCAAATTCTTAATTCGAAATCTGAGAAAAACCCCCACACAAAATCTTTGAAGAAACAAAAAACTTTGTTATTGTTGTTGAAACATGGTTGCACTGACATTTGTTTGAACTTGTGTGTTGACCAGAGCTTGTAGATTGAAATAGTTGGAATGATGAGTAACAAACCATAACATGAAATTGAGGAAGAAAGCCCATATTCTCGGTTTCTTGCCAGTTGTTTGCATATATGACAATAAATGAGCAATTACAAAAATCACATTGATTTGGTAAACAAGGATAACATAATCAATTTCATTTGCTAAATTTAGGACATCAAAATGAGAAAATTTAATACCTTATGATTTTAAAATATCATTGCGATGAGGTATTTTTGGTAAAAAAGCAGGTATGTATGCCACCAAAAAAATTAGAGATAAAGAGGATATGGGGATATATAAACTTTGTGGAGGAGAGAATTTTTATTTTGACAAAATGTTAATCCCTTTATTTCTTTTAATCCTCTACTCTATTGCTCGTTTTCCTCTTATTGATCTGTCTCTTTGGTTTGCGCATGAGGATTTTAACTTACAAGTTTTGGTTTCTTTACTTCAATATCTTCTTCTACTTGAGCCATTTATATGCATGTCTTGTCAACAAAGCATTGTTTTTCTTTAACTGTTCATTATCACTTTGTAGACTGTCAATTTCATTTAGCATTTTTAAACCATGCAGCCTCAAAGATTCATTCTCCATTTTAATAACCCTCTCAATGGTTTTCAACTCTTGAGCTTCATTTTTTAATCTTGCAACTTGGTTCCTCTTTTTACTTAGCTAAGAAGTCACAATGAATGTTGACAAAGTGATCAGATCTTCATTTGATATTGAATACTGGCCTTCTTGAACATTTGTGTCTATAGGTATATCTTCTTTTTCACACTTCTTGGTTGCAGACAAATTATCCTTACTAATATTGTTTTCTGGAGAGGCCTTTTGATCATTCATAGCAGGTGGTCCTTAATCCGTCATCTCCTATGTGGTCTCTTGCTTTTTAAAATGATTTTCAATTAGGACCTTTCTACATTCCAATCCCTTCTTGTGCAATTCATTCTTAACGAAAATATTGATAAGGCCATGATGGTAAAGAGATTTATCAACATTCTTCTTATGTTTCTGGACAACTCTGGACATTTTACTCAGAGATTTATGCAAATAATAGGGAATATCTAATGGCTTATCTCCTTGAAGATGCAACAAAATTGAAAATTATAGCATGGTAAAGATAGATCAAACTAAAACGTCCCACACAGGTTATGTACTTTTGGATTAAAAAGACCATATATTTCCATGGATCTTTAAGTTAGGCCCTAGGTACCCCTGCAACCTAATTAGGTTTTTCCTATTTCTGAATAAGAAAGGAGTACATGATTTATCATCAATAGATTTATTCTTGAACCACTTTTCACCTAACTGAGGAAGCCCTAAAATATGAGCTAATGATTATTTTGAGAGATGTATGGTTAGGTTTCCCACCTCTTCAGATTCGTCGTTGAAAGTATAAGAAAATTCCATGGTTATGTCTTCAATATGTCCATTGAATTTCTCGAAGAATTGTCTCCAACCTGCCTTTTCCAGTATGACCATACATTCAGGATGCACCACAGGGATCAACATGAACTGTCATTATTTTTTTTTAACCCTCCCTGGTATTTGGCTTCAATATTTTTTTAACTCTGTGCCAAGGACTTCCTCCTCTCTATTCTTTAATTTCAGATTCTTATGATTTACAGAGTTTTGTTTAGCTCGGGAGTGTTCACTGGTGATTACAAATCGATGATTTTGTGGTGTAATTAGAAAGGTGGCAAATTATGCATGTGAATTCAACCCTGTTTTAACAAATGATTTTAGGTTAAGGGCACACGATGAGTAACGAGTGGGGTAGTAGGTTTTGAATGTTTTGAAATGGTCGTGGGAATCATGCTCAGTGTAGGTTGGAATTAGGAATGGGTCATAGCAATTATATTAACATAATAACTTTRACTTATTTTGATATCTAATTTAAACAAACAAAATTTAAATTCTGCATTGAAATTTTTACCCTTAGTCTTCGAACACTTGACCCATTGCAATTGCTCATTGTTTTGATGATTCAAAATTTCATATAGTTGTTTGAATAACTCCTTTGACATCCTTAGCTTTCAAAACATGTTCCATTGAATATTCTCCTTGATCCTCTCAACATTTTGATGGTTGAGGTCTTTGTATAAACATTTGAATAACCCCTTTAACACCTTGTTATAAAAAAACAAAAAAAATTATGAGGAGAAGTTCTTATAAATGATCTATAGTGGTAATTACAAAATTACATTGAATTTTGTAATTACTAATATCAACATCTTTTATTGAACTAACAATTATCAACTTTATTATGGAGTGATTTGTAAGAGTAGAATCATAATATAGATGTACTGATTAACTTTATTGTAGTGCTCAAAATATTTTTTTTGTTTTTTTTTTAGATATTTTCAAAAAATGAAGATATAAACTTTGAGTTTTATGTAACCAACCTATTCTAACTTCTAAAAGCCTCTATTTTATTAAAGACAATGAAGAAAATGGAGGGAGATTGTGTAACAGTCACAATAAATGGCAACACACTGGGAGAAGTTGTTGGAATACTGAGAGGGGGGGTGAATCAATATAATCACTTTTACCACTTTTAACCACAATATATAAATACTAACTTTATCAACAATATATCATCAATATATCATGAACATATAAACATAAGCAACATCACATCAAATACACAATATGTTAACACATATCAGTCTTTGTTTTTGAGTCATAGGTTTTTATAGTTTTTATGAATTCTTGCTATAGTCATTTTTTGATTTTTTGATTTAAATAAACCAAGTTAGTTTGGCCTTGGTCTAAGGTCTTCAGGTTATGTCTTTGTTATCATGACAAGGAGTGATAAACCCTCATGAGTCACATCTTTCAAAATCCTTATTTTCACCTTGACATTTCACCTCCATGACTGTATGAAAGATATCTAGCTATCACCTTTTATCCGTTCAGCTGTCAAGTCAATTTTAATTTGAGCGCTGCCAACTCACTAGGGGAGTTTGCAGCGCACTCAAGTGCTCCATTCATTCATTGCCATCATTACCTTTTTGCCATGCTAAGGGATTTCATTGTTTTTAGAGCCTATTTTAACAAATTTCCAGGGATCAGGGCTTTGAACATCCTAGAAATCTCCTCGAAGCATGCAAATCTTGTTTGAATTAGGCGTTGTGAACTGGTAGATAGGCTCTGCGAACTTCACTGCGAACTCATTTCCTGTAGCAAAGTCTTCTAAAGATGTGATCATAAATGTTGAATGATGATGTGGGTTTTTTTCTGATTTTTTTTTCTTTCAGGAGCATGATATTGGCATTGACATGCTGAAAAAAATTCATCCCAACCCAGTTTGGCATTTGAAAGATAAAATTAAAACACCAGTGCATTGCAAACTGGCTGAAGAAGAGGAAGGTTTAGAGGTTGGACAACTTGAAAACACCCATGTGCAAATTCAAAGACATCAACATCAAGCATAGGTCCACCAGGTGCTCCATGAGAGTTTTCATCCTATTTGAGGGTCAAGAAAGGGGTTTTGGTTGGCTTTCATCTTGGCGCTGCGAACTTCGTGCTGCAAATCCAGTGTTGCGAACCCTCTGTTCCAACACTTTTTTAAAACAGGTCTTCTGCGTCTTTCTAAAGCTACAATCTTAGCAAGTTATTACACTCATATCCAGTTTGTAGTTTGAAATAGATCATCTGTGGGAGCCGACTTGAAATTTGCAAGTGTAGTGATGTTGTGAACAAATTCTGATGCTGATAAAAAACCTATTTTGCAGAGGTCTGCCTTTGTCTCCCTTCATTATAATTCTCAGTAGTATTTACTTAGCCTTTCTATTTTAAGAATGCCTTGTATTATTCCTGGATGTGTAATGAGTTGATATGTACATAATTTCTAGACAGGATTAGCCTATTGGAAAATTCTTGTCATCAAAACCTTAATCCTTTGTATCTCTTGTTTCACTTCTAACAATCATTTAATATTTCAGTAAGGTTTTCTTCATACAATATTTATGGACAATCAACAACAAAGGAAGACTCACAAAGGAGTAGCTTCAGAGTTATAAAATGAAGAAGTTGAACTTCCTTAAACAATATCAGTTTTTGACAAGTTTCCTGTTTATGCATTTTTGAAGATTTGCGGATGGTTATCCTTATAAACCATATTTAGCTCCTGGGATGTTGTTTTATAGTTAGATACCAAGATCATGAGTTGTTACGATAGTTGGTGGAATTGTAGATGGTTTTTGGAATGCTTTAAGGCATTTTCAAGTGAAATGATCTACTACAGGAGAGTTTACAGCGCCGACGCTGCGAACTGGTATTTTTGACAGTTTGTAAACAATTAGCACACAACAAAGGAATGTTTTGCTTATAACTTTTGATTTCTAATCTGGGTTCCTCTGAAATTTGGTCTGGAGGTAAAAAATGGTGTTTTGGACTTGCTCTAAAAAATTCAGCCTGACCCACTTCTTATTTTTGGATAAAAGCCGAAAACATCACCTACAGGAAAGTTCACAGGCGTTGCGAATTCTAACAGTTCGACAAATTCGAGCTATGGGAAGGTTTCCAGTTGTGAAGGAAGGTTCAAATGGTCTCCTAGGAGTTATTTGGACACAAGGGACATGTGTTCCATCTTCAGATTAAGCATCATGACATGTTTCAAGAGGCATTTATCACAATAGGAAAGATCTTGGAAAATAGGAATTTGTTAGGTTTTTGTTGGAATCTTTTGTAACAAGACTCCTAAATGGAGGAGGATCCTATGTAACTCCTTGGTTTCGAACTCCTTAGGGTAGAGAGAGATCATTCACTATAAATGAAAGGTTTTTTGATGAGAAAAGGGTTGGATTCATGAGCCAAGAGAGGAGAGAGTTGGGGGAGCAATTTTAGTTGCTCATTTGTAATCCCGAGCGCCTGTTTGTAATGACATTTTCTACCATTAAAGATTCGTGAGAGTTGTTATCAGATTGTCTTATGTGTTTTTCCATTTCTTTGTTATCTTCTTGCTTAAATATATTGTAGGTTTTGAGGATGATATCTTCCATTGATTGATGGATTCATGAACAACAGAGGATCTGTTGTAGCTTTCCCATTAAATCATTATTCACTATTTAATCAAATCTTTAACTGTTGCAAAAATGATTTCTGTACAATGGATGTTCTTGCTTTTGTCATACTCTCCATTCTTCTACTCATCATTATATATCCCTTTGTCTGATATACAGTTTGATTGCCTTTGATTTATAGGATGTTATGACTCATTTCCCAATGGAATGCCTTTGCAGAATGGATTTATTGATCCTATTGTTGATTATCTGGATTCTTTGAGTAGTACAGATGTCAAATCATTATTGTCAAATGAAGGTTGGTTCTGCTGTCTTTTCAAACTGCACTTTATATGCCATGGGTTGCTTCATTTGTCTGATCTAGATCAATAGTTTTACCAGTTAATCGGTTTCTTGTATGGCTTCATTGGAACCATGATTTCACTTGATCGAGAAACAACACAGTTGGTTAGAGTGGGAGGAGGATGAATAAAGATCGGTTCTCGAGCATTTGAGTTTGCAGAGATTTTGTTTTCAGTTTGTGAATATTCTTAGTTTTCAATAAGAAGCGGAGGTGCTCTCAGACATACAGGTTGGTTGCACAGATGACTCAATAGCCCAATGGATAAGGCACTGGAACTAAATGTTCTTGGCAGCTCACAGGGAGCATGCCATCCCCTATGGAGTCAGATATTAACACATAGAATTGTAGGGGTCAAAAAGTCATTTCAGTCTTTGTTTTTGAGTCATAGGTTTTTATAGTTTTTATTACTTCTTGGTATAATCATTTTTCAATTTTTTGATTTAAATAAACCAAGTTATTTTGGCCTTGGTCTAGGGTCTTTGGGTTATGTTTTTGTTATCATGAAAAGGAGTGATAAACCCTCATGAGTCACATATTTGAAATCCTTATTATCACCTTGACATGTCACCTCCATGACTTTATGAAAGATATCTAGCTATCACCCTTTATCCCTTCAACTGTCAATTCATTTTTAATTTGAGCGTTGCCAACTCACTAGGAGAGTTTGCAGCGTACTCAAGTGCTCCATTCATTCATTGCCATCATTACCTTTTTGTCATGCTAAGGGATTTCATTGTTTTTAGAGCCTATTTTTAACAAATTTTTAGGGATCAGGTCTTTGGACATCCTAATAGTCTCCTCGAGGCATGCAAATCTTGTTTTAATTAGGCATTGCAAACTAGTAGATAGGCGCTGTGAACTTCGCTACGAACTCATTTCCTATAGCAGAGTATTCTAAATATGCGATCATAACTTTTGAAAGGCGATGTGAGTTTTTCTGATTTTTTTGTGTGGAGGAGCATGATATTGGCATTGACCCACTGACAACAATTCAGCCCAACCCAATTTTTTATTTGAAAGATAAAATTAAAACACCAGTGCACTGCAAACTGGCGCTTCGAACTGGATGAAGAAGAGGAAGGTTTAGAGGTTGGACATCTTGCAAACATCTTTGTGCATATTCAAAGATATTAGCATCAAGCCTAGGTCCACCAGGTGCTCCATGAGATTTTTCATCATGTTTGAGGGTCGAGAAAGGGGCTTTAGCTGGCTTTCCTCTTGGCGCTGCAAACTCTGTGCTGAAAATCCAGCGCTGCGAACCCTCTGTTCCAACATTTAAAAAAAAATAGTATTCTCCATATTTCTAAAGCTTCAAGCTTAACAATTTATTACACTCCTATCCAGTCTGTAGTGTGCAATTGATCATCTATGGGAGCTGACTTGAAATTTGCAAGTGTAGTGATGCTGTGAACAAATTCCGATGCTGATAAAAAACCTGTTTTGCAGAGACCTGCCTTTGTCTCCCTTCATTATAATTCTCAGTAGTATTTCCATAACCTTTCTATTTTAAGAATGCCTTGTCTTATTCCTATATGTGTAATGAGTTGAGATGTACAAAATTTCTACGCAATATTAGCCTACTGGAAAAGTCTTGTCATCAAAACCCTAATCCTCTGTATCTCCTGTTTCACATCTAACATTGATTTAATATTGCAGTAAGGTTTTCTTCATACAGTATTTATGGACAATCAACAACAAAGGAAGACTCACAAAGGAGTATCTTCATAGTTAGAAAATGAAGAAGTTGAACTTCCTTAAACAATATCAGTTTTTGACAAGTTTCATGTTTATGCATTTTTGAAGATTTGAGGATGGTTATCCTTATAAACCATATTTAACTCTCGGTATGTTCTTTTCTAGTCAGATACCAAGATCATGAGTTGTTACGATAGTTGGTGACACTAGAGATGGTTTTGGGAATTCTTTAAGTCAGTTTCAAGTGAAACAGGTTGCTATAGGAGAGTTCACAGCGTTGGCGCTGTGAACTGGTATTTTTGATAGTTTGTAAACAATTAGCACACAACAGAGGAATGCTTTGCTTATAACTTTTGATTGCCAATCTGGGTTCCTCTGAAATTTGGTCTCGAGGTAAAAAATGGTGTTTTGGACTTGCTTACAAAAATTCAGCCTGAGCCACTTCGTATTTTTGGAGAAAATCCAAAAACATCACCTACAGGAAAGTTCACAACGCATGTTGTCACAGGCGTTGCGAACTCTAACAATCCGAAAAATTCGAGCTATGGGAAGGCTGCCAGCTATGAAGGAAGGTTCAAATTCTCTCCTAGGAGTTATTTGGACATGAGGGACATGTCTTCCATGTTCAAATCAAACATCATGACATGTTTCAAGAAGCATTTATCACAATAGGCAAGATCCTGGAAAATAGGAATTTGTTAGGTTTTTGTTGGAATCTTTTGTAACAAGACTCCTAAATAGAGGAGGATCCTATATAACTCCTTGGTTTCGACCTCCTTAAGGTAGAGATAGATCATTCACTATAAATGAAAGGTTTTTTGATGATAAAAGGGTTGGATTCATGAGCCAAGAGAGGAGAGAGCTGGAGGATCGGTTTTAATTGCTCATTTGTAAGCCCGAAGGCCTGTTTGTAATGACATTTTCTACCATTAAATATTCATGAGAGATGTTATCAGATTGTCTTCTGTGTTTTTCCATTTCTTTGTTATCTTCTTGGTTGAATATATTGCAGGTTTTGAGGATCATAACTGCCATTGATTGATGGATTCATGAACATCAGAGGATCTGTTGTAGCTTGCCCATTAAATCATTGTTCATTGTTTAAGAAAATATTTGTCTGTTGTAGAAAGGATTTATGTACAATGGATGTTATTTCTTCTGTTATATTCTCCATGCTTCTACTCATCATTATATATCCCTTTTTCTGATATACAGTTTGATTGCCTTTTATCTGCAGGATGTTATGACTCCTTGCCCAATGGAATTCCTCTGCAGACATATTGCTACCATCTCCCTTTTCTTCCCAATCTTGTTGATTCACCTACTCAAACCATTTTAATCCATTTATATTCTGATGAGTACTGGGCTTGCACTTACAACAATCTAAGTGTGACTCCCAGTGCTAACACAATACACTGGAATTTACGTGGAAACCCGAATGGGAGAAAACCATGTAATTATTTCTTATATATATCAAGAATACATTCATAGGAAGCACCAACTTCCAAATTCTCTAGCACCAACTAAAAGGAGGAACCGACCCCCTAATTTATAGGCACCAACCCGAAGGAAGCTGCAACTCCCTGAATTATTTGGCTCCAACCAAAAGGAGGCTACAAACCCCTGATTTTCAGGATCCAACTTGAAGGAAGCTCCAACTCCTAGTGTTATCCGAAACTAAGAAGAAGGAGGCTACAACCCGCTTTCCTTTCCCCTTCCTTTCTCCATGAAATATAAATGTAGACCAACTATCACTACCACTGTCACTGCCACTATCACTGTCACTGTCATTGCCACTATCACTATCACTACCACTGTCACTATCACTGCCACTATCACATAAACCTGTAACCTATCACTGCCACTATCAAATCAACCTGTAACCTATCATTTCCACTATCACATCAACATGTGCAACCTATCACCATCACCAATACTCAACCAGATCCTCTCACATGGATCATATGCTAAGGACACCTCTCAACTAGATGTCCAACATCACCAACACATGCCTCTACCAAGCATGTACCAAGATCACCAACATACCATCACAAGATATGTATCGAAATTGTACCATACAATGTGCCAAACATGTAGCATACCATGTATCAAACATGTACATCAATACATGTACCATGTACCAAATCATGCATCAATCATGCACATCGACTTGTACCATACCATGTTGATCTAGATTTAGGAGCGGAATGAACTGATTAACATATTGAATATCATAAACATAGAGATATAAAGAATAACACAAATATTCAGCGAAAAATATCTTCTATTATATAATGAATAGGCTAAAAATGTAAAACTGTAGAACTGAAACTTGCTCGAATGGTGGTAGTTATCTCTAAGAAGAGATGTGGCTGCTACGTGCATTCGTCTGAGAAGAATGGATTATAATGAGGCTCCAAAGGCCCTTTTCATATTACTCATGAATTCCAAAACCCCAGACATCCAAAAACCTAACCCTAGAAGGTGAAACGCCAAAAGTCATGTGGGCCCTATGGGTAAGTTGGTGTAATTTGGTACTTCAACTTCCTATGGTCATAACTTTTGCATACGACCTCCGTTTTAGGCGTGTGATAGCCCGTTGGAAAGGTATTTCAGATAACTACACATTATACCATCAAACTCTAGCTTTGTCTATAGTCTGACTGTGGTGAGTAAAACAAACAACGTTTAGGACCCCAAAATAGCCCTGGAAGTACAACAAGATGTGTTGACATGAAAACATACAAAATAATCCAGTTGGATTAGGAGAGAGGCCACCCGTATCCACCTGGAGAATGTGTGAGGATTCAGACAACCCCATAAGTGTAGAACTCACAATTATAAAGCAGTATAGAAAGACGTGTTGAATCAAAAGTGAACATGAGGAGCCAGTTGGAATAGGTGGGTGGCCACCAATATCCATATGGATCAATCCTCCCCCCTTAGGAAGAAATTGTCTCCATTGTGTTAAGTTCCCTTATTAGGTGAGGAAACTTCTGTTGGATTTGGCTCTGGGTGAGCCACTTGCCTTGGTGTAGGAGTTTCCCTGCCTTGACAACTCGATAAAGCTGGATCCATTGCTGGCGAGTGCCCTTGACCCGTGTGTCCATGATTTGATCAGTGGATGCTTGTTCCATGCAGTTAGGGTTGAGCTATGTTGGTGTGAGTTGTTCAATGATCTCAAAGGTGTCCAATAACAGTGGAAAATATGGCCGAAGGAGGTCCACATTGAATACTGGATGCAGACCAAGGAAGGGTGGAGTGTTGAGCTTAAAAGCATTGCTACCCACAACCTTGGTGATAGTGTAAGGCCCATAACGAAGTGGGTGAAGCTTTTGATGGGGCCCGATGAGATGCTCCTTTTGCAAATGTAACCAGAAATTTTCACCAACCTAAAACTGGTGTGGTACCCTGTGTTTATCATGGCACTGCTTGTACTTAGCACTGGATTTCTGCAAAATATCCCGGACCTGTTGGCGGATGTGCTGAATCCGCTCAATGAATATGGTGGCTTTGTTGATCGCAGACTAATCAGAGGAAGAGTCTGTCTATGCAGTGGTAAGAGGAAGTGAAACATCAATGGGTCCCAAGGGTTGGAATCCCATATCCACCTGAAATGGGCTATGGTCGGTGGAACTATGGAGAGCCCTGTTGTAACTGTGTTGGACATATGGGAGACTCTCATCCCATGTTTGAGGATGCTTAGAATTGTGCATGTGAAGGATGTGCATAATGATCCGATTGACGACCTCAGTTTGGTCATCGGTTTGGGGGTGGAAAGCAGTGCATTTTGTGAGCTTGCTGTCCAACAGAGACTAGAGACTTGACCAAAAGGTGTTGAGGAACCTGCAGTCTCGGTCGGAGATGATGGTTTGTGGTATCCCAAAGTGGACCCAAACTCATTCGAAGAAGAGCTTGACAATATCTGCCGCTGTGAAATTCTTCTTACAGGCTGTGAGGATGGACATATTCGAAAACCGATCAATGACCACAAACACACAGTCATTTTCGTGCTTGGTGGATGAAAAACAAGACATGTAATCCATGGAGATGGATTCCCATGGCTTCTCGAGAATAGGAAAAGGGGTGTACAAGCCTTGCTTCTTGATGGCTAGCTTGGCAATGGCACAAGCAGTGCAAGACCTGATATACTTGCTAACGTCATGTCAAAGTTTTGGCTAATAAAAATGTTTCTGAAGAATGGCCACAGTTTTCTCTACGCCAAAATGTCCTGCCACCCGACTGTAGTGGGATTCCCAAATCAGCTTTGCACGCTCGCTTGTAGGAACACAAAGATGGCCCAGGTGACATAAAGAGTCTATCCTAAATGTGAAAATCAATGATAGTGGTGCCTATACCCAAGAGCTAATATGTTGTGGTGAAGTCCAGATCTTGCTGGTAAAGTTGGGGCCACTCCAATGTTTCATGTCCACAGGAATGGAGCACAGTGGCGAGTGCATCCATAGGAGGCCGACTTAGGCAGTCAACGAAATGATTGGAGATACCTATCTTATACTTGATGCTGATATGGAACTACTGCAAGTAGGTGGACCACTATTGATGGTGGTCGTTCTGCAGTTTCCCCTGTGTCTGTATGAACTACATAGGCTTGTGATCAATGTGTATGATCGTCTCTTTCCCCATAATGTAATGTTTCCATTGACAGAAGGCTTGGACAATGGAATACATTTCCTTATCATAGGTGGGGTATTTTCGGATAGTATCAAAGAGTGTCTCACTATGGTATACCATAGGATGTCTGTGCTAAGTGAGAACTGCGCCCATAACATAGTCAGATGCATAAGTCTCAATCT
>ML776666.1:189617-200278 GCA_009831015.1 Picea engelmannii
GCTGCTAATAAGTTTATCCCACATTTCTTTGGCAGTTTGAAGATGCATCACCTTTACAAACTCGGCTTCTGCAAGTCCATTCAAGATAACATTCATTCCCTTAGAATTAAAGCTAAATTCTAACTTATCATCCTTGGAAGCCAGCACAACAGGTTTTGTATATCCAGTCTCTACTACATCCCAAACATCAACACCTAAGGACATTAGGTATGTTCTCATTCTAACCTTCCAAAAGGCAAAATTTGTTCCATCAAACAGAGGAGACTTACTGGTTGAAGTCCCTTTATGAATTTTCATGTTTAAGCTTACAGATCTACCTTTAAATAAAAGGAACCTGCTCTGATACCAATTGGTGAAATTACTAAGGCAACTAAGAGGGGGGGTGAATCAGTTGTTACTGTGCTTAAACAATTTTAAGTCTATTAAACTATTTTTAATCTTTCATCAAGTGACCATCAATATTATACATCATATGAACAACATAAATAATGAGCATCAATCACATATAAGATATACACAGAGACATATTTTCACGAGGAAACCAATAAAGGGAGAAAACCTCTTCTTCTTTGAAATGATAGGCAGTCTTTTAAGTTTTGTACATCATCTATGTTTGAGCACCAATTCAAAGTGAGGCTACTACCTCTGTTTTACAAGCTCCAACTTGTCGAGAGCACCAACTCTCTGGTTTCTCTATCACCCACTAGAAGGAAGCACCAACTCCCTAAATATTCCAACACCAACTGGATTTATACAAGCACCAACTTGTATACAGAAAACTCTGTGTTTTCCCGAGCACCACCCTGCCACCTTGTTTTCTAGACACAACTAGATGGAAGCTACAACTCCCAATATTCAAGCACCAACTCGAATATCAGAGGACCACAGTCCTCCCTAGCACCACCCTACCTCCCTGATTATAAATAAACGATTGAATAACCAACAACACAGATAAATCAATTCTTACCACTTCTTCTCTGTTCTGTAAATCTGGTCTGCTTCTAACTGTTACACAATTCTTCTCTTCCTTTGTCTGTTCTAAAATTCTGCTCTGCTTCAAGTTGTTCTGCAATTCTGCTCTTGCTTCTGTCTATTTCTCAGTTGTTACTCATCTTCGAGTTTTATCTCACACTGCGCATACTGTAATTTTCCCTTTCTTACAGTTCAACTCATTTTTCATTCAGAACAACCAACCATGCACAGTCATTGTGTGTTTATTTTATACACTATGGCCCCTTCAGTTACCCCTCGAATCTCCAAGAAAACACATCATAAACTGAATCACCAATCGTCCAAGAATCATGATTCAGTTCTGTTAACTGAATCATAACTGATTGATTACCTGTGAGGTGAAACAGTAACCCTTCGATCAAGTTTCCAATTAACTAGCACCGTTGGATTAAATCCACAGGATTTTGCGTTTATTTCATATGCCCACTAGCTGTGATCGATCGCTAAACAGAATTTGAATTTCGTGATTTCGCATCTCAACATTCCTATGATGAAGGGTCTCAACACTCCAAGTCGCGATCGTCAAGACTCCGAGATGGAGCTTAACACTGCTAGCTTCTTCCCCTCACGTGACCACCGGTGGTGACCACAGGCTATGCCAAAAGGCACTTTGTATTTCGTGAACTTATAAACTTCATCGAGCCTGATCAACGGTTGAGATCTCCAATGATATGGTGGTCCAGATCTCATCGCGATCTCGCATATCACGATTCCTGTGATGAAGGGTCTCGAGACTCCAAGTCACGATCGCCGAGACTCCGAGATGAAGCTTAGCACCGCTAGCTTCTTCCCCTCACGTGACCACCAGCGGTGACCACAGGCTACGCCAAAAGGCACTTCGTATTTTGCGAACTCATAAACTTCATCGAGCCTGATCAATAGTCGAGATCTCCAATGATCTGACGGTCCAGATCTCATCGCGATCTCGCATATCGTGATTCCTGTGATGAAGTGTCTCGATGCTCCAAGTCGCGATCACCGAAACTCCGAGATGGAAAACGAGCTCTTTGCTCCTTTGACTTTCCAGTCAGTGAAACGATGATCTTTCTCCATGTGTCCTATGAAACCAACGGTCCAGATATTATTGTGATTTCTCCAGTTCACGAGCCTTCTTCATGCCTGATCAATGGTTCACAATTCTTGGTGATCTGACGGTCCAGATCTTTTCGTGATCTCGCATATCGCAAGTTCCCACACCATGCTCCGTTGACTCCTCCAATGTGCAAGTCAGTGAAATTCCAATTGCTTGCCACGTGTCCTATGACTCCAACGGTCAGGATTGTTATCACGATTTCACATATCGCGAGTTCCAACCTCTTTCCTTTGGATTTCCCGATCTGCGAAACTCCGAAATGAAACCTTTGTCGTGCTTTGACTGTTTTCCTCCTTCTGATCTTACACTGTTGATATTTCCATTATCGCTACGCTACTGATCGTGCTGATCTTCGCCATCTGATCGTGTTAATCTTTGCCATCAATGACGTGCTGATCTTCGCCATCAATGACAAACACGTATACTCTGCCTCTGTCTAAAAACATGCCAACAGTTAGATACCAAGAGTATGAGTTGTTACGACAGTTGGTGGCATTGTAGATGGTTTTTGGAATGCTTTAAAAAAATTTCAAGTGAAACAATCTGCTAAGGGAGAGTTTGCAGTGCCGACGCTGCGAATTGGTATTTTTGACAGTTTGTAAACAATTAGCACACAACAAAGGAATGTTTTTCTTATAACTTTTGATTTTCGATCTGGGTTCCTCTGAAATTTGGTCTGGAGGTAAAAAATGGTGTTTTGGACTTGCTTTAAAAAATTTAGCCTGACCCACTTCTTATTTTTGGATAAAATCCAAAAACATCACCTACAGGAAAGTTCACAGGTGTTGCGAACTCTAACAGTCTGACAAATTCGAGCTATGGGAAGGTTGCCAGCTGTGAAGGAAGGTTCGAATGGTCTCCTAAGAGTTATTTGGACACGAGGGACATGTGTTCCATATTCAGATTAAGCATCATGACATGTTTCAAGAGGTATTTATCACAATAGGAAAGATCCTGGAAAATAGGAATTTGTTAGGTTTTTGTTGGAATCTTTTGTAACAAGACTCCTAAATGGAGGAGGATCCTATATAACTCCTTGGTTTCGAACTACTTAGGGTAGAGAGAGATCATTCACTATAAATGAAAGGTTTTTTGATGAGAAAAAGGTTGGATTCATGAGCCAAGAGAGGAGAGAGTTGGGGGAGCAATTTTAGTTGCTCATTTGTAAGCCCGAGGGCCTGCTTGTAATGACATTTTCTGCCATTAAAGATTCGTGAGAGTTGTTATTAGATTGTCTTATGTGTTTTTCCACTTCTTTGTTATCTTCTTGCTTGAATATATTGAAGGTTTTGAGGATAATAGCTTCCATTGATTTATGGATTCATGAACAACAGAGGATCTGTTGTAGCTTTCCCATTAAATCATTGTTCATTGTTTAATCAAATCTTTAACTGTTGCAGAAAGGATTTCCATACAATGGATGTTCTTGCTTTTGTCATATTATCCATGCTTCTACCCATCATTATATATCCCTTTGTCTGATATATAGTTTGATTGCCTTTGATTTATAGGATGTTAGGACTCCTTTCCCAATGGAATTCCTTTGAAGACTTTTTTCTACCCTCTCTTCTACCTAGTGACTCCAACTTCATTACAGATGAGTCTATGGGTGACTCCACTGGTTTGAAATGGAAAAGATTCTTTCTCATAGGTATGCATTTTGTGATTTCACAATATATTTGGTTTTCTGAATCCCGAGCCTGATAGAAGTGAATGGGAAGGTTTCCTTCCTAGGTTTAGAGGAGAGGATTGGGAAGTGTCAGTTGAGTTTTTATTAGACTTTGATGAGTGCATTCTTAAGCTGAAAGTTGTACATGAAGATGTCTTGATTAAGTTGTTTAGATATTCTTTGGATGGAGCAGCTCGAGATTGGTGTAGATCACTCCTGGTTGCTTGTATTTCTTCATTGAGCCATTTTCATGTTGCCTTTCATTTGTTTTGCAAAGAACAAATTTCAGATGACTTTCTCTATCTAGAATGTTGTCATGAATTTGATTTGTTGAGTAAAGGATCAGATAGTCATATAGAGTATGTTGCAGTAGAAGACAATTTTCATAATGATCGATAGGTTAATGATCTGCAGAGTGATAACCATATTGTAGATACTTTTGACATTGTATCAAATGTATCTAGTGTTTTAAGTTGTCATGAAGATCAAATGGTTTCCTTTGAATATTCAAATGATAATGAACAGATCAATATATCAGCATGTGACAGTTTTGGATCTACAAAAAATATTAAACGACCTATGATTAGCATTGAGACCAGTGAAGGCAACTCACAACAACTTTCAGTTTTGCAGATAGAGGAGATTGGCAACAATTATAAAACTAGGCATGTGCAGAAGCATTTCAGTTTTCAATTGGAACAACATCAGGAAGAGGTATTTATTTATGGATTTATTGATCCTATTGTTGATTATTTGGATTCTTTGAGCAATAGAGATGTCAAATCATTCTTGTCAAATGAAGGTTGGTTCTGCTGTCTTTTCAAACTGCACTTTTATATGCCATGGGTTCCTTCATTTGTTCGATCCAGATCAATAGTTTTCCCAGTTAATCGGTTTCTTGTATGGCTTCATTGGAAGCATGATTTCACTTGATCGAGAAGCAACACGGTTGGTTATAGTGGGAGTAGGATGAATAAAGCTAGGTTCTAGATCATTTGAGTTTGCAGTGATTTTGTTTTCAGTTTGTGAATATTCTCAGTTTTCAATAAGAAGTGGAGGTGCTCTCAGGCATACAGGTTGGTTGCATAGATGACTCAATAGCCCAATGGATAAGGCACTGGAACTAAATGTTCTTGGTAGCTCACAGGGAGCATGCCATCCCCTATGGAGTCAGATATTAACACATAGAATTGTAGGGGTCAAAAAGTCATTTCAGTCTTTGTTTTTGAGTCATAGGTTTTTATAGTTTTTATTACTTCTTGCTATAATCATTTTTCAATTTTTTGATTTAAATAAACCAAGTTATTTTGGCCTTGGTCTAGGGTCTTTGGGTTATGTCTTTGTTATCAAGAAAAGGAGTGATAAACCCTCATGAGTCACATATTTGAAATCCTTATTATCACCTTGACATGTCACCTCCATGACTTTATGAAAGATATCTAGTTATCACCCTTTATCCCTTCAACTGTCAATTCATTTTTAATTTGAGCATTGCCAACTCACTAGGAGAGTTTGCGGCGTACTCAAGTGCTCCATTCATTCATTGCCATCATTACCTTTTTGTCATGCTAAGGGATTTCATTGTTTTTAGAGCCTATTTTTAACAAATTTTTAGGGATCAGGTCTTTGGACATCCTAATAGTCTCCTCGAGGCATGCAAATCTTGTTTTAATTAGGCGTTGCAAACTAGTAGATAGGCGCTGTGAACTTCGCTGCGAACTCATTTCCTGTAGCAGAGTATTCTAAATATGTGATCATAACTTTTGAAAGGCGATGTGAGTTTTTCTAAATTTTTTTGTGGAGGAGCATGATATTGGCATTCACCCGCTGACAACAATTCAACCCAACCCAATTTTTCATTTGAAAGATAAAATTAAAACACCAGTGCATTGCAAACTAGCGCTTCGAACTGGCTGAAGAAGAGGAAGGTTTAGAGGTTGGACATCTTGCAAACATCCCTATGAAAATTCAAAGATATTAGCATCAAGCCTAGGTCCACCAGGTTCTCCATGAGAGTTTTCATCATGTTTGAGGGTCGAGAAAGGGGCTTTAGCTGGATTTCCTCTTGGCGCTGCGAACTCTGTGTTGAAAATCCAGCGCTGCGAACCCTCTGTTCCAACACTTTTAAAAAAATAGTATTCTGCATCTTTCTAAAGCTTCAATCTTAACAATTTATTACACTCCTATCCAGTTTGTAGTGTGCAATTGATCATCTATGGGAGCCGACTTGAAATTTGCAAATGTAGTGATGCTGTGAACAAATTCTGATGCTGATAAAAAACCTATTTTGCAGAGACCTGCCTTTGTCTCGCTTCATTATAATTCTCAGTAGTATTTCCATAACCTTTCTATTTTAAGAATGCCTTGTCTTATTCCTATATGTGTAATGAGTTGAGATGTACAAAAATTCTACACAATATTAGCCTATTAGAAAAGTCTTGTCATCAAAACCCTAATCCTCTGTATCTCCTGTTTCACATCTAACAGTGATTTAATATTGCAGTAAGGTTTTTTTCATACAGTATTTATGGACAATCAGCAGCAAAGGAAGATTCACAAAGGAGTATCTTCATAGTTAGAAAATGAATAAGTTGAACTTCCTTAAACAATATTAGTTTTTGACAAGTTTCATGTTTATGCATTTTTGAAGATTTGAGGATGGTTATCCTTATAAACCATATTTAACTCCCGGGATGTTCTTTTCTAGTCAGATACCAAGATCATGAGTTGTTATGATATTTGGTGACACTAGAGATGGTTTTTGGAATTCTTTAAGTCATTTTCAAGTGAAACGGGTTGCTACAGGAGAGTTCACGGCGTCGGCGCTGTGAACTAGTATTTTTGATAGTTTGTAAACAATTAGCACACAACAGAGGAATGCTTTGCTTATAACTTTTGATTGCCAATCTGGGTTCCTCTGAAATTTGGTCTCAAGGTAAAAAATGGTGTTTTTGACTTTCTTACAAAAATTCAGCCTGACTCACTTCGTATTTTTGGAGAAAATCCAAAAACATCACCTACAGGAAAGTTCACAATGCATGTTTTCACAGGAACTGCGAACTCTAACAGTCCGACAAATTCGAGCTATGGGAAGGCTGCCAGCTATGAAGGAAGGTTCAAATTATCTCCTAGGAGTTATTTGGACATGAGGGACATGTCTTCCATCTTCAGATCAAACATCATGACATGTTTCAAGAAGCATTTATCGTAATAGGCAAGATCGTGGAAAATAGGAATTTGTTAGGTTTTTGTTGGAATCTTTTGTAACAAGACTCCTAAATGGAGGAGGATCCTATATAACTCCTTGGTTTCGACCTCATTAAGGTAGAGATAGATAATTCATTATAAATGAAAGGTTTTTTGATGACAAAAGGGTTGGATTCATGAGCCAAGAGAGGAAAGAGCTGGAGGATCAATTTTAGTTGCTCATTTGTAAGCCCAAAGGCCTGTTTGTAATGACATTTTCTGCCATTAAAGATTCATGAGAGATGTTATCAGATTGTCTTCTGTGTTTTTCCATTTCTTTGTTATCTTCTTTCTTGAATATATTGCAAGTTTTGAGGATCATAACTGCCATTGATTGATGGATTCATGAACATCAGAGGATCTGTTGTAGCTTTCCCATTAAATCATTGTTCATTGTTTAAGCAAATATTTGTCTGTTGTAGAAAGGATTTATGTACAATGGATGTTATTTCTTCTGTTATATTCTCCATGCTTCTACTCATCATTATATATCCCTTTTTATGATATATAGTTTGATTGCCTTTTATCTGTAGGATGTTATGACTCGCCCAATGGAATTCCTCTGCAGACGTATTGCTACCCTCTCCCTTTTCTTCCCAATATTGTTGATCCACCTACTCAAACCATTTTAATCCATTTATATTCTGATGAGTACTGGGCTTGCACTTACAACAATCTAAGTGTGACTCTCAGTGCTAACACAATACACTAGAATTTACGTGGAAACCCGAATGGGAGAAAACCATGTAATTATTTCTTATATATATCAAGAATACATTCATAGGAAGCACCAACTTCCAAATTCTCTAGAACCAACTAGAAGGAGGAACCGACCCCCTAATTTATAGGTACCAACCCGAAGGAAGATACAACTCCCTGAATTCTTTGGCTCCAACCAAAAGGAGTCTACAAACCCTTGATTCTCAGGATCCAACTTGAAGGAAGCTCCAACTCCCAGTGTTATCCGAAACCAAGAAGAAGGAGGCTACAACCCCCTTTCCTTTCCCCTTCCTTTCTCCATGAAATATAAATGTAGACCAAATATCGCTACCACTGTCACTGCCACTATCACTGTCACTGTCATTGCCACTATCACTATCACTACCACTGTCACTATCACTGCCACTGTCACATAAACCTATAACCTATCACTGCCACTATCACATCAACCTGTAACCTATCATTGCCACTGTCACATCAACATGTGCAACCTATCATTGTCACCAATACTCAACCAGATCCTCTCACATGGATCATATGCCAAGGACACCTCTCAACTAGATGTCCAACATCACCAACACATGCCTCTACCAAGCATGTACCAAGATCACCAACATACCATCACAAGATATGTATCAAAATTGTACCATACAATGCGCCAAACATGTAGCATACCATGTATCAAACATGTACATCAATACATGTACCATGTACCAAATCGTGCATCAATCATGCACATCGACTTGTACCATACCATGTTGATCTAGATTTAGGAGAGGAATGAATTGATTAACATATTGAATATCATAAACACAGAGATATGAAGAATAACACAAATATTCAGTGAACAATATCTTCTATTATATAATGAATAGGCTAAAAATGTAAAACTGCAGAACTGAAACTTGCTCGAATGGTGGTAGTTATCTTTGAGAAGAGATGTGGCTGCTACGCACATTTGTTTGAGTAGAATGGATTATAATGAGGCTCCAAAGGCCCTTTTCATATTACTCATGAATTCCAAAACCCCAGACATCCAAAAACCGAACACTAGAAGGTGAAACGCCAAAAGTCACGTGGGCCCTATGGGTAAGTTGGTGTAATTTGGATTTCAACTTCCTATGGTCATAACTTTTGCATACGACCTCCGTTTTAGGCGCGTGATAGGCCGTTGGAAAGGTCTTTCAGATAAATACACATTCTACCATCAGACTCTAACTTTGTCTATAGTCTAACTATGGTGAGTAAAAAAAACAATGTTTAGGACCCCAAAACAGCCCTGGAAGTACAACAAGATGTGTTGACATGAAAACATACAAAATAAGCCAGTTGGATTAGGAGAGAGGCCACCTGTATCCACCTGGAGAATGTGTGAGGATTCAGACAACCCCATAAGTGTAGAACTCACAATTATAAAGCAGTATAGAAAAATGTGTTGAATCAAAAGTGAACATGAGGAGCCAGTTGAAATAGGTGGGTGGCCACCAATATCCATATGGATCAATCCTCCCCCCTTAGGAAGCAATGGTCTCCATTGCATTAAGTTCCCTTCTCAGGTGAGGAAACTTCTATTGGATTTGGCTCTGGGTGAGCCACTTGCCTTGGTGTAGGAGTTTCCCTTCCTTGACAACCCGATAAAGATGGATCCGCTGCTGGCAAGTGCCCTTGACCTGTGTGTCCATGATTTGATCAGTGGATGCTTGTTCCATGCAGTTAAGGTTGAGCTCTGTTGGTGTCAGTTGTTCGACGATCTCAAATGTGTCTAATAACGGTGGAAAATATGGCCGAAGGAGGTCCACATTGAATACTGGATGCAGACCAAGGAAGGGTGGAGTGTTGAGCTTAAAAGCATTGCTACCCACAACCTTGGTGATAGTGTAAGGCCCATAACAAAGTGGGCGAAGCTTCCGATGGGGCCTGATGAGACGCTCCTTCTGCAAATGTAACCAGACTTTGTCACCAACCTAAAACTGGTGTGGTACCCTGTGTTTATCATGGCACTGCTTCTACTTAGCATTGGATTTCTGTAAAATATCCCGGACTTGTTGGCGGATGTGTTGAATCCGCTCAATGAATATGGTGGCTTTGTTGATAGCAGACTGATTAGGGGAAGAGTCTATTTGTGTGGTGGCAAGAGGAAGTGAAACATCAATGGGTCCCAAGGGTTGGAATCCCAGATGCACCTGAAATGGGCTATGGTCGGTGGAACTATGGAGAGCCCTATTGTAACTGTGTTGGACATATGGGAGACTCTCGTCCCATGTTCGGGGATGCTTAAAATTGTACATGCGCAGGATGTGCATAATGATCCGATTGATGACCTCGGTGTTATCACTCCAAGAAACCCTTTGTGGTTGCAGACCAAAGGTGCTTGGTAACTTAAGAAATGAATGTTTTTGTATTTTATAAAGGTGGATCAATGGGACAACTCAATGCAGCTTAAAGTATTCAAACATGAAAATGATAAACAAATAGACAGTGCTCTCAAGAATTGATTAATCAGCAAGTGGCTTTAAAGTGGGTGGAGAACAAATTATCACTAAACCAGTGCAAAGCAGGGTCTAAGAGACAATCGAAAGACTTATTATCAAGTTATGAGCTAAACAATGGGATAACAACCATTCAAAGCTTGACAACACAGATAATAATGAAGAAGAAAAGGTGAAAAGCTGACAATCAAAGCTGAAAGGAACCTGTAATCTGTATTAGCATAGAAAGTCTGAGTACAAAAGAGCATTCCTCAGTCCAGAATCGAACCTTTAATCAAACTGAGTTCCTCGGCTTTATAGCCTTTACAAACAGTTTTCAGATCCTGAAAACATGGATCAAATCATCTAAAAATAGCAAGTCAAAATTCAATTGCCAAATATGTGGGATAATCCCCAAGAATGAGGTCAATCCCAGATTTCATGATCTCTTTCT
>ML776666.1:206868-229627 GCA_009831015.1 Picea engelmannii
TTCTCCACCATTTGTCAAAACTAATTGTTGTGCTGGACTTGATAATTCACCACATGTCCATTCCAAGAGGTTTCATCTCATTATGCTTCAAAAATTCCTGATCTGGGCGAAATTTCAAAAATTCTGGTTAAAACAGGCTTTCGGTGGTTGACTGGAAAGATTCTGTGCTAATTTACCACCGAAAGCGCAGCTTTCGGTGGTTAATGAACAGTCGTCTTGTTCGCCTAAACCACCGAAAGTCAGAATTTCCAGCAAAAAATTGCCTTTGGTAAAAATCAATTTTCTCAGCCGTGAAATGTCTGTTTTACACGTTCAAATAGTCGATTTTTAACTACAGATCATAAGCTTTCCAATGATGCAATCAGATTTGGATTTGGAGCTAGGGAAGCTGGAAAATTTTTCCCTACAAGATTAGGCATCTTTCCTTCAAAAATGCCGGTGCGTTTTTGGGAGTTAACACTTGGTTTGGCCATCGGTTTGGGGGTGGAAAGCAGTGGATTTTGTGAGCTTGTTTTCCAACAGAGACCAGAGACTCGACCAAAAGGTGTTGAGGAACCTACAGTCTCGGTCGGAGATGATGGTCTGTGGTATCCCAAAGTGGACCCAAACTCGTTCGAAGAAGAGATTGACAATATCTGCCTGAAATTCTTCTTACAGGCTGTGAGGATGGACATATTCAAAAACCGATCAATGACCACAAACACAGTCATTTTTGTGCTTGGTGGATGAAAAACCAAACATGTAATCCATGGAGATGGATTCCCATGGCTTCTCGGGAATAGGAAAAGGGGTGTATAAGCCTTGGTTCTTGATGGCTAGCTTGGCAATGGCGTAGGAAGTGCAAGATATGATATACTTGCTAACGTCATGTCTAAGTTTTGGCCAGTAAAAATGTTTCTGAAGAATGGCCATAGTTTTCTCTATGCCAAAATGTCCTACCACCCGACTGTAGTGGGCTTCCCAAATTAGCTTTGCATGCTCGCTTGTAGGAACACAGAGATGGCCCAGGTGGCATAAAGATTTTGTCTTGAATGTGAAAATAAATGACAATGGCTCATGTACCCAAGAGCTAATATGTTGTGGCGAAGTCCGGATCTTGCTGGTAAAGTTGGGGCTACTCCAATGTTTCATGTCCACAAGAATGGAGCACAGTGGTGAGTGCATCCATAGGAGGCCGACTTAGGCAGTCAGTGACACGATTGGAGATACATGTCTTATACTTGATGCTAATATGGAACTACTGGAGGTAGGTGGACCACTGTTGATGGTGTTCGTTCTGCAGTTTCCCTTGTGTCTATATGAACTGCAGAGGCTTGTGATCAATGTGTATGATCGTCTCTTTCCCCAGAATGTAATGTTTCCATTGACAGAAGGCTTGGATAATGGAATACATTTCCTTATCATAGGTGGGGTATTTCCGGACAGTATCATAGAGTGTCTCACTATGGTATACCACAAGATGTCTATGCTGACTCAGAACTGTGCCCACAACATATTCAGATGCATCAGTCTCAATCTTGAATGGTTGTTACAGATCGGGTAAGGAGAGTATTGGAGCTGAGCACACGCGATGTTTCAGATCATCGAATGCTCATTGATTATCCTTCCCCCACACAAAATTGGCCCTACCACCTCCCTTGGTCACCTGGCTGAGGGCCTAGGAAATATGGGAGAATCCCAACACGAATCGTCGGTAGAAATTGGCTAGTCCCAAGAAGCTCCGAAGCTTGGTTAATGTGGTTGAGCCTGGACAATCACGGATGACTTGGATCTTAGCTGGATCAACATGTACCCCATGCTCATCAACAATGTATCCCAAGCATTGGACCCTATTCATGTCGAAAGATAATTTTTCCAAGTTGGCATAAAGCTTTTGCTACTACAGAGTGCTCAAGACCTACTGAATATGCTACATGTGCTCCTCCCACATTCTACTGAAGATAAGGATGTCATCCAAATATACTACCACAAAGGAGTTGGTGAAGGGTCTCAATACATCATCCATCAACCTCATGAAAGTGGTTGGTGCATTTGTTAAGCCAAAGGGCATGACTAGCCATTTGTAGAGACCTTCTTTAGACTTGAAGGTTGTCTTCCAGACATTAGTTGGTTCAATGGGAACCTGGTGATAGCCAGACTTCAGGTCAATATTGCTGAAGAAATTTTCCCCATTGAGTTGGTCAAGAAGGTCATCAATCCTGGGGATGGGGTAGCGATTCCTGACTGTGATTTTGTTTAAGGATCTGTAATCAATACAGAGTCGCCAAGTCCCGTCCTTCTTCTACACCAGTACAATCGAGCTTTCACAAGGGGAGGAGCTAGGTCTGATGTGCCCCTTTTGAAGAATATCTTGGATCTGACGCTTGATTTCATCATTCTCCATTAGCGAGCGCCGATAGATTGGTCCATTAGGTAGAGGTGTGTCAGGGGTCATATCAATTGGATGCTTGACTTGGCAATGTGTCGGTACCCCTGTAGGTGAGGCGAAGATGTCTCTGTATTCTTCCACGATCCCGCCCACTTGCTTCTACTGCAAAGAGAGGCGTTGTGTAGAGGTCACAAATGTGGTGGGGACCTTATGCTTACTGTGAGCATGGATCACAAAGAAGATGAACTTCCTAGTCTGTGAAATGACCTTACTGCATTTCTTAACAATGATTAAAGAAATAGCAGTAGGCGGTGCCACCTCTGGGATCCTATACAATTGTCTACCCAAAGTAATAATAACACTGCGGGGTCTAGACTCATACATAACATGACGCTTCCACAAATATGGTTGTCCTAAAAGAACATCACAAACTTCAAGGGGATAAATATCACACAGTACCTCATCTTTGAAAGGCTTGATGTCATAAGGTAGACGACATTGTTGGATGACATAGAGATCTCTTCCTTGCTGAAGCCAGCTGATGGTGTAGGGATGCGGGTGTGGTGTCATTGGCAGTTCGAGCTGCTTGAATACCTCTGCCAAAATCAAGTTCTTCTGACTACCGCTGTCAACAATGAAATTAATTGGAGCCCCCTTGACCCACATAGGCAAGTGAAAGAGGTGTTCCCCTTTCTCTGGTTCTTCTGGTTCGATTGACCAAACTTTGGTGGTAGTGACCGTGGCACTGGGTTCAACATCGATAATCTACTTCCCTCCTTTAGGATTTGACTCGGAATCAGAATCGACCTCTAACTCGGAAGCCTTCAACTCGACCACGAGGGACTTCTTGGAGCGACATTCATCAGTGTTGTGCCAAGGACTTTTATGGTACTCACACCATTTTCTCGTGTCATTCTTCATCTTCTCGTTACCCTTCTTGTGTTGTGGTTTGGATGGATTGTCCTGAGGGTGGCCATCTCGGCTTGGTCCCTTGCTGTATGGGTTGGGGTTTCCTTTTCCCTGCTTCGGCTGTGAGGGGTTTGTAGATCCAAACTCTCGTTGTTTCTACTTAAATTTTTGCTCGATCTTGACAGCGTATCTATAAGCCGTTCCCAATGAGGCGATGTCCAGGAACTTCATTTTTGTTTGAATATATCTATGCAAACAGTTGTGGTATTTGAGCACTAGATGACGCTCAAAATATTTGATACCCAATTTGGTGCGTAGGGTATGGAAAACATTGGTGAAGTCTGGTACTGTTTGGTCCCTTTCTTGACGTAGGGTGGTCCATCTGGTGTACTGGTCCTCGTAGCTTCCAACAAGGTAGTATTTTTCTTTAATGACATCCCGGAAGGAATCCCATGTAGGGGCCACCACAAAAATTGCAGATTCCTCCATGACCCTTTTCTCAGAGTAAGTATCCCACCAATCTTTAACATGGGGAACGATCTTGAGGAGTGCAAAAGTGATCTTTTCCCTATTGGAAAAATTGTGGACCGAAAAATATCCTTCGAGCAGATTCAACCATTTATCTACAACATACACATCTATCAGTCCTTCAAATAATGGAATATCAAAATTTACCTGTACCTTGAAGGGGGTTCCATGGCCGCTTGATGAAGATGCTTCTCCCATGGGCAACCATCGAAGGATCTATGCAAAGTTGTCCATCATTTCATTCCTTTGTCGCATGAGGGATTCCTCGAGCAACATTTTAATAGGATCTCCTACTCAATCATGTTTATTTTCATCTCCCATGGGTCGTTGTCAGGCTTGGCATGACCGATCTGGTAATGGCTCGATTGGTTCGATTCCCAAATTCTTGTACCCAGACCTTGTCGGGGGCATGCGTGAAGAAAAATAAATGAAGAGCATATCGCTCTGATACCATTGATACGGATTTAGGAGCGGAATGAACTGATTAACATACTGAATATCATAAACACAGAGATAGTAAGAATAACACAAATATCTAGTGAACAATATCTTCTATTAAATAATGAATAGGTTGAAACTGTAAAATTGGAGAACTGAAACTTGCTCGAATGGTGGTAGCTATCTCTGAGAAGAGATGTGGATGCTACGCGCATCCGTTTGAGGAGAATGGATTACAATGAGGCTCCAAAGGCCCTTTTTATATTACTCATGAATGCCAAAACCCTAGACATCCAAAAACCTAACCCTAGAAGGTGAAACACCAAAAGTCATGTGGGCCCTATGGGTAAATTGGGGTAATTTGGTACTTCAACTTCCTAAGGTCATAACTTTTTCATATTACCTCCGTTTTAGGTGTGTGATAGCCCGCTGGAAAGGTCTTTCAGAGAAATACACATTCTGCCATCAGACTCTAACTTTGTCTATATTCTTACTGTGACGAGTCAAAAAAACAATGTTTAGGGCCCCAAAACAACCCTGGAAGTACAACAAGATGTGATGACATGAAAACATACAAAATAATCTAGTTGGATTAGGAGAGAGGCCACCCGTATCCACCTGGATAATGTGTAAGGCTTCAGACATCCCCATAAGTGTACAAGTCACAATTATAAAGCAGTACAAAAAGACGTGCTGAATAAAAAACGGACACGAGGAGCCAATTGGAATAGGTGGGTGGCCACCAATATCCATCTGGATCACATGTAGATCAACCATGTACATCAATATGCATCAACCAAAACATGTTCCATACCATGTGCCAACACCATATCATGTATCAATGTCACCAAGGAATGCCTCATACATATACCAAAAATGTATCTCAAACAATGTGCCCAATATCCAAGATGCTCCTCAAACCATGTGCCTCAACCATATACCATATCACTCATGATATGTCTCAATCATGTCGTACACCATGTACCATACGATATCATCAATGAAGTGTCTCAAAAAAGGATCGAACAACCAAGATCATATACCAAGCATATGCCTCAACGATGCACCTAATATGTTCCTCAAACATGTGCCAATGCCTCAACAATATACCAAAAGACTTGCCTTAAGCATGGACTATAACATCATCAACATGTAACCATCAAAACATACATATAAAAATACATGTAACTCTATAAAATACCTAGTGTATGTTTTCACATATCTGCATACCTTCCTCAACTTCAGTAACAAGAGAATAACATCTTCATCAAACTTTACCTTAGTCTCATGGGAATAGTTTTTGGATTAGTCACAAACCCTAATTTTCAACAAGAATAACTCCATACATGTAATGAATAAAGGTTTGAAACTTGTACCCAATATTATTCAATATCTTATTTACAATTATTCCAAGTTTCACTGCTTGGAACATCCCATAAAAGGAGTTATAGCAAAATTGGCATACCTTGTTTAATTTTGGTTTATTACAGAGATATAACTTGTAGAGGATGCCCCACGCGTAATATTTGATATATAGATCTGAAACGATACACAACATACTAAGGACTGTAATATATCCAATTTATTTTGTCTCACTGAATTTGGATTATCTATGAAGAAATTATGACTATTTTACCCATAACACTTGTTTGAGACTAGTTTCAGGACTAGACAAAAACCCTATTTTCCACAGAGTGTATCTTAGAAAATACAACAACCCAAAAGCTGAATTTTTTACCATAGGTACCTTGACATGTCTTCTCAACCTCTTCCATTTTTTTATGTCTGAATCATTCTAGAAAAAAAGGTTATAGCAAAAATGGTAAGATGAACTTTAAATAACATACCTTAGAACACATCATCACAAGACTTCATCCTCCCTTGGAATTTCGCCCTTCTTTACTTCATCTTCCCTCTGAAATTCACCTTAGATCTTTTTGGTTATCTCAAATAAGAAACACTTACTCACATAGAATATATTCAATAGAATGTGTGAGTGAATGTACTTATGAGTGACTTCTTGAGGTGTATATATATTTTTTCTAAGTAACCTATTTCCTTAACTTTAGGACTTCTTGAACTTTCTTATTACAACCACTTTACCCTTTCATTAATGACTTGCAAACAATTAGGGGCTTCTTAACCCATATTGTAACCAACTAGGTGCTTCTTAACCCATCTTTTGGGATTCCAACTTCATGACCTCATAACTCCTTAACCGTGAGGAATCACGTGGCATACCACCTATCACCGGAAACAACACAACAAGGAATATCCATATATGAGTGTATTACATGCATTTACGTTGTCCTTCATGTCCATATTCATCAACAAACTTTGGGTACCATAACCACACCTCTAGGGCTTCATGTAGACTTCATCAAATGCACCCAACATGTCTGCTAACATCAACCACTCCATCAATGAAAACTAACTCACCATCAATATCAACCATATATCTAGGGATTCTTGATTTCTTCAAGGGTTGACATCAATGAAAACCAACTATCCAACAAAAGAAATTATCTCTGATATTGAAGATATAAGGGTTTTATCCAAATTTCACTTATTGATATAAAAACACAATACTTGATATCTAAGAACAATTTTACTTGTCCTCACTATTATGTTCTTATTATAACATTTTACAAGTTTATAAAAGATGGAATGGGACAACAAGATTCAAACTAGTTATGAAATTATATAAAAATATTTAAGTCTTTATACACACCAAACTTTGCGCACTTTTGTTCCACATCTCTCTTAGATTTGGCGTTGCTTCACTGCCCATGAGCATCCTTAGCCCCGACAAAGGTGCCTTAGTATCATACAATAATTTCCCCGCTGCCAACGAGTGTCCATAGCCCCGATGGGTTTGATTGTAATTACCACACTTGAAAGTGCTTTCAACTTCCATTTCATAATTTACACTCTTTAAAGATATATATTTATGATATTGCTTTATGCAATGAGTGTGATGGAAGCGAGGTGACATGAGAGGTATTTTGATTGGAAAAATTCAGGTGGATAAAAACTAATTCTAAGATTTTACATCCACTTCTAATTGTCATTGTTGCCACCTTTATTCATAATGGATGAGGCTCTTATAAAATATTTTCATAAGCCTTCAGATGTTTGGACGTTTTTTGTCTTTGATATCAAGTAAATATTTCCTTGAAGATATAATGATCAAAGGAATATCCTTCAAGATTTAAAATCGAGATATGCATGCTTGTGTATTACCATAATGTAATGAATGATACCACAAGAAAGAAGATAAAAACAAAAAAAAATTACAATCTATACAAATAGTCATTTTGCATGACTAGGAAAAATATTTTTTGAGAATTTGGTCGTTGACAGGGAGATTTTCAATTTCTCCATTTAAAGTTTATAATATAAATGTTGATGGGCCAAGTTTTTTGGAAATAATAAATGATCCTAACCAATGATGTTGAAATTTGTTGTGTTTGCCTTTTTCTTCATGAGATTTTTCCCATTTCAGAACTAGATCTCCGATTTGAAATTCTTTGTCATTAACTTTATGTTTATCGAACCATCTTTTGATTATTACTTGATGTCCAGGAAACTTTTATTTGGTTTTTTCATGTTCTTCTTCTAAGTTAATTAATGGATCAATTCTCATTTGCATCTTAGAACAAGGTTCTTCTTTTTCAGACTGGGCTAACTGTAGAGAATGAAGAAAAATATTTGGGGGTAGAATCGCTTCTTTCCCATAAACTAAGAAATAAGGTGAATTCTCTATTAACTTTTTTGGGGTTACTATATCTGCCCATAATGCATTATAAAGTTGTTTTTGCCAATTTCTTTGGTGTTCATGAAGAATATTTTTTTAGGATTCAAATTAAATTTTTATTAGTTGATTCAACTAAACCATTACATTGGGGGTAGTAGTTTGCATAATGCTTGATTGTAATCCCTTTCTCTAGAGAAAACTTAGTTATTTTGAGGGATGAAAAGTACGATGCATTATAAAAAACTAAGGAATTTGGAACACCAAACCTGAAAATTATGAACTGATTAAGGAATGAGATCACTTGTTTTTCAATAACTTGTTTAAGAGTAATGACTTCGATCCATCATGTAAAGTAATCTGTCGAAGTCAGAATATATTTGTGGATATATGAAGAATTAGGATTGATTTCTACGATTATGTCTAGGCCCCACTGCTCGAATGGACCTTCAACTTCAAAAGTTGTAATGGAGTTGTAGGTTTCTTTTACCTCCTAGCAGATGTTTGACATAGTTTACATTTCCTGGCATATGAATAAGCGTCTCAGAATATGATGGGCTAGTAGTAGCCGACCCTAAGAATATTGCGGGGATTTGTTTCTCCACAAAAATGTCCTCTAGCTGGTCTATCATGAAGTTGGGCCAAGACCTTATCTGCATTATGTTTTTCCAGGCATCTTTGAAAAACATTATCGTAATTCTTTCTAAAAAGAGCTCCATCAATAAGCTTGTATTTAACTTATTTTATCCTTAAATATCTTCTTTTCTTAGGCTCTAAATATTCAAGAGAAGAACCATGAATCAAATAGTACTTAATATCATTATACCATGAAAAATTTGGTTCATGCACATATAAGACATCATTGCTCACCTCAAGTTCATTTTCCCAACCACTTTCATCACTTACTTGAGAGTTCTCTGAATCAACTACTAATTTGCACAAACCTTGTCCTCTTACAATCTTTGTTGACTTGATATCAAGGTCATATTACTGAAGTGTAGTCATCCAATTTTCCCTTTTGTCTCCCAAATCTTTTTGAACTAACAAGTTTCTAACTGAAGGATGAGGTACAATGACCTTTGTATGAGATTTCAAAAGATACAGGTGAACATGTTTTACTTTAAAAACAACATAAGCATGTTTATCAATATTAGGATAATTCAATTCCGCACCTTGTAAACTAGAACCCATAAAAGATATAGGAATTCCATAACCTTTAACATTTTTCTGATTCAAAACAATTGCATAAGAAACATTAGATGCAAAAGTATACAAAATAAAATCTTTTTCAAAATCTGGACTCATTAAAGAAGGAGCTTGAACAATTGCTTCTTTAATATTTGCAAAATATTTTATTTCTTTTTAATCCCATATAAATGTAGAGTTCTTTTTAATCATATCTTGTAAAAGATTACAATTTTGGTGAAGCTAGGTACAAATCTTCTTACGAAATTAATTTTCTCCAAAATGATTGCATGTTATTTTTATTATGAGTAGAAGAAATTTGTGAAATATCCTTGGTTCTCTTAGGATCTATTAAAATCCCAAGTTTAGAAACAATGAAACCTAAAAGTTTTCCTTCTGTTACTACAAAAATGGTCTTTTTAGGATTTAAGGAAATTCCATATCTCTTGCATTGATCAAATATTTGTCTTAAATGATGAACATGTTCACTTCTTTCTCTAGAATAAACTGTAATTTCATCTAGATAAACAACCATGGTTTTATTTATTAGACTTCTAAAATCGATATCCATGGCTCTTTGGAAAGTGGCTTCGACATTAATCAAACTGAAAGGCATCTTCCAGTATGCATAGGTTCTCGACTTAGTTCTAAAGGTGATTTTGATTTGATCTTGTTGTGACACCAAAACCTGATTATAACAAAAGAATCTGTCTAAGAAGGAAAACATTTCATCCCCAACTACCTTTTGTAGGATTTGTTCCATAGGTGGAACAAGGTAATTATCTTTTTCCGAAGCTTTATTCAAATTTCGGAAATCAATGCAAATTATAATATCCCCATTCTTTTTCCTCATTGGGACTAAATTAGAAACCCATTGTGAATATATAACTGGGAAGATAATTTTGGCCTGCAATAATTTATTTAACTCTTTTTTTATTTGTGGTTCAAGATTAGGATGAATCTTTCTGATCTTTTGTTGTACAAGCTTGTAGATTTTAACCTTGTACACTATTTTACTGCAAACATATTTTCAATAAAAGAACAGAAAAGAGACAATGACAAATACACACATTACACAGATATTTTTCCACTAGAAACCAAAACCGGGAAAACCAACATGTTCTATATTCATTCACATCATACATTGTTTACAATACAATATACATATAGGAGACAACGAGATCCAAAACCCTAATCCAATGACCTGGATTAGTCAACAACCCTAATTCCTTAATTGTAAATAGAAAAACATCGATGAAAAACCATGTGCCGAAAAACCACCCATAAATGGACACGAAAATTGAGGACCACCCAAAAATTTACATGAAAACCGAGGACTGCCCAAAAATGGAGGCCCCCCCTCTTACCCCTACAGGAATAGGGACCCTGACTAATTTACATTCCTGCATATTAAACCTATGCAATATTGCCTCGACATATTTTCTATGATTTAACCATATTTTCATGTTTTTCCGATCTCTTTTAATTTCCATGTCCAAAATGAAATTTGCAGCACCAAGATCCTTCATCTTAAATTTAGAGGACAACTGAGTTTTCACATCCTGGATAATCTCCTTATTGTTTCCTATCAACAACATGTCATCCACATACAAGACCAAATAAATGAAATGATCACCAATTAATTTAAAATACACACAATGATCCTCTTTGCTTCTTGTGAAGCCAAGTTCTAACATATAAGTATCAAATTTTTGATACCACATCCTTGGTGATTATTTTAAACCATATAGGGACTTTTTCAGCTTGCATACCAACTCCTTCTTTCCCTTCACAACAAATCCTTCTGTCTGCTTCATACATATTTCTTCTTCTCGATCCACATGTAGGAATGATGTCTTCACATCCATCTGTTCTACTTCAAAATCAAACGCAACAACAACAACAGATAACATAAATCTAATAGAAGTTAACTTGGAAACATGAGAAAAAATCTTACCAAAATCAATTCCCTCAACCTGGGAATAACCCTTTGCTACTAATTGAGCTTTGTATTTCTCCACTTTGCCTTCTGCATTCAACTTCTTTTTAAATACCCGTTTGCTGCCAATGGGATTTCTTCTAGTCGACAACTCCACTAGATCCTAAGCCTCATTCTTATCCAAGGCTTCCATTTCTTCAACCATGGCCTTTTTCCAGAGTTTTCCATCCTCTGAATCCACTTCCTCCCTAACAGTTCTAGGATCATCATCAATAATAGAAAAAGCAAAATTTGAATGGAAATCAGAAGGAGTATACCTTTCCAGTACCCTTTTTTCTTGCACCGATATCCTCAATACTGGAGTATGAGGATCTTCTTCTTTTGATTCATGTTCTTCTGTAGAGTCTGATTCATCATCCTTTGGATCAAACTTTATTTTCTATGGTTCTTCCTTACTTGGTGCTAGCGGGAAAAATCCCCCTATTACTATACTGGATCGAGGTATAGGGAGAGCACTGACTTCCCTTAAAAGATAGTTCTATTCCTAAGCTACCCTGAAACTATCTAAATGAAAGGAAAGAGAGAGGAAAGAAGGACAATAAGTGTACCTTTGGTCCCAATGTTCGGTGTAGACCTCTTTCACCTTTATAGCCTCCTCAATCGCAGGTCTCCTCCCAAAGCTGACCTACAAAATCTTAGAAAGACAATGCTACAAAATACAATCTCTACTTGTCACTTTCAATATTAAGATATAGGCATAGATGCATTAATCAATAAAATCATAAAGACACAATGTATTGGGACATGAAAAAACTCTTTTATTCAATATGAGGATCATAAATATTACAACCTTATTATTGGCAAATGCTCCACGAACCAGGTCTGAGCTCCTCTATTGTTGCTCCAAGTGCATCATTCCCATACTTTCCTCTCACAACCAACTAATCTCTTGGGAAAATGGAAATGGTTATATAAGGAGAAAGGGCTGGAGGGGAATGATGAGGCCAAATCTCAAAAAGGGCTGCAAAACTTGGGCTAAAAAGGGGAAGGGATTTTGGCAGAGTTTACTTGTTCTCTTGCTTGATCTTGAAATGAGACCCCAAGACCTATTTTTATATGTGAAAAACATGGTTATTCGGTTTGGGTATGGGATACAATGGGTAAAATGGTTAGGAAACCCTCAATAGCCCGTAAAATCTGCCGAATTCCTTGCAATTTTATATTTTTTGCAATTTTTGGAGGTAAATGCGGGTTGTCTAGTATGCAGCTCACGTATGTACGTATTTTTTCTAGTATGCAACATGCATGGGTACGCGAGATATAGTTTAGTAGGGCGTGTACATCTTCCAAAAAATAGTTTTTTAAGAGGAATCCTCAACAATATTTTTGGCAAAACATGTAAGTGGAAAGGCCAATGCCATGTATGCATAGGTAGGGTATTTTTGGACTATAAAACTTGGTAGGACTTCCTATTTGACAACATCTCGACTATACACAACCTTCTTAGTTTTTGGGTTCCAAAGCTTATAACCTTTAAGATCATCTTTATACCCAAAAAAATACACTTTTCAACCTTCTTATCTAGCTTACTCTTGTTTTCCTTTGGAACATGAACATGTGCCTCACAACCAAATACCTTGAGATGTGTAAGAGAAGGTTTCTTACCCGTCCATACCTCTTGTGGAGTCTTTTCATCCAGTGCTGACGAGGGTAATATGTTGATCAGGTAACATGCAATACCCACCGCCTCTGCCCAAAATTCTTTCCCTAACCCGACACCACTGAGCATGCACCTTGCTTTTTCCATCAATGTCTTGTTCATCCTTTCTGCAAATCCATTCTGATGAGATGTATATGGAGTAGTCTTATGCCTATACCACACTTCTTACAAAATTCTTCAAATTCATTCCCGCATAACTCTCCACCATTATCTGTCCTCAACACCTTAATTCTTTTCTCTGTTTGATTCTCAACAAGAGCCTTAAACTCTTTAAACCTGTCAAAGACTTCATATTTCTTCCTGAGGAAATATATCCAAGTATTCCTTGAGAATTCATCTATAAATGAGACATAGTACACCTATTTTCCCAATGATGGAACCAACACAGGTCCAAACACATCACTGTGAACTTGTTGTAAAATTCCTTCTATCCTCATTGCACCAGAGGGGAATATTACCCGATTATGTTTCCCATATACACAATGTTCACATAAATCAAAATCCAGAGAGTAGTTAGACATACCTTCAACCATACCTTTACCGTGTATTAGTCGAAGACCCTTCTCTCCGATATGCCTCAGTCTTTGATGCCACAACATAATCTTTTCTCTAGAGACTCTAGGAGTTTTTTCTTCTTCTGCTCCAATACCAGAAACAATGGAAATATTACACCCATCACTAATAGTTCTTCCTTGCAGCTTATACAGAGTTCCAATCCAAACTCTCTTCAACAACACCATTTCTCCTCGAACCATTCTGTAGGTTTCTTTTCCAAATACTGTTTTTACCCCTGCATTGTCCATTTTTCTTACAAAAATCAAATTTTTGGCCAATCATGGGATGTGAAGAACACCAGGAAGTGTTCTAATCCTTCCATCTATTAGCCTCAACTTGAATTTTCCTCATCCTATGATTCTAGTTGTCGAGTCATCACCTAGGAAAACATTACCTCCATCATACCTTTCATATTCACAGAACCACTCCCCGTGGGGAGTCATATGAAAGGATGCACCTAATTCAACCAACCATGCCTCATGATATACATGTGTGCTTGAAGAAGCCAAGTACACATCCCCTCCTTCTTCCTTGGAGGTATTTTCTTCTATAGAGGGAGCACCTTCAGATTCCTTCAATTTCTCAACGCTTTTGGATCTACATTACTTCTTGAAGTGCCCTTGTTTTCCACATCTCCAACATACCTTTACAAACTTTCTGGGAGATTTACACCTACCCTTAGACTTGGATCTCCCACTTGAGGAATTAGATCTATTTCTATATTGGGAGCATCCTCTTGAAAATAATGCATCCGTGCTTTGTCCTTCCATGTTTTTATGTCTCATCTCCTCCGATAACAAGGATGAGACCACATCATCAAAACTTAAAGTAGTTGTATTACTACCTATGGCCACAACTAGAATATCCCACAGGTCTGGTAAAGAGAACAATAAACCAATACACTTATCTTCATTTGAAATTTTAATCTCAATAGATAACAACTGACTTACCACAGTGTTGAAGGCATTCAGATGCTCTATCACCAAGTCTCCATCTCTCTTCTTAAGGTTGTACAATTTTTTTTCGCAAGAACAATTTATTTACCAGGGACATAGATTGATACAAGTTCCCCAAATTATCCCATGACTCCTTGGATGTAGCTTCCCCTAACACATTCAACAATACTGAATCTGAGAGACACAATCAAATTGTTCTCTTCACCTTCTGATCCAACTTTTTCCAGTCATCCGTTGACATTCCTGTAGGTGCACTACCTGGATCCACCGCGACCCACTAATCTCTGTCTACCAACAGATCTTCCATATTGAGCTTTCACAACTGAAAACTTTTCCCATTAAATTTCTCGATCTCTATTTTCAAACTGCTTGCCATTTTTCTTCACCTGAAGAATCAATACTGTAGATATCCCATTGTAACAAGTCTTATCACAGTCCCGAGCCAAACCCCTGACCACAAAGGCGTCCCCATAAGTCTAATAATTGCTTTGATACCAAATATAGATTTTAACCTTGTACAATATTTTACTGCAAACAAACTTTCAATTAAAGAACAAAAAAGATACAATGACAAATACACACATTACAAAGAGATTTTTCCCCTGGAAACCCAAACCGAGAAAACCATCATATTCTATATTCATTCACATAATACATTGTTTACAATACAATATACATATAGGAGCTAGCCACATCCAAAACCCTAATAAAATGACCTGGATTAGTCAACAACCCTAATTCCTGAGCCAAAAATAGAAAACCATTGGTGAAAAACCATGTGGCAAAAAATTGCCCATAAATGGACATAAAAACCTAGGACTGCCCAAAAATGGACACGAAAACTAAGTATTTTTTTTTTGGGTGCGCTGCCCCTAAACCCCCATGCCCCTTCTTACCCCCCTACGTTCCCGGTGCAATGTAGACACTAACTCTAGTCGTGCAAAGAATATAACACATATCCAACAAAGCTTAACATCACTTCTAGTAGGAATGGCATGTTGGATAATTTTAGTGTCATAGACTTTGAGATCATCATAAGTCCATGCAAAGATGTCCTTATATTCCTTTATTTTTTTGTATGAAAGCACTATGCTTTGAATGAGAGCAATTTACTCCTAAATTGATGTTTTTTGAATTTATCCTGCAAATGATAAAAAAAATCTAAATTTACTACATTTTTTGGGATGCCATTTTCTGGATGTGAGACATTAGCAAAAGAAGCTTCATTTATTTCTTGGTCATGCTGATCTTCATCGATGACCGAATCTTTAAAGGTTCCTTCCTATGTAATAAATTTAATGATCTGGTCATCGCCATCGAAGACCCTCCAATTTGTAATGTTGTTGGGGACCAAGCGCCTCAAAATGAGTTAAATCGAAAATTTGTCAAGAGAAAAATTTGTCGAAGGAATTAATCTAGAAACAACATTAGCTAAGAGATCATCCTCAACATTTAATACTCGAAGTAAAAATATAATATCAAAAGCTTCAAAATGATCAATTAAACTCATTACCTCGTGTTGGTAAATTTTTAGGTGATTAGAAACACAATGAATCATATTCTTTACTTGTTTGATAACAATTTCATAATCACCAACTACTCTTATTCCTCTTATTTTCATATCCATTGTTTTTTTGAGGTCTTGAATGTGGGCCTCATATTCTGCAACATTATTGGTGCAATCAAATTCAAGTCTGCATGCCATCAATATTATATTTCTTGAGGGATCTATGGGGACACAACCAACTCCTGCACCTTCATTTAATTTACAACCATCAAAATACAAAGTCCAACATTTTTTTTTTTTTTTATGAAATCAACATTTTCTACCTTTGAATAATCAGAGTGTAGAACCTGGGTAAAATGTAAAATTTTAGAATGCAAACCTGTCTCAAGAAAAGATGAAGGCTCTGCAGAGAAATACCAAACAATGAGTCTTTGCATAAGTTTCCCAATATAGAATCTACAAACATGATTGGTTCATTAGGATCATTCAAATTTGTAACAATGTGCTTCATATGGTGTTCTCGTTCTACTTTTATTTGATTTGGTCGACCATTAAAAGGAAACCAAAGATGTGACCAATAAGTTGAGAAGTATCCATGTAGTTTCTTTGACCAATCTCTACTTAAAAGTAAACCATAAGCTTCATGGATGTCAACGACTATGATATCAATGGTTTGATGAACTTTCAGATTTGAAGATAACCTGATGAAAACATTTCTTAACTCTCCTAGCACTTTTACACTTGACCTGTCCAAATGTACTATTTGTATAGAATATTTTTGGGGCTCTATGTTCAATTTCTTACATACCAATTAAGGCATCACATTAGAAGATGCTCCTAAATAAACTAAACAATTTTGTACACTCCTATTAAAAATATTGAAAGTCAAGAGAAAAGGAGGAGTATGAGAACCAGATTTTCCTCCAAATATGATAACATTTACATAAGAAGAAAATTTTTGAGCTGATTTTTCTTTTTCAGATTTCGATTGCAAGGATTGAATTAAGTTATTTTTTGTTGAGTCGTTTTGGTTAATTCAAAGGGAGAAATATTAGCTCTTGTTTTTTTTTAATCTTTCACAATATCATAGTCTAAAACATCGGGAAGAAAAGATGATTTGACTTGAGAAGAATTTACTTTATTTGAAGACACTTGCTTTTTAGAAGGAGAAGGAGTAGTTATTGTATCGGGAGTGGAAGGGATACCTTTACTTCTGGTTTGGGCAATGCAAATTTCTTCAGATATTTCTTCATCATTGTCATCATTAGCTATCCCATGAGTAACATTCCATAGGAGATTGATTGATGACTCTGTATTTTGATCATCTATTTGTTCATCCTATCCTGATGGTCCTTCTTCATCTTCATCCATTGAAACAAAAACTTTAAACATGTCAATAAATGTTGGACAATTCTTTTCAGAATGATTAGCTTCGTGTACTCGACAATAGTGATCCTGAGAAAATTCTTCAATGTGTATTTATTCAAGAGGAATATTAGAATTATTAGGAGGTGGAGGATTTATACTAAAAGGGTGTTTCCAAGATCTCTTGTATGATGAACTTTCCCCTGAATTTCTCTTGAGGTCAACAATATCATTGGACATTTTTTGAATCATTCTTTGAAGATCATCCACATCGAATGTTTCTTTGTCTTTCTTTTCTTCAGTTGTTTTGACTACATTCTACTTCCTAGATGGCTGAGAAACTCTTTTTTCTTCATATGGGGTTTTATTTGCAATACTTAGCATTTCTAGTTCTACATCTAGTGTTCAATTTTTTTTGCTAAAGTTGCCTTTTTGGCTCTCTTGACAAATATAAGAATAGAAGATGGCAAGGTTGAAGTATAAAATCATTAATAACATTGTCTAGAGGCTTGGAATCTTCTAGGATTTTATTCATTAATGTAAAAAATCTTTGATTTTTTCTTTAGGAGCCATTTTTATTCTTTATAATTCTAAAACTAAAATGGCTGGGGTTTTGTCTTCACCAAACTTTTTCATGAAATCAATTTTGAAGTCGTTCCAACTTGTGATTGTTCCTTGTGGTAATGAAAAATACCATGTGTAAGCTCTACCTTCAAAAGTGTATGGGAGCATTCACTATACAACATTTTCATGTTGCACACCTTTTAGGTTAACTGCTCGCATGAATTTACTGATGTGATCTTCTGGAGATTCTCTATTGTTAGGGTCAAATTTGGGAAGGAATTTCTCAGGATTTTTGGGAAGATCATGAACATCACCAGGGATAGCAACAACTCCTAGAGTAATCCAAGGCATCCTATTCTCTCCAACCATTCTTCTCCCTTGAGTTTGTTTAGGACTTACTGAAGGAGTTTTTCTATGGCTTCTTGGTGGAGAAGGTGGTTTGGGTCCAACATGAGCGTGAGGTGGACTTTGTGGAAGAGAGGGGGGTTTTCCTAAACCAAGTTGTGTTGGGAGACTGATTATATAATCGTTAGGATCCTCAGATCCCCTTAAGATATTTGAAATTTGAAATAAAGGATTTAGTCCAGAGTTGTAAGTTAATTCGCTTTCACTTTCCTTCTTTGATTTCATCACAATTGTAAGTTAATTGCTAAAGATTCCATCACAGTTCAGGTTGTTCATTCATCTTTATGGACATATTTCAAGGAGTTGTTATACAAAAAATTTCATTGTTGATTTTGAACAATCCTCATAGGCCTTCCTTGATTATTCATATAAAAAAAAGTTATGAAGTGTCTTGACATCAGTTTGTAATTCTCAACAACTTTTAAGGGAATGGTCAAATTTGTCATCAAGTTTTACTTCACATTCAGTTCATGATATTGAGATTTCAGTCGGTTCTTCAATTCATTCTTTCCTTTAGTAGATCATTAAAATAAAATTGAAAATCTTTCAAGATCTTCACCGTTAAATTCTACCGGTTGATCTACTTTTGGGAGTTCATCATCATCACCACTATTTTGTGCAATAGAGCCTTCTTCATATTCTTCTTTAGAATTTTTGTTTTGCATATTTCTTTCATTGCCTAAAGAATTATTGATTTGTTTGACATCATCAAGATCTACAAATGTGTTATATTCTTCTTTAGGATCTCTTCTTTCTTAGGCTTGATCCACTTCATAAGAAAAACTCTAATTTCCACATTCCTTATTAGGGACTTCACCCATCATTCTCCTATTATCAATTTCATCAATTTTAGGTGCAATTTCTTCATCATCTTTCTTTCTTTGTACTTCAAATTTTCTTCTCCATGTCTTCTTATAATTTTGTTGAATGTTGGAGATACTTGTCTTCATGGAATATTTTGATAATATACATTCACTGGATTTATGATCATAATTGTTGTATTTGTAGCATTCAACATTGTAATATTGTAAAGGAGAAAATGACTTATAGTTTCTATTTATTTGATTACTTTATTCTTGTTGTTTTTATAGCCATGTTTTTTAAGGACTTTATGATTGTTCTTTCCATAAGCTCTACAATCTAATGCTTTATTCCCACAATTATTGCAAAAGAAGCAATATCCAATAAATATATTTTGATACCTTTTGGGGGAAGTTATTCTTGTAATTGTATTCCATCTGAATTCATTTTCTTTTACAGATTTTTGTTGATTAGAAACATTCTTTATCTTGTTTTGTTTATGATTGAAGGAGCTTTGAAGGGCATGTGCATAACTTTTTGGATTTTTTTTAGATTCCTGAGATGTAGAGTTAGATCCTTTGTTAGAATTATTTTGATCATATCCGAGTCCTGTCTTATTGTTTGATGATCTTTGACTGTTAAGAATATCATCCAATATTTTTGAACTGTTTTTAAATTTTGATTGTTTCTTTTCTTTCTCAAGTTCCCCTTTTAGAAGGATAATCTCAGCCTCTAGCTTTTCATTGATTTGATTTAAAATGACTTCTTATATTATTTTAGCTTCTTGGAGTTGAGTCTTAAAATCAATAATGATTTGTTCTATTTTCTTGAGGGTTTTTGAAACTTCCTTTTCTCTTGATTTTTGTACTTCTTCATATTCTAGTAGTTGTTCTCTTAATGATTTATTCTTTTTATATTTTCACAGTTCTTCAAGAGCACTAATAAGTTCTTCTTCAAGGTTTACTTCTCCTTAAACTTCATAGTTTCCTTCATATTCATTTGGAGGTTCTATGCCCATAAATAGAAGCTTTGTCTCCTCATCTTCACTCATGTATGATGAACTTTCCTTTGAATTTCTCTTGAGGTCAACAATATCATTGGACAATTTTTGAATCATTCTTTGGAGGCCATCCATATCAAATGTTTCTTTGTCTTTCTTTTCTTCAATTGTTTTGACTACATTCTTCTTCCTATATGGTTGAAAAACTCTTTTTTCTTCAGATGGGGTTTTATTTGCAATACTTAGCATTCCTAGTTCTACATTTAGTGTTTCTTAAAATTTTTATGCTAAAGTTGTCTTTTTGGCTCTCTTGAAAAAGATAGCAATAGAAGATGGCAAGGTTGAAGTATAAAACTCATTAATAACATTGTCTAGAGGTTTGGAATCTTTTAGGGATTTTTTCATTAATGTCAAGAATCTTTGATTTTTTCTTTAGGAGCCATTTTTATTCATGATAATTCTAAAACTAAAATTGTTGGGGTTTTGTCTTCACCAATTTTTTCATGAAAGTAGTTTCAAAGTCGTTCCAACTTGTGATTGTTCCTTGTGGTAATGAAAAATACCATGTGTAAGCTCTACCTTCAAAAGTGTATGGGAACATTTGGCATACAACATCTTCATGTTGCACACCTTTTAGGTTAATTGCTCGCATGAATTTACTGATGTGATCTTCTAGAGATTCTCTATTGTCATGGTCAAATTTGGGAAAAAATTTCTTAGGATTTTTGGGAAGATCATGAACATCACCAGGGACTGCAACAACTCCTAGAGTAAGCCGAGGCCTCCTAGGTACTCCAACCATTTTTCTCCATTGAGGTTTTTTTGGACTTACTGAGGATTTTTTCTATGGCTTCTTGGTGGAGAAGGTGGTTGGGGTCCAACGGGAGCGTGAGGTGGTCTCTGTGGAAGAGAGGGGGGTTTCCCTGAACCAAGTTGTGTTGGGAGACTGATTAGATAATCGTTAGGATCCTCAAATCCCCTTAAGATATTTGAGATTTGAAACAAAGGATTTAGTCCACAGTTGTAAGTTAATTCGCTTTCACTTTCCTTCTTTGATTTTTTGGTTCTTTTAGGGATTGAGAATTCGATAGGGGGTTGACCAATTTCCTTACTATATGCTTTGGTTAGAACCCTCGATAACTGAAGTTGTGGATTAATAACAATGATTTCTTTAGAAATGGATGAATCAATAGGCTTAGTTGAGGACAAAGACACACGGTTATATTGAGATTCTACTTCTCATGAACTTTCAATAATTTCAAGTGAATTGGAGAACCTTGTTTAACAGATGAAGTATCGCTAGTAGATTTAAGAATCCTCTTGGGAGGTGATTTAGTATGAGACGATTGCAATGGATTGACTCTGCGATATGATTTACCTACCATGCATATCACTCAACCCTCCTTCTAGCGCCAATTGTTGATAGGCGAAAAAATTCCCTCCTGTAATAGGGGAACAACTACCCGATCACAAGTTCCAATTATGTGAGTTTTCATTTGGGATGGTAGTTTCCAACTGATTTTGTGGGCTCGGTTTGCCACTCAAATAGTTTTCTATTCAAAAAGAGACTTTAAACAAAGTTACCAACTTAATTAGAACTCTCCAGAGTTCATGTTTTTTAGATGCCACATTTTTTACCCCCGTTTCAAAAAATGGTGCTACCAGTGGCACTCATTTTTGGTAGGCTGGTTAAAATTATGACTTGCTTGAAATCATTGCCTTGACAACCAATATTGTTAAAATTGCATTGCAAAAAGTTGACCCTCAAATCGAAAAGTGATATTGCATGTAGCACCCTTATTATTTTTGGAGTTAAAATTGTGACTTAATTGAAACAATAGCCCCGATCAGTGGCACGGTCATGAAAAAACAACTTCAAATTAACTTGTAAATCGAAAAAATGGTATTTTATTTATTAATAAATTTTATTTTATTTTTTAAATTAAATTTACATTAAAAACAAATAAATTGAAAAAATAAACTATACATACATGTTTCTTTTTTTATTTAAAGCAAAAAAAAACATTTTTCGAAAAAAAAAAACATTTTTTGAAAAAAAAAACATTTTTTCCAAAAAAAACATTTTTCGAAAAAACACACAATTTTCTATATAAAAAACAAATTTTTAAATGAAAAATCCTCTTTTTTAAAATGAAAAATTGTCTTATTTAATGAAAATACACAAAAAAACATCAAATAGAAATGGAAAAACAAAATTTTAAAACAAAAAATTAATAAAACACACAAAAAATAAAAAATAAAAATCAAACTTAAAAAAAAAGAGGAAAAACAAAAAATTAAAATTAAAAAAACTCGCATCAAATTAAAAAATCTCACATCAAATTAAAAAATAAAAAATAAAAAAACCGCATCAAACAATTAAAAAAAAAAACATCAAATTAAAAAAAAGTTCATGAAAAAAAATTTAAGTGGATAAGGGGGTAGGGCGATGTCGGGTATCACCCCCCCTCCTTTGTTTTCTATACAAAACTAAGGGATGGGGGGCAATACCCGACATCGCCCTCCCCCCTTTACACTTTTTATTTTTTATTTTTTATTTATGTCATGAACATTTAAAAAAAAAAAATTAGTTTGAAGTTTTTTTTTTTTAATTTGATGCGTGTTTTTTTAATTTTTAGATTTTCCTTTTTTTATGTTTGATTTTTAATTTTTTGTGTTTTATTAATTTTCTCTTTTAAAAATTTGTTTTTCCATTTATATTTGATGTTTTTTTTTTATAAATAATTTAAACGTTTGTTTTTAAT
>ML776666.1:229658-240193 GCA_009831015.1 Picea engelmannii
TTTTTTTTTTTTTTTTTTTTAATAAATAAAAAAGTTGTGTTTCCTGATTAATTCGTTGTCATTATACAAAATTGATACGTGTCACAGGCTTGCCACTTGTTCCGCCAAACTAGTGGAAACTGAAATAGGTGGCAACCATTTATACTTTCGACCAAAAATAACAACCGCCACTTGCTCTGTCATTTAGTTGGAAACCAAAGAAAGTGGCGGCTGGTGGTGTTGATAGTTCTATCTGGACATATAATCAAAAGATGAAAATTCAAACTAAACAAAAAACTAAATAGAGAACTAGAGTAGGAAGACAAGAACAAAAATCCATTTCCATGTAAGCGAGGCGCAGAGGACTGAGAAACTTTAAACATGAGGAGGGTTATGAGAATAATGGAACTTGCCATTTGGAGAGCCGCTATGAGTAGTGTCGTTGCTGGGTATGAGTGAAAAGGGTTGCGCGCAGGACGAACACCTCTTTTTGACTGGCACGTTCGAGAAGGCGTCGAACAACATGTTGATTCTACTACTAATGAGGGTATGCCAATGGAGCTGCTCCATCATAGAGCCCCCTCATCTAGAAAATGAGCTCCAAATGCTCCAGACTGAAGAGACAGGGTGGAATTTGGTCGCCATCCGCAATTGGGTTGAGTAGTGGGGGCCCAGTCGGGCAGTCCGTCATGGGAAGTTCCTCCTGGACAATGCAAGTGGCACCTTCCATGGATGTCGCTGGATCAGTAGCTGCAATGCTGGTGTTGGGGTTGTCTTGGGCATCCGAGACCGTGTAGAGGAGGGACTCTGGTGGAACTTGAATTGGTTCCTTCGATATTTCCTCCTCCACGAAGGCCATTGGAGGTGTGGTCGGCTTCATGATTAGATGCGTCCGGGCTATAGATAAATCCCTCTTCAAATTGCGTCGACGTCTCTGCCTTGCAACGTAGCAGTTCCAGGAGGGTCCCCGCCTAGGTTTTCCTCTCTCTCTCGGCATGATAGAGCCTGGAGGCCGAAGAAGTCTGAGAATGAGGCCAGAGAAGTCTGAGAGGACCAGAGCCAGATCCCCAAGAAGAGCGAAGAAGAACAATGATGAATTCCATGGACGACTTGGAGAATTATCCAAGGGGATGATAAGACTGCGCAGTCTCTAGATGATGTAATCCGAATCAAAAGATTATTTGACAATATCTCTTTTTCTCATATTTACAGGGAAATGAATCAATTGGCAGACAAACTTTCCAAGGAAGCCACACAGTTAGACTTTGGGCTATGGCATGTTACTGAACACACTCTCGATGGAACACATGAGTACTACCACCATCCCTTCCATGAAAGACAAGACAATTGACTATGGGAACTTGAATACCTCTCATGAGAGGAGCCTCTATATTTTGATGGGACTTTATTACTTCTTTTTTGAACTATGGAAGGAGTGTATATGAATCTGGAACTATTATGGAAGACTACTAAAAATATTGAGAACAAAAATGATTAACATAAATGTTAACGTGAAGTATGTATATGAAACTATGGGAGACAAACAACATTTCCTTTTTTGCTGGAAAATATGAACGCAGTTACGTATTAACTGGTTCATATCTGTGTATGTAATTTTGTTATACCATAATGAAATTATGATCTTTTTCCGAGGAAAAAAAAAAACAAGTCTTAAACTTGATATAAGAAGCAAAATATAAAATAATTAATAATAATTGAAAGAAATAAGATTCAACAACATTAAACAAGAATGCAACTGTTAACAATATTCTTCAATTCAACACAAAAGCTAACAACTATGTTTTTCAAGATTAAACTAAAACTTGCTAAGAATAACAATTTCAATTCAAATCAGGAAAAATTTCCAAGAGAGATAGATATAATAAAGGATCTTTGAATAAAAATACCAAAGTTGCTTCAATATACTGGTCTCTGGTCCATAAAGAACTTAACAATGTTTAAGCAAGAGAAATATTCCTTCTGACTCCAAAATCCCCCCTTAGGTCTTTTCCCTCTTGGCTATTTATAACCTAAGTTTATCAATTGATCTATTCTAAAATCGTTTCATATAACTATTACAAACTGTTTTTTTTCCCTCAAATTCTTAATTCGAAATCTGAGAAAAATCCCCACACAAATTCTTTAAAGAAACAAAAAACTTTGTTATTGTTTTTGCAACGTGGTTGCGCTGACATATGTTTGAACTTGTGTGTTGACCTGAGATTGTAGATTGAAATAGATAGAATGATGACTAACAAACCATATCATGAACTTGAGGAGGAAAACCCATATTCTCAATTACTTGCTAGTTATTTGCATATATGACAACAAATAAGCAATTACAAAAACCAAATTGATTTAGTAAACAAGGATAACATAATCAATTTCATTTGTTAAATTTAGGACATCAAAACAAGAAAAGTTAATGCCTTATGATTTCAAAATATCGTTGCGATGAGGGATTTTTGGCAAAAATGCAGGTATGTATGCCACCAAAAATTTCAGAGAGAAAGAGGATATGGGGATAGACAAACTTTGTGGAGGAGAGAAAACATACTTTGACAAAATGTTAATCCCTTGATTTCTCTTAATCCTCTGCTCTACTACTCATTTTCCTCTTATTATTCTATCTCTTTGGTCTACACATGAGGATTTTAACTTGCAAGTTTTGGTTTCTTTTCTTCAAAATATTCTTCTGCTTGAGCCATTTATATGCATGTCTTGTCAACAAAGCATTGTCTTTCTTTAACTATTCATTTTCACTTTTTAGACTGTCAATTTCATCTAGTATTTTTAAACCATGCAACCTTAGAGATTCATACTCCATTTTAATAACCCTCTCAAGGCTTTTCAACTCTTGAACTTCATTTTTTAATCTTGCAACTTGGTTCCTCTTTTTACTTAGCTAATAAGTCACAGTGAATTTTGACAAAGTGATCAGATCGTCATTTGGTATTGAAGACTATCCTTATTGAACATTTGTGTCTATAGGTATATCTTATTTTTCACACTCCTTGGTTGCAGGAAAATTATCCTTATTAATACTATTGTCTGGAGAGGCCTTTTGATCATTCATAGCAGGTGGTCCTTCATCCATCATATCCATACTTTCTAATAGTTCATAAAAAACTTACTAAGAATTATCCAACTTTGGAGTTGATCTAGGATCAGACTCTAAGGTTTGAACCCTGTGTTTCTTTGTTGGATTATTTGAACATCAATTTAATTCCTCTTTTTTTCTTTTCTCTTCTTGAAACCTCTTTTTCGTAGATTGGGTTGTCCTAGTTTGATCCATATATTTTGTAGCTTCATTACTCTTCTTCCGTCTATCTTTTTTCACTCATGAGAAACCGAGAACTTCTTGTACATCATCTATATTTCCACCTGTAGGGTTTATTGTTTTGTCAAATGCATTATTCAATCTTACTTTTGTAATAACTTGAAGACAATTTTCCATAGCGACCTCTCTGGTCTCTTGCTTTTTAAAATGATTTTCAATTAAGAACTTTCCCCAATCCAATCCATGCTTGTGCAATTCATTATTAATGATAATATATATAAGGCCACGATGGTAAAGATATTTATCAATGTTCTTCTTCTATTTCTGGATGGTTTTAGACATTTTACTGAAATATTTAAGCAAATAATAGAGCATGTTTAATGGATTATCTCCGTGAAGATGCAACACAATTATAACATGGTAAATATAGATCAAATTAAAACATTTTTCATAGGTTATGTACTTTTGGATCAAAAAGATCAATTTTTTCCTTGGATCTTTAAGCTAGGCCTATTGATGTTTTGGTAGTTGCGAGAGGTATTAACCTCCATGGATAAACCTTTGACTAGAATATAATATTCCAGAAGTAAGAGAGAACCTAAACAGATGTGTGAAAAACCTAGAAGACAAGTCATCTTAGCAGAATAAGTAATATTGAAGTATTATATGCAAAAACAGACAGGTTGGCCCTGCTTGAAGCGACACTTGTTCACCTAGACATATTAATATAAATAGAAGACGCTTGAGCTCATTTGGAAACACACTCACACTCAAGAAAGTGGTGCACAAGTATAGAGGAAGAGTGCAATTGCACCGAATGCAGCTGGGTACTGGTCTTGGTCCATGGTTTGGGAATTTCTGCTTGGTGTGCTACATTTGGAGAAAGGTGCGGTTTCTCTCTCTCTCTTGGTTATCTGTTGGGTCTAGTGCTGATTCCCATAATCATTCTTTCTGTCAACGGTTAAGGTTCTTGTGGGTGGATTTGTGCCTACGACTGGGTGACAATGTTGTGACATTGTCTATGGTTAAACGAGTACAATATTCTATTGGGTTATGGGACCACATCACCTTAAGAAAATTCTAACCACTGGAAGGTAGATCCACAAATATCTGTCAAGATCATTGTATCAAAATTTAGTTGTAGTTCCAGTTCCTTCGTGCCAATTCATTCATTCCAATTCCTTCGTGCCAACTCCTTTGTTCCAGCTCCTTCGTGCCAGTTCCTTCATGCCGGTTGCAGCACCAGTTACAGTGCCAATTACAGTCTCAGTTACAACACCAGTTGCAATGCTAGTTATAGTGAAAGTTTCTGTGAAGTATTGGGACTAATTTTTGGTTATCCTAGTGCGACCTAACCCAACACATCTCTTGGTGCCCTCAACCATAAAAATTGTCAAAGTTGAATTTTTATGTCAAATTCAAGGTTTGATTGGTCAAGGTCAAAATCAAAGGCAATCATGACTTCCTCCATAAAATCAGAGTGGCACAACAGAAGCATGGTCTCTTGGTAGAGTATGGAAGACAAGGATTGACATCATCCTTGCAAAGAACAAAGGGAAAAATTATGGAACCACAGACTGAAGAGTAGGCGTCAAAGGATGAAGAGTTTGATTTTTGGAGCTTCCAAGCACATGAACGCGGAGTAGGAGAAAAAATAAAAGGAAAATATTGCATATTTGAATCTCTGGAAAGAGAAGGGATCTTTGTCCAAGAAGAAATCATAGAGCCAGAAAGATCTCATATCTAATACATTCAGAGGAACAACACACTCTCCAGGTTGGAAAGAATACTTGTCTCAGAAGAAAAGAAACTCAAGCGGAACAATATCCAGACTCCAGGTTTGCATATCAGGTTTGATATTTTTATTGTTGCTTAAGTATTACAATCCTTTATATTTTATTAATGCTAGGAACAAATGAATACTTAGTAGCATGTACTATTAATATAAATTCTTATTGTACTTAATTGCAATATGAACTAACATCTCCTCTAGGAGATATTTCTTGTTCTTGTTCTCATGCAAGACACCTTGGTAATGCTATAATGAATTACCATGAAATTTATATGTTCTTATATAAAATTCTATTATATTGTAAATACTTTTTCTCTTGTTGTTTATGTTTCAGGTAGATTATCCTACGTATTCTAGGAAGGTTACCACATAAAACAAAGACTTGAAAGGACTCAGAGGGAGTCAAACTTCATAGGTAGTGAGTGATTAAGAAGAAGCAAGGTTTCATGACACTTTGCAGGATGCATAAGGAAATGTAGCAGACATAAGCATGGTTCGAGGATTCTCTCAGTTAAAGGGAGTTGATGGATTAATTAGAAAAGAAGGATCATGTAGGCCTTTGTGCCAAGTTGTAGGTCTTCATGTTAATTTGTAGGCTTCATGTCGAGTTGTAGGCCTTTATGCCAAGTTGTAGGCCTTCATGATGAGTTGTAGGATTTGTTCCAAGTTGTAGGACTTCCTTTCGAGTTGTAGCCTTCATGCCGAGTTGTAGGACTTCGTGCCGAGTTGTAGGCCTTTGTGTTGAGTTGTAGGCCTTTGTGTCGAGTTGTAGGATTCATGCCGAGTTGTAGGCCTTCGTGACGAGTTGTAGGATTCATGTTGAGTTGTAGGCTTCATGTCGAGTTGTAGGCCTTGTGCCGAGTTGTAGGCCTTGTGCTGAGTTGTAGGCTTTATGTCGAGCTGTAGGCTACTCCAGTGAGATGGTCTAGTATGACGAGTTATTGCTACACCAATGAGATAGTATGGTATTCTAGTAGCATAGTCAAGAACCTGTATGGTTGTGATGGTGTTGCTCGTAATATGATCTGGGTGATCATGAGATAGCTTGTGTAGCTCTGGTGATGCTACTGGTCTGCAAGACCATGTAGTTCTTTCCCATGCCATGTGAGATGGATGGATAATGATAATACTCATGACATGGGTGATCACGTCATGCGGGTGTATCCCGTGACGATGATGGTCACACACTATGAGATGTATCTCTAGTGTTCTCTAGAAGTTTGTGGCCCCTAGACGAGATTTATAGGTTCATATGGGTGTAGCCATGTGTGACATCATGGTGCTACCTATAGCATGGTATGCATAACCATGACAAGAGGATCATGGAATAGCGAGCAAGACTATGAAGACCAGAAGGGAACATCATGGTTAAATACCTCCATAGATAAGAGAGAGTGTTGATGTTTTGGTAGCTGCAGGAGGTATTAACCTCCATGGATAAACCTTTGACTAGAATAGAATATTCTAGAAGCAAGAGAGAACCTAAACATATGTGTGAAAACCCTGGAAGACAAGTTGGATCAACAAAATAATTAATATTGAAGTATTATATGTAGAAAAGGATAACAGGTCAGCCCTGCTTGAAGAGACACATGCTCACTTGGAAAGATTAGTATAAATAAAAGGCACTTGAGCTCATTTGGAAACACACTCACACTTAAGAAAGTGGTGCGCAAGTCTAGAGGAAGAGTGTAGTTGCAACGACTGCAACTGGGTATTGGTGTTGGTCTATGGTTTGGGACTTTCTTCTTGGTGCACTACCTTTGGAGAAAGGTGCTCTCTCTCTCTCTCTCTCTTGGTTATCCAATGGGTCTAGTGCCGCTTCCTAGAATAATTCTTCATGTCAAAGGTTAAGGTGCTCGGGGGTGGATTTGTGTCTATGATTGGGTGAAAATGATGTGACATTGTTTATGCTTAAACAAGAACAATATTCTAACAAGGCCTTGGGTACCCATACAACCCAATTGGGTTTTTGCCTATTTTTTTATTAAGAAAGGGGTCTAGGATTTATCATCAATAACTTTATTCTTGAACCACTTTTCACCTAATCGAGGAAGCCCGAGCATTTGAGCTAATGAATTTTCTGAGAGATGTATGGTTAGGTTTCCTACCTCTACACATTCACTGTCAACAGTCTGAGCAAATGCCATGGTTATGTCTTCAATATGTCCAATGAATTTCTCGAGGAATTGTGTCCAACGTACCTTTTCTAGTATGACCATACATTCATGATGCACGCCTATGAAATCTGAACAACATGGATCAACAAGAACTGTCATTATTTTGTTGTAACCCTCCCTGGTATTTGGCTTCAATATTTTTTAAACTCTATGCCAAGAACGCCCTCCTCTTTGTTCTTTAATTTTAGATACTTATGTTTTATAGATTTCTGTTTAGCTCGAGACTTTTCACTGGCGATTAAAAATCGTTGATTTTGTATTGTAATTAGCAAGGTGGCAGATTATGCATGCAAATTCGATTGGAATGTTGGCCAATACTGAGTGGGGAGGGGATGAATCAATATTTCTTTTTTTTCAATATTTTTAATAATAATTAATTATTAATCACAACAATTGATCAACGAGAATGTACCGAGGAAAAAAATTAAATATAACAATCACAAGAAGTACAAGTTACAATGTGTAGGAGACACCGATCTCTCTTCTTTTAAGCACCAACTCAAGGAGACACCAATCTCGTGTTTAGAGCACCAACTCTAGGAATCACCAACTCCCTTGTTTTTCAATCACCAACTTCAGGAAGCACCAACTCCCTTGTTTTCAAGCACCAACTTGAGGAAGCACTAACTCCCTTTTTTTCAAGCACCAACTTGAGGAAGCAACAACTCCCTTGTTTTCAAGCACCAACTTGAGGAAGCACCAACTCCCTTGTTTTAGGCTTCAACTTGTAGAAGAATACAATCCTCCCTTGTTCCTCCCTTCCACCCTCACTTCATGTGTATGTTTCAGGTTTCATATACTTTCTTGGACTTTGCTTATGTTTTTGATCTTCTGAATTATACCACAAAGACATCTTCCTTCCACCATGTTTTATGGTTTATATAGTCTTTCAACGAGTATAAAATATGAACCAATGTGTCTTTTAAAAATGTATCATTGCACCTCTTCATTTATTTAATAATAATGTTGTTTTGATAACAACTTTCTTCCTTATTGTTCATTATTATTTTTCTTTAATATCTTTGTAAATTAAGAATCATATTCTCAACTTGCACTAGTAATCCATGCACATTTCTTGGAGTATTTTCCTTTCAATGGTTATCATACTAACACCTTCGTATCCCCGACGCTAATTTCTTGACTCCATAGGACCGACATTTTTGAAAATGACTTTATTAATATGCATGGGATTACTACTTACCACTTGTGGTATCCCTTTTAGTGGCACGAGTGATCATAATGGTTTTAGAAACCCGTTATGGGGGTATCCACATTCACAGGATACTACCACGTGTCGATCATGGTAATTTACAAACCACCTATGTGGATTCCAACCTTCTCATTAACCTCTTCTCCCTTCAGCGATGAGCGCTACATCTCCACCGTAGATCTAGCGTCCTGATGAACGGTTATATATGCACCTCCCACAATCTTCATTGCACATTGAGCTGACAATTGGGTTTTAATCAGGCATTGAGTGGACGTTCCTCATTCATTTCAAACATGGAATTTACTTAGAATTATTTTATGTGGCAGGTTCGCAGACTCGTGGACTCACATGTCTTCCTTTTCATTCTTTATCTTGGCATTTAATTAGATCAATAGTTTGGATATAATCAAGTGTTGAGTGGATGACCTAGGTTTATCTATGCGCTTTAGACATATCTACGGTTTGGATTTAATCAATCGTTGAGTGGACGGTTCTTATTCATTTCAAACACTTATAATTATTTTATGTGATGGGTTCATGGAATATCGGACTTGCGGACTCACATGTCTTCTCGGGTGTCATCAAAATGCATGCCCAACTTCCACAGCCTCTAAAATGAACCTATACTTAGAAAGCGATTTAGGTGATTTTTCTCAGATTCGCAGACTCATATCTCTTTTCGAATGTCATCAAAATGCACACCCAACTTATGTTTCCTCCATAATGAACCATACTTAGAAATTTTTAAGTAATATCGATAGAATATGATACTTAGCCATTTTTTGGTTTCTCAACGGACTTGTGGAAAGAGATCTGAGCCGTCTAATCATGATTTCATTTGGATCCAATGATCAACATTGTTTCTTTGTTCTTTACCGTTCGATTGTGTTCTTATTTTTATCTAACGATCAACATTGTTCTTCGTTCTTTACCATCTGATCATGCTCTTATTTTGATCCAACAATCAACATTATTCTTCGTTCTTTATTGTCAATTTATGAAACTGGTATAGTCGGATACTTATCTGGATGATAAATCCATATTAACTCTTGTCGACATAAATGACAACATAACACCATGTACAACATTCTCCCCCTTTGGAATTGATGGCAATAAAGTAAAAACTCTTTATTTTAACTGAGTTTTACTATGTATTATCCCCCTTTGACAACAATGACAGAAGGGACATTTCTTTGCTCCCCCTGAGATTATGTATTGTATTATTTTTTATTCCTTTGGGCTGACTCCCCCTATCTTCATGTTGATACTGAGAGGGGGGTGAATCAGTATCAAGTACAATTTAAAACCTTTTTCAACTTATACTTAAACCATTCAACTATATCCAATGAGCAATGAACAATAGTATAAGAGTTACACCAATACACCACACTACACCATGCACAATATATGAGAAATAATCAATAGTTATTGTTCAAGGGAAGTGATGACTTCCAAAGGTAGCTACAACTTCCAAATGTAAAGGGAGGGATAAACCTCCAAGAGGAAGATACAATCTTCCAATATCAATAGAGAGTTGAACTCTCCATCCTTGCCCCTTCCTTCCACCCAAGAATATATGAGAGATAATAAAACTTTACATTAAATCATCACCATCAACCAATCATCACATAGAACCTGATAATGCTTCCTGAGACTTCTTCAATTTCTGCAATTCTTCAATTCTTGGAGTACTTTGATCATGTATATAATATTACTCAATGTATTCTCTGAAACTCCTCCAATTTTCACTCCTTGAATCCTCCCTAAAAAGAGGTTATAGAAAGAATGGTAGACTTTATTAAGTTCTGGTCAATTTAGGAGAGTGAACTTGCACATAATGCCCCGCGCTCAATAATTAGCATCCAATTATAAAAATCACACACAAGAAACTACAGTCTATACTATTTCCAATGAAATTTGTCCCACTGCATTTGGATTCTCGATGAAGAATTTATGACTGTTTTACCCGGAACACCTGTTTATTGACTAGCTTCAGGACTGGTCACAAACCCTATCTTCCACAGAGTGTATCTCCATAATTATAGTGAATCAAGAGATGAAATTTTTACCAGAGGTACCTTGATATGTCTTCTC
>ML776666.1:249994-268857 GCA_009831015.1 Picea engelmannii
TAGTTGGTTGAAATTTTTTGTTGTTACTACAATGTTGTTGTGTATGGTACTTTTTGCATAAGTTACTACTTTATGAAGGCCAATGCTAAGAGGTTCTAAATCAACTTGGAGAGTTATTGAATTCAACTAAGGGTGACTCTAAATCAACTTGGAGAGCTATTGAATTCAACTAAGGGAGGCACTATGTTCAACTTGGAACATGCCATTCTAGGTGGGTAACTATTATTTTAAGCTTGGAGAGAGAAGTAGGTGGAGTTAATGTTACTTGGCTTCTTTGAATCCTATCAAGATGTTAGCAACCAAAATTACTTCATGCATCTTTTTGATTGAGCAATTTATTTGGGAGGTTATGCATTGTGGTGAAATTCATATGATCATTCAAGAGCTCCATATTGTCGAGTGAATCTCACAGTTATTGATCTAGGATTGGAGATAAATTGTTTTTTATTGGTAGTAGGTTTTGAAAGAAATTTCAGGATTCTAAAGGGAAATATGGGTCTTGTTCACTATTATCATTTCTCTAACATTCCACTTAATTACATGACATATATTTCATGCATGTGTTCAACGTCTTGCACTATTATCAACTTGCAATTATACAACTTCTATCTCTAACTTTTCAATGTGTGTCTCCAAATTTGGTACTTAAGTCATTTTTTATTCATATTCTTCTATCATCTTTATGACTTTGTTGATATTCTAGGTCAAGTATAACTCCATGTCCTTAAATTCCTAATCAAATCATCATTTTTTTTTGTTGATATTACGGTAGTTGCGAGAGGTATTAACCTCTACGTTTAACCTTTGACGAATCTAGAATATTCCAGGAAGCAAGAGAAACCCTAGAAGAATAGGAAATAACCTTAGAAGACAAGTCGGCTCAAGATAATAATTTATATTAAATTATTATCCTCCAGGAGTAGAATTCGGCCCAGTTAGGTCACTTGGAGGACTATAAATAAGAGGGCTCTAGAGCTCATTTCACACACTCACTCTCACAACTGCATAAGGACAAGTGGTGTGCATGACTAGAGGAGAGCTGTAACTGCTGCAATAGTGACTTGGTCTTTGGTTATGGTTGGAATTTTTGCCTGCTTATGGTTTGGACTTTCTTCTTGGTATGCTATATTTGGAGAGAGGTGCGCTACCTTGGTTGGATATTGGTTCTAGGGTTTTCTTTCAGAAATATTATGTTTGTCAAGGTTAAGGTTCTCAAGGGTGGCCTTCCTTCCTATGGTTGGGTGACAATATTTATATATTGTCTATTGTGAAATGAGAACACCTATTATTCTAACAAGTTATGGGCCCACACTATCTTCAGATAGTCTAACCACTGGAATCTAGATTGGGAGGATTTGCTCAGTTGCAGTCAAAGTTTTGTTGCAACAATGAAACCCTAACCCTCATGTTGAGGCACCTTAAGTGAAGGACTTGATCTAATTCATGGATAACCTAGTGTTCCATATCCTAACACACCTCCTGTTATTCTCAGCAAGACAATGCATCAAGTTTGAGTTTTTGGTCAAAGTCAAAGGTTGACCAAGTCAAATTGAAACCAAGTCAAAGCAGTCATGACTTACTCTATGAATTTAGAAAACAAGTTAGAAGGGGCTTCTAACTTCAAATAATGGAATACAAGGATTGAACTCATCCTTTCCAAGAATAAAGTGTTGGATACCATGAAAGGAAAGATCATGGAACCACAGTTTGAAGTAGGAAAAGAGAAGGAATCTCATAATGTTGCAGTTATGGAGAAGTTCAAGGACAATGAAATCAATTCCATGAGAATTGTAGTGTAATCTATAAAGGACCATTTGATACCCTACATTTCTCATCTTGAATCATCTAAGAAGATGTACGATTCCCTAACTAACTTCTTCTCAGTCAGAAATATTGGACAAGTGATGAGTTTGAAGAATGAGCTCCGTGACATGAAAATGAATGATGATGATAACATAACATCATACTTTGTAAAAATATCTCAGTTAAGAGATCAAATACAAGCTATTGAGGAAATCGTTTTAGAAAAGGAACTAACAAATATAGTACTTAATGGCCTTCCCAAGACATGGGATGCATTTGTGACAAGCATGAGCATAAGAGCAGAGTATCCCACATTTGAAGAATTTTGGACTTGCTGTGCACAAGAAGAATCAAGGATTAACAAAAAAGAGAAATCCCAAAAGAAAGATGATGATCAAGCCTACACAACAAAGTTCAATAAATTTAGGAATAAGAATAATTTTGGCTCAAGGAAGAAACCAAATCAAGAAAAGGATATGTCAAAAATAAATTGCTTCAATTGTCGAAAATATGGTCACTACAGGAACCAGTGTCTTGAGTTAAAGAAAATGAAGGAAACACAAGAAGAAACAGTTTCCAAAGAAAAGGAACCCTACAAGAAAGTCAAGCAGGATGAAGAAGACTTCTTCTACTAGTCATGGTAATAATATTATTCTATAACATAGTCCTTGCACATACCATGTTTACATACATATCACGTGTATCTATTTTTTACAAGATAAGATGGTCAATGTTAATGAAACAATACCTATGGGAGAAGAACAAGATAAGGATTTCCATTACAATGACTACTAGTAATGTATTTGAAAAGGATGAAGTATGTTGACTACCTTTGGTGGAAATCCCCGTGGAAGCTATTAAAATTGTATATGAGTAACAACTGCTAGATGGGCCGCAATCAGAACCAAAATTAAAGAGACCCGGAAAGAGTTAGACCAAAAAGAATTTAGTAATCAAGAGGAAACTATAATATACTTGTGACACTTTAAAAAAATAAAGAAGGATGCAGACATAAGCATGGACTCTCTCAGATGGAGGGAGCTGAGTGCATAATTCCAAAAGAAGAGCATGCATATTGCTCATTCATGAATGAAGTTGGGATTAGGAGGGAGCTAATCCTCAATGATGTTATCCATTAAAGAACCCTTGAAGACTATGAAGTATCTATCCATGTTCTTCATTAGAATTAGCAGCCATGATAAGCAACACATGTTCAATTTGACTCTAGAAGAAATCTTCTTTGAAAAGAAATCTTGAATATCCTTCATTGTGCATATACATTTATGTTCCTATGACTAAAAGAAGAAGTTGTAACCTTCATAAAGGAAGGGCATATAATCTATAGAATATTCCATGGACTCCAACATTGAAGAGAAACATGAGGAAGAACATGAAGATTCCAAGAAAAATAAATAAAAGTCAGAACAACCAATTGAACCAATTATGATACAAAGAATCATAAGACTACTAGTATGTTTTGAACCCACTAGAAGAAGGAATGGAAGGAAGCTATGATGAAGAACAATGTATGTGATAAATTGTGAAAAGGACTGATGAATGGAAGCATTGATAGATACAAGGAGAGATTTAGAACTAGAGGGTTCTCCTAGAAGGAGGGAGAAGACTAATGATAGCTTGTTCCAGTAACCAGATATACCTCTAGATGAGCCATTATATCTCTTGCAATATCCATGGGTTGGAGTTTACATCAAATGGATGTAAATATTGTTCTTCTCAATAGATTAATTGAAGAAGAAGCATATGTATATCAACCTCAGGGTTTTGAGGTATACCAGAAAGAGACCCATGTATGCTGATAGAAGAATACCTTGTATAGATTCAAGCAACCTGGTGCAGAGTCTCTCATGTACAATAGAAGCATGGTGAAAAATTCCTATGATAGAGGAAGTGTATTGAAATGGTTCTTTATAAGTCTTGGATGATGGATTACAAATCCATGGAAAACTCCCATGATGATAGATCTTAAGAAGTTGAGAAACTCTGATCCAATAGACCCATCCTTGTACCTGTAATTGATTGACTACTTGATGTATTCGATGAACAATAGGCCAGACATTTTCTTTGCAATAAACATGTTGAGCTAGTTCCAGGTGGAATCTATCCATGAGAATTGAATAATTGCAAAGCATCCCTTGAAATATATGCGTGGGACATTTGCGTTATGATATACAACTGCATGGATTTATTAATTTAGATTGGGAAGGGAGTGCATATAACATAAGAATTAATTATTGGATATGTTTCAGTTTGATCTTTGCCATGACATCATGGGCTAGTAGGAAACAGAAGTCTGTTGCACTCATCACTGCAGAAGCATAATATATTACAACTTGTGATGCTTGTATGGAAGCAATGTGGCTCTTTAAGCTGGTTTTTGGACTGTTGGATCAAGTGTTGTATTCAACCATGATATATTGTGATAACCAGAGCTATGTAAATCTCTCAGAGAACCTAGTGTTCCATGATAGGTTGAATCACATTGAGATCAAGCATTATTTTATGCATGATAAAGTCCATAAGGGAGAAGCAGTTCTCCAATATATCTCCACTAATGACCAGATAACAGATATTTTGGTAAAGCCTTTGTCCAAGATGAAAATTTTGTGTACATAAGGGACAAGATGAGACTCATGGAGATGACTTCCTTATTGGAAAGGGAAGTGATTACTCCCCAGGTTGAGAGGAAGTGATTTTCCAAACTTGGACAGTTTGGAAAATGGTCCAAGTTGGGCAGTCACTTTCCAGTTTGGAAAATGGTCCAATATTTTGATGGACAATCATTTTCCAATTCAGAAAATGGTCAACAATAGACATTCATGGTCCAAAAGATTGTTGATGTACAATAGAAAATTATTCCCCTTGTGTCTAGTGTGGGGGAATGGTCTAGGAGAGTCATTCTCCTTGGAAGTCACTCTGATAAGTGGTCATGCAGAATGGTCTGCCTCTCCGGGCAGTCATTCTTTCGCAGTTCATAGTTGTGAGTAGTTTCAAAGAATGGTTTGATGTAGGAGGTTGGTGTAGGACAATAATTTCTGTAGGAAATGGTCCGACCGATCATTTCCTAGGAAATACTCATTCTCTCCAGGTTGCACTATGAATCGTTCTAGAAGAATGGCCCAGTTAGGTTGAATGGTCCAGGTTCAATAATCAGGGACAATCATACCCTAGGGAAGACTCATTCTGTCTATGTTGCATTGTGAATCATGCTAGAATAATGTCCCAGTTTGGTTGAATGGTCCAGTTTCATAAATCAAGGACAATTATTCTTCTATGCTTGAGAAGAATAGTGTAGACAACCCATGGCTAATGTTTAACTTTCTGAGGGAATATGCTCTTTCAGATCTCACAAATGTGAGTGGAAGAGTGGCCTAGATGATTCAGTTCGTATCATGACATTATTGATATCAGATGATATGATTGTTGTGGAGACTGTATGTCTCTGGACAATAGTTGTATGCTACTATGGTGGATGTGATCCACTAGTAGTGATTATGTGTCATTGGTTAGTAGTCATGTGCTATTAGGAGTGGTTGTGTACCGCATGATAATAGTTGTATACTACTATGGATAGACACAATTGTGTTCTATTGGATGGCATTGTTCTGATTGCCATAGAGACTATCTAGTTGGATAGTGATGATGGTGCTCGTGATTTGATCACGAGATAACTTGTGTGCCTATTATGATTCTACCGGGTGAATGGTTTGTTTGTGCTCAAGACCATTTTCTTTAATACCTCCATGGCTAGGAGGGAGTGTTGATATTGCAGTAGCTGCAGGAGGTATTAACCTCTACATGTAACCTTTGATGAGTCTAGAATATTCTAGGAAGCAAGAGAAACACTAGAATATTAGGCAATAAGCTTAGAAGAAAAGTCGGCTCAAGATAATAATTTATATTAAATTATTATCCTCTAGAAGTAGAATTCATCCCAATTAGGTCACTTGGAGGACTATGAATAAGAGGGAACTAGAGCTCATTTGACACACACTCTCTCACAACTACATAAGGACAAGTGGTGTGCATGACTGGAGGAGAGCTGCAGTGGTGAATTGGTGTTTGGTTATCGTTGGAATTTTTGCCTAGTTATGGTTTGTAATTTATGCTTGGTACACTATCTTTGGAGAGAGGTATGCTACCTTGGTTGGCTATTGGTTCTATGGTTTGCTTCCAGAATTATTATTCCTATCAAGGTTAAGGTTCTCGGGGGTGGCCTTCGTGCCTATGGTTGGGTGAAAATATTGCTATATTGTCTATGGTGAAATGAGCACACCTATTATCCTAAAATTTTTATCTAGCGTTGAATCTCTTAAAGTGATAACTAGTTTTACTCAAGAAGGAAATCCTTCTATGCCATAGATTCTTGTGTCACGAGGAGGAGGGTGTCATGTTCCTCAAGACACTTTCTTAGTGTGAAATTCTCTTCTTCCAACTCATCATATTTCTCCAATAAAATGACCATCTGCTCTATCTTGAACTTAACGACTATTATGTCCAAGCCACATATGGCATATAAGGAGGTATCCATAATGAAGTCTTCAATATATTCTACACCATCCTATTACCTTATAACTATAAAACCTAGATTTTAGTTATCCAAAGACAAAACTCATAACAATGCAGTGCAAGAGGAAGAAACATGTTGATGTGGCTTGGCAAAAGATGATGCACCAAGTGCACTTATAACAATTATTAATGCTATATCAAGACAATGAGAATGGATTCAATATGGGAATGACAGAAGAGGTTATATTGATTCTTTTTGGGTCTACGATCACAATGCATCTCATAGAATTTTATTTTGAGCATTGCAAGAACAATAAAAACCTATTTTTATCACGAAACATGTGATCCAAGTGGATATTGGTGGCCACCCACCTATTCCAACTGGCTCCTATTGTCATTTTTTAGTACAACACATTCTTCTGTACTTCTTTGTAATTGTGGGTTCAACACTTCCGGGGCTGTCTAAAGCTGTACACATCTTCCAGGTGGATACTGGTGGCCTCCTACCTAATCCAACTAGATTAGTTTGTATGTTCTCATGTCAGCACATCTTGTTGTACTTCTAGGGCTGTTTTGGGCCCCTAAACTATGTTTTCTTCCCTCTCCAGATTCAAACTGTAGATGGATTCAGAGATTTATAGTGTAATGTGTAGTTCTCGAAAAGTCCTTTCCAACGAGCTAACACACTCCTAAAACGGAGATCATATGCAAACGTTACAACCCCAAGAAGTTAATGTACTAACTTACTAAAATAGGGGCCCACATGAATTTTGGCATTTCATCTCCCAGGGTTAGGTTTTTGGATGTCTAGGTTTTTGGCATTCTTGTTTATCATAAAAAGGCCTTCAGATCCTCATTGTAATCATCTTTTGGCGAATGAGCATAGCCGCCACATCTCTTCTCATAGATAAAGATGCCACCATTATAGCGAGTCTTGCACTCTATATTTTTACAGTCTCTTTACAATTATTTCATGAATAGAAATAAAGTATTGCTGTATTTATCTGTTTCTCGCAATTTTCATCAGTATTTCAGTGTAATTTCTCTACTTTCATTTTTGTTCCGAAAATAAATCCGGATCAACCTGCTATTTTAATTTCACGCTTTAAGAAAGACACCACACAGGATGCAAAGTTGGTCGTTCGAAATAGTATTGTCTCTTCTACTCCCTATGTATGACAAATAAAATTTAATAGATAGGATTATTAAGTTACACATTTATGAAGCTAAAAAACAAGGGGGCTTGTCGTCATTAATTTTAATTAGTTTTGAAATTTTGTCAAGTAACCTATTTTCTTGTTTTCAATACTATGCACAAGCTTGATGACTCTTGATGAGTTTAATCCCTAATCATGTATGCTAGTTGTATAAACTTGGCATGAGTGTCTCTAAATATGTTTGGAGGTTTGGGTCTCTTGCATTGAAAGCCAACAATCTAAAGAAACCATGCAAAATCCCAACAACTTCGAACTTGGCCCTTTGCATAAGAATAGTTCAAGCTACAACTAACTCATTGAATGAGAGGTGTATGAGCACTAAAATATGTGTGTATTTGGTTTCTGCTGACACTTGACAAATTCAAAGCTAAATCTTTGACCTAGAAGACTTGATGACCCTCCAAGCCAACTGTTATCCCTAAAGTTTTCACCAGACTGTTATGGCACAAAGCTAGGGCACCTTAGTTATTGCAACGATTTAATTTGTAGGTTAAGGTTGGTTTATAGATCAGGTAGTTGAATATGATGGAAGGTTATAGGATTGGTTACACTCTTTCAATCAAATAATAAGCAACACTTCATTTAGTCAAGAGCATCCATACTAATAGATCATGCAAATTGATAAATTAAATATAGAGGAAAAAGGCAGAAAACACAAAATACAAGCTAACAATATGTTACTTGCATAAAGAATATTTTCAAGTTTCTAAATGATATTTGAAACTTGAAACAAGTATTTAAATGAAAATATTTAAAATAGGTAATATCATAGTAACAAATTCACTGAAAATTAAAGTTGAAATAAGGAGAAATCAATGCTTTGCATAAATTCCAATTGCATTAAAATAATGATCAGAATCTGGACCAGGGGTCAAAATTTTGCTCAAAAATCAAAGTTCTTGGAATTGCCTCAAAACGAACGGGTGCATAGCCCTCGTCATCACGAATCCAACGCAACTCGAATAGGTTCAAACGGACTTCGGATGAGTGAGATATCACGATCTGTTCGATTCGCCAAACAGGCAAATTTTTTTTTGCTGACTGTACAGTCCGTACAGATGATGTGGCAGAGGCCATACAACTGACGTGGCATGTCCATACGCTGAGGTGGAAGTTGATGATGTGTCAATGCTGAGTTGGCAGTGGGGCGAATCATTAGTGGACACGTGGCATCATTGTGGCGAATGGTTTGGTGCCACGTGGCCCAAGCATGGGCTGCCACGTGGCACCCTGTTTGTTTGGTAATGGTTGTTTGTTTAAAAGTTTATGGAGTCCATGGGGATCGAACCCTGGACCTCCCCCAAGGTTCAATGCTTTGGTAATGTGTGGGCTACCACTAGCCCACATGGTGGTCCTTGTTAATCAAACGGTTTAATATTTATTTGAATTTGCATTGTATTATGGTTGGGGCGCGTCTGGGTTGGGGCTTAGCCCCAGCCCCCAGTTTCTATACGTGCCATGTGACCACCATATAAAACACGCACGGGGTTTAGTTTTCAAATGGTTATAATACCAAATGTGCCACCACTTGTCACACTTGCATGCGCCCGTGGCATTGGGGCCTTTTTCTTTTATGTGCGGTCACATGGACCATATGCCCAACGACCTATGCGGTTAGGGGGCTTAATTCTGTTAACCATTCTATAGTTGTGCCCATTTTTTGGTTATGCACCAGTGCTAGGTTTTAGCATGGAAATGAGCGCATGTGCTAGGTTGGACGCACAGAGGTGCATTTTGGCGAACCAGAGACAACAAGCTTGAAGGAGGAAAATGGCAGGAGGCCTATCTTCTTCATTTTTTGGCCAAATGAGGTGCCAAAAAATCCCAACTAGGGGTTTTTGGATGTTCTGAATCCATTGAAACTGTTTTCAAAGGAATTTTAAGACTTATTTTGTAGGTTTTTCACCATTGAAGTTTCAGAGAGCTCTAGGGAGCTTGAAGCCCCCATTGATGGAGGTCATGCTCTGATGAGCCCAAGTCTGTTTTCTGTGACTGAATAGTCATTTTTGGCTAATTGTTATGTTATGAACACATTGGGATAGGTTTCAGAGGCATTTGAGGAATTTTACAGGTGTTTTTTCCACAAGGAATCTTAGGGAAGCTCAAGGCCACATGTAGAAGAGGTCATGCCCGGATGAGCCATGATCCGTTTTCAGTGTTCTATTAGTCATTTCTGGGGGTTTTATGTATTATGAACCCAATGGTACAGTCAGTTAATCCATTGGAGTTGAGAAGCAGCTTGTAAAATAATCTTTGACAAACTAATCCTAGAGAGCCTAGTCCATTGATGGAGGCTCAAGGAGATGTAGCCCAGTTGGGGGTGAACTCCTTTATCATCTTGTTATTATTGTGAGTTTGATGGTTTATTTGCTGCAAGTTATATTTGTTGTGTATTTATTTGAAACACATATTTAACCATCTTTTTTTTTTTTAAATTCCTCACACATAAACATTTAAAAGAAGCATGAAATTGACACATAAAACTCTTGCATATTTTAAGACATTGAGCAAGGTCCTGAAAAGTTTATTTTAATGGAGTAGAGGGTGCTTGCATAGAAAAACAAGTTAGCCCCCTATTTTCAGATCAAGTGGTATTAGAGCATAGTTTTTGCTCATGTGATTGCCATTGATAACTAGAGATTTAGTTGTTGGTATTATTGTGCAAGTTTTGTGTTGAAGTTTGATATCTTGCAAGGATGGAGGAAGCTTCAAACATTGATAGTTATCATACATCTTAATTATCCAAGTTCTTTGACAAAGAGATGTTGAAGGAGTTTGTAACCATGAGAGATATGGTACAAGAGTTGTGGGAAGATAGAGAAGAGAGCATTGTTCTTCAAGAGCAGTTGATGGCCATGAAGGAGGAGAAGCACCAGCTTCTTGAAAAGTTTCATGAGATGGAAACTCAACTTCATGAGGCAAATGAAACCCTTACCAAGTACATGCATGAACATGAGGTATGTAATGTTAGTTTATCTTCAAATTCCTCTCAAGATGAATGCTTTGGTGTTTTTGAAAATCACACAAGAGGAATAGGGTCCAAGTTATTGTTAAAAAGGGGCTATGAAGGTAGAGGGTTAGGCAAGCATGCACAAGGCATTGTTGAGCCTATTGTTGTTGAGGAGAGACCCAAGTATTGTGGTCTTGGATATGACCAAAAAAATGGAGCAAATTCCAAAGTTGAGGAGACAAGGGAAACAGTTCCAAGAACAACTTTTGTTTCAAGTTCAATCCCTCAAGCATGCAAAGCTTGTGTTCAAGATGAATACAAATGTATGAAACAAGAGAGTTGTGACAGCCATGAGGACAAGAACAGATTTGTTGGTCTTTGAAGGAGAGCTTGTAACTCTTCAAATTCACCTCCTCAAAGAGGCGATAAAGGTGAATGTTCAAGGTATATTTTTGCCTATCATTTAGTTTCTTTTGATTATGTTAAGCATGATAAATTTGCATGTAAAAATGGAAGAAAAAGTCCATGTACATATTGTGGTTTATATAACCATCATGTTTCAAAATGTTGGAAAAGATTGACCAGTTTCAGGAAACTTTCCAAGCAAAGACAACTTGAAAAGAGGATGCAAAAGATTTGCACTCATTGCCAGAAGAGGGGTCATCTCATTGACCAATGTTGGACATTGCATCGAACCACTCATCCACATGACAAGAAGTAGATGGATAAAGAGTCTAGCATGAATGGAAGAGGATATTCCATCATCAATGTGAGTCAAGATGATTCACAAGAAGACGATTTTTAGCAGAAGAATTCACCATTGAGTTGGCTTGGTAAGAAATGGTTGGATTTCTTGAACAAGTAAGGCTTGCATTTTTCTATTGTAGATGAACATTTCAGCCTTATGTATGCATTTATGTTGAAAGAATGACAAGTTGCAGTGATTTATCACAACTTGTATGATGCAAGTTGCATGTGAATGCAATTCATTTGAAGGCATTCTTGTTGTTGCACAACTTCGCTAGGAGGATGTAAAAGAGGGTGAACTTGGTGATAGTTCATCCAGAATGACTCATGATTGTAACATGATTGTGTATCATGAATGTCGACTTGTCATTTTGGGAAGGTCGATATGTTTCAAATGAGTCTCGACTTGTGTCGATGTTGTCTTGACGACTATGTTGTGTCGATCATGTTTTTTGACTTATGTTTAGTCAATGGTGTTGTTGGCTTGTAAGTCGATTTTGAGTACACCAAGATGCAATAAAATGCTATGTGATTTGATGAAGTACAATATGCGACCGTTTTCTTGAAGAGAAAAAGGACTTTGTTGGCATCATTTTCAGTCTTGTATAAATTTGTTTTCAAGATTGATGGTTTTCTTGGATTGTGACAAGATGTCGCAGGAAAGTTTTTACAGCCATTGGAGAGCGGATTGTTTTGATGCCAAAGAGTTCACAAGAGGGACTTGATTCTCAGTGGGAAGGTTGGCAGTCTTCCAAACACAAAGATAATAGTGGGTCAGTAGCAGCCAGAGAACAGTGGTTGAGGGACATAGCCAGTTGCAGTGCAAGGCATGTCAAGGTATCCATGTGATTCTCAAAAAGACTTTTCAAGTAGAATCAATTGATAGAAATTGGAAGCAGAAGAGTATTGAAGCTCAGGTAGATAATCATAATCTTTTGTGGGTCCAAAAGCCTTTCAGTGGGAAGGCGTGATCAAAATTTGGACCAGGGGTCAAAATTTTGCTCAAAAATCAAAGTTCTTGGAATTACCTCAAAACGAACAGGTGCGTAGCCCTCATCGTCATGAACCCAATGCAACTAGAACGGGTTCAAACGAACGTCGGATGAGTGAGATATCGCGATCTGTTCGATTCGCCAAACAGGCAAAAAAAATATTGCTGACTGTACAGTCCATACAGCTGACATGGCAGAGTCCGTACATCTAATGTGGCATGTCCATACGCTGAAGTGGCAGTTGATGACATGTCAATTCTAAGTTGGAAGTTGGGCGAATCATTGGTGGACACGTGGCATCATTGTGGTGAATGGTTTGTTGCCACGTGGCCCAGGCATGGGCTGCCACGTGGCACCCCATTTGTTTGGTAATGGTTGTTTGTTTAAAAGTTTATGGAGTCCATGGGGATCGAACCCCGGACCTCCCCCAAGGTTCAACGCTTTGGTAATGTGTGGGCTACCACTAGCCCACATGGTGGTCCTTGTTAATCAAACGGTTTAATATTTATTTGAATTTGCATTGTATTATGGTTGGGGCGTGTTCGGGCTGGGGCTTAGCCCCAGCCCCCAGTTTCTATACGCGCCATGTGACCACCATATAAAATGCGGGCAGGGTTTAGTTTTCAAACGGTTATAATACCAAATGCGCCGCGACTTGTCACACTTGCATGCGCCCATGGCATTGGGGCCTTTTTCTTTTATGTGCAATCACATGGACTATATGCCCAACGACCTATGCGGTTAGGGGGCTTAATTCCGTTAACCGTTCTACAGTTGCACCCATTTTTCGGTTATGTTCCGGTGCTAGGTTTTAGCACGGAAATGAGCGCATGTGCTAGGTTGGATGCACAGAGGTGCGTTTTGGTGAACCAGAGACAACAAGCTTGAAGGAGGAAAATGGCAGGAGGCCTATCTTCTTCACTTTTTGGCCAAATGAGGTGCCGAAAAAGCCCAACTAGGGGTTTTTGGACATTCTGAATCCATTGGCACTGTTTTCAAAGGCATTTGAAGACTTTCTTTGCAGGTTTTTCACCATTGAAGTTTCAGAGAGCTCTAGGGATCTTGAAGCCCCCATTGATGGAGGCCATGCTCTGATGAGCCCAAGTCTGTTTTCTGTGACTGAATAGTCATTTTTGGCTAATTGTTATGCTCTGAACACATTGGGATAGGTTTCAGAGGCATTTGAGGACTTTTATAGGTGTTTTTTCCACAAGGAAGCTCAGGGAAGCTCAAGGCCACATGTAGAAGAGGTCATGCCCGGATGAGCCATGATCCGTTTTAAGAGTTCTATTAGTCATTTCTGGGGTTTTTATGTATTATGAACCCAATGGTACAGTCAGTTAATCCATTGGAGTTGAGCAGCAGCTTATAAACGAATCTTTGAAAAACTAATCCCAAAGATCCTAGTCCATTGATGGAGGCTCAAGGAGATGTAGCCCAGTTGGGGGTGAACTCCTTTATCATCTTGTTATTATTGTGAGTTTGATGGTTTATTTGCTGCAAGTTATATTTGCTGTGTATTTATTTGAAACACATATTTAACCATCTTTTTTTTTTTTTTTTTAAATTCCTCACACATAAACATTTAAAATAAGCATGAAATTGACACATAAAACTCTTGCATATTTTAACACATTGAGCAAGGTCCTGAAAAGTTTATTTTAATGGAGTAGAGGGTGCTTGCATAGAAAAACAAGTTATCCCCCTATTTTCATATCAAATAAGATAGACAAATATGAAACACACAGGTAAACAGTCTAACCATCTAGATTTCTGATTTCTTGAGTATGAAATGTTGCATACAATAAGCACTTTTACAATTTCTAGATATATCCCTTTCCTTTCCAATTCCCAAAATCCAACCATTACCCTCTCTTTTCATTTTCTTTTATAGACATAGAGTACATACAAGTTTTGATCCCAGATCCCAAAACCTAGGTTTAATTATGATTGTGCATTGATATGCCCCTATTTGATAACACATATAATATATTTGCATAGAATTTGAGCAGATAAAAAAACCCTAGATTCTAGGTAAAAATCCTCTATTTCAGGATCATATCTTTGACTCCTAAAATATTATTTGATCTTCAACAAAATATGATGCAAAATAACTATCTTAGAGAAAAATATGTGGAAGGAGTAATTCCTCGATATCCAGCTTGATTTTGGTGTTCTATATTCATGATATTCAAACTTGTTCATAAAAGGAGTCTTCAAATTTCTTGTTGTGCCTTAACAATATTCAAAATAGGGATGTTTGCAAAAATAACTACCTTTCTGTAGCGCAAGTCAAAACTAATAAAACCTACACTTTTACAACATTCCCAACCTTTCTTCATCCTTGGATAGGAGTTTGATGTTTGAAATTTTCCTAAAGCCATTTAGTCTTGAGAACTTTGGTAGTCCAAAACAATTTCATCTTCTTCTTCATTAACTTCTAGGAAAAGTCACAAAACTTGTTATGTTTTTTCACCATTTTAGTTTTGATTTTTAAGTTGTTTATTGTGTTTCTTGATATGCTTTATGAATTTTCTTTTCTTACCATGTTTTTTCCTTTTTGAAGTTTTCCCTGTTTCAACTTTGTCTTCCCATGGATCCTCTTTAGAAGCTGATTTGTTTAGATCAATGGAAAGCTTGTGCCTGTTGGGCATCCCCTTAAGCCTTTCAACCTATGTAAATGGAAACTCAATAGCTTCTTCTTATTGTGTTAGTGCAGGTGGAGTAAATGTTTCCTTATCAAGACTTGGTTCTGGAATTTTAAGCATCAAAGGGCTTAGACTATGTTCATGTTATGCTTTATCATATGATTTAGAAATTTCAACCACAAAATCCACCTTTTGTCTCTTAACACCTGTGGTCTTTTTCATGGGCATATCCTTCAATGTTTTTATAGTCTGTGTCTCTTTACTGGTAACAAATAGAGTATCTTCAGGAGCTTCATAATAAATAGTAATGGGTTTACCTTGTTTTAGAGAAGGATAAAACAAAGCCTTTGCGTTCATCCTAAATTTTTTTGTAGACTGAGTCCTGAGTCTTATTGCATAATCTGCTAGATGCTTTATTTTACCCTTTTGTTGGGTTATTTTATTACCTTTCTAATTTTGTATGGTATCTAACGATTCTTCCATCTCCCTTACAAGACCAGTTATATTTTCTCCAGAAGGTGAAATTGGTTTTACTATAACCTTCACGGCTATTTTTCTGGTGTATACTCTTTTGCACTCACAAGATTTCTGTCTTTTTGTAGTAGATACCAGTTCTTGTCTTGATGTGTCTTGTTCATGAAGGATTAGCTTCCCTTTACTCGACCTGGTCTCCTTTGTAATAGATGAAACATACGCTTGTGCCATTTTGAGCTTGTTTTTTGAGCTACTTGTTTTCTTGGGAGCTTTTGTATTTGCAGTAAGAACAAATTTTTGAATTCTCTATGTTTCAAAACCAGATTCAACCAAGAATTGTTCCCATGGAGTTTGGATCCTATTTAACTCTTGAATGACCAATACCTTGATAAGTCCTTGATGAATAAGGATATACTTATTATTGAGCATTCTTTGGATGAGTTTGAATTTTATTAGCGACCATTTTGGTTAGACTTTTCAATAAATAGTAAGGTAAGTTCATTATGCTATTACCATTCAAATGTAAGAGGAATCTCATGTGATAATGATGAAAAACAGAAAACCTAACTTCACATGTTATATATTTTTGAACCACTAGTAAAGCATTTATCCACTCTTTCTTGAGTCATGTATTCATAATTCCCTTAGTCTATCCTAGATTTTGATGACCTGCAACGAATAATTGATTGAAGAGGTCTCATGGGGTCTCTTTCTTTTTGAACCACCTGTTGGCCCTCGACCAAGTTTTGAGGAAATCTTGGTCAGGTTTGACCACTTTTTGGACTTCAACACAATGATCGAGGAGGAAGCGCCTAGGTAGAGCTGAGATCATAGATCTCACTTGTTTTGTGGGCTTTGTGGACCCAACATGGGGTTCTTAGGGTTTTGTAATGGGTTATGGGATGTCGACCCATGGGTTTACCCATGATTAGGCCTTTTTGTAAATGTAAACGTATAAATAAGAAAGAATGTAATGTAGTGAGGGGGATGTAATTAGCTAAGTGCAAGAGGCAAGTAGTTCTGAGTTACTTTGTGCAACATAACATGTATAGAAGATTCCGTGCTTGATAGAGGAGTTGGATCTGTTCCTTGACCTGATTTTGGGAAGGTGGATCCAGTGCTTAGTGCGTAGATCACATGTCCAGTGCGAAGCTTGGCTTTGTGGCTTAGTGCACAAGAGTAGATGAATGTAAGAGATTGAAGCCTAATAAAGAAGAAGAAGCAGTTGGTGGACGTAGCCCCACACTAGGGTGAACCACATATATCATGTGTTGATGGTTTTCTTTGTGCTATGATGTTTATGCTGTGAATCTGCTTAGTGCATTGATTGTTATATATGATAGATAGATCTATGAATGCTTAGTGATTTATTTATGTTGAATGTGCTAGATATAACTTATGATGCTAAGTGCGATGTGTATTTTGTCATTGTTACTGCATTGATCTATCCTTAGGGTTTGTTCTGCGATGTGAATAAAGTCAATAAGCTAATGCATGCTATATCCTAAGTACTTTGTGAAGTGTTATAATCATAGATCTGTGTCCCAAATTGGTTACAGACACTTGAGTCCTGTAACCCCCCCTACCTCTACCTCAGGTGAGACTTCACCTTCTTCACAGGTGTTGCCAAAAGGGCCAGTAGTTAGGATTTTTTTGGTACGTTGTTGAAGCGTTGAACCCTGGTTCTGCCCCTATGCCAACAAATGGTTCTGTTGCCGAGACATGAAACTGTGATTGCTAGGAAATGAAGTAAAGAAAAGAGAATCTTTGTTCGTAGATCTGTTGCTGTAGTGCACAATGCTCTACTTGATTTGGGAATCTTTGTGAGTAGATCTCCCTTTGTAGTGTGCAATATTATACTTGACTTGCGAAGCTCTGTGCTAAGAAAGAAACCCGATCTAAAGAAAAGAGGTAAGATATTGAAAGAGGTAAAGCTTTGTTCTTTGATAAGAGTAAGATAAGTGGAAATTTTTGTTTCGAAAGCATGAATTTAAGTATGTTTAATAGAGTTTGTCCTAGTGTGAAATCTAGGGTGTAGCAAGAAGAAAGAGTTGATCTAAGTAAGGCTAATAGAAATGAAGAAAGATATGTTATTCCTATGCATAGAAAGAATTTTTGGACTAATAATTGGATGCAGGAACCTAGAAAGAATTTTTGCAGATTGCAGGTCTAGCACTGTGATCCTAGTGCGTAGTACGAGAGAAGTTAGGGAACATACAAGAGGAAGAGAGGATTAACCCTATGTTATAACTGCAGAAGACCAGGACATCTTGCTAAGAAATGCCCTGGTATAGGTCCTATTTGTCTTTGTTGTAAAATTGTTGGTCATGAAGTTGAGAATTGCCCAAGGATGATTTCTAAAGTTGAGCAAATGAACATGAGTCAAGAGAATAAGAGCATGTTAGAAGATCAGAAAGAGAAATGATCAGAGGAAGTTCATAATACATTAGTACAGTTAAAAGAAGCAATGAATGATCACAAAGATGTCAGTTTACCAAAGATATTGAAGGTAAAACAATGCATAAGTGCAAGAATAGGAGACTTCGACATAGACTGTGTCTTGGATGAGGAAACGCCAGTGAATATTATGACAGAGGAACTTGGGAAATTTTGGGAAAGCCTACTGTGGTACCTTCACCGAGAAGGACAGGCTTGTTTAAAGGAAATATGATAACCCTATATGGAAGAGTTACTAATGTACCTGTTATTATCCATGAAACATCGACATAAGAGGAATTTGAAGTTATTAGGTTTGTTGAGAACAACGCCCCTTTACCTCTTTTGTTAGGAAAGACTTGGATTGAGAAGGATCGGATCAAAAGGAAAGTAGAGGAAGAAGCTACATAAAAGAAAAATCAAGAACTAAGGGATTTCATAGCTAGGAAAATAGATCGACTGACAGAAGAATGAGAAGTTAAGTGGGAGAAGCATAAGGCAAGAGAATTAGCTGTCGAAATTGGAAGAGAGAAAGAAGGTTTGAGGGAACTATCCATGCAAGAAGAAAGTATATCCACCCAGGAAGTGGTAAGGGAAGGGATATTAAATTTGAACCCATTGGAAGTACATCAGCACTGCGAAGTCACTACGATAGGAGAAACTAAGAATAAGAATGGAAAGAGGAATCCATAAACAATGAGAGAGACTCAGATCACAGGAAAGAAGGCAAGGAAGCTCAGTAAGAAGAAAACCAAGTTAGAAAAGTTACAGGAGGTTACAGAGAAGACTTTGTAGAAGGAAGGGTTGTAGGCTCTAAACCTTGTTAGAACAACATGACCGCGTAGAATGGGACTTCGCCCCGATGAAGCTATATGACCGTTGGAGGTGCCCCGATTGTTAGAAAAATGCTTCATAATGACTAGGAAACACATATATGGGTGAATAGATCGCATTTGGGATGTTGAGACCGTGCCATAACAAACAGATTCACATTGATGGAAGCAGTCTCGCCCGTTGGAAGAATCCATTACGATGCTCGCTTATTTAACTTGTCCGACGGTGAACTGGG
>ML776666.1:278677-314072 GCA_009831015.1 Picea engelmannii
AGCGACATTTGGTTCTGAAATATCGTGGGGCTCTACACAGATACATCCAAACTGAAATGGATTTTCTGGACATCTCATCACTCGGTGTTGCTTATCGATATGCTGTTAAAATTGAGCAGAAATTTAAGCACCAGAACAAACAATAATTTGGGTCTACAAGTCCGCAACAACCAAAGTATGACAAAGACGACCCGAACAAACAGTCTCCCAAAAACCAGTCCAAGACACAGGAAAAGAAGGGTCACGGGAAGACAAAGAAGGACATCAGAAAATGATGCGAGTTCCACAAAATCCCTTGGCACAACACCGATGAATGTCACTCAAAATAGTCATTGGTGGCCGAGATCAAAGACAAGGAGCCAAACCTTGATTCAGAATTTGATTATGAAAATAATGGTAAAAGAAAAATCATCGATGCAGACCCCACTGCTATTGTCACGACTACAGCAATTCAACCAGAAGAACCAACAGATCCTGAATAAGGGGAGCACCTTTTTCATTCACAGATGTGGGTGAAGGGGACCCCGCTGCATTTTATTGTTGATAGCGGAAGCCAGAAGAACCTCATCTCAGCAGAGGTCATCAAACAGTTGGGATTGTCGACAACACCACACCCACAACCATACAACATTGGGTGGCTTCACCCAGGACGAGATCTCTGTGTCAACCAAAAATGTCGATTATCATAGGGCATCCAACCCTTCAAGGATGAGGTATTATGTGATGTTGCCCCACTCGATGTCTGTGATGTGCTCTTGGGCCAACCATATATGTGGAGATGCCATGCTGTTTATGAGTCTCGACCCCGTAGTGTCATTGTTACTTTGGGAGGTCATCTCTACAGAATACCAGAGGTAGTTCCGACTACTGTTTAGCCTAAAAAGTATCGCAAGGTAGTATCTCATACTACAAAATTCAGCTTTTTCACAATCTGTTCAAAAGGAGAACAAAAGGACACTGCAACCACTACAGCCTTTCCCCAAGCACCTTCTATCCAACAAAAGAAGGTCGACAAGGTTGCAGCAAAGCGTAAAGATTCCTTCTGCACACCGTCCTCTCATGTATCTCGACTTGTTGAACAACCTCAACCTCAACAGGTTCTTGATAGACTTCCACAAACTGAGTAGCGTGATGTCTCCAACAAGACAAGCAACTCACCAAGATGCAGATTCAAAAAATGCTTTTCCTTCTCCCCTGGGAACTCAACGCAATGGAGACCATTGCTTCCTAAGGAGGGAGGATTGATCCAGGTGGATATCGGTGGCCACCAACCTTTTCCAACTGGCTCAAAACAACTTTCTGGCAATTTTGGCAATTTACTATTTTTAGCAGGTTTTAACTTCCGGGGCCATTTTGAGGGCCTAAATGAAGGTTTTTCAAGATAGAGGTTCTCAACGATAGCCAAATGCATGATTGAGCCCCCAAAATGAATCTTCTCGACGATACCTTTCCAACGAGCTATCATACGCCTAAACCAGAGATCGTATCCAAAAGTTACGGCCCCGAGAAGTTGATGTACTAACTTACCCAAACGGGGCCCACATGAATTTTGGTGCTTCATCTCCTAGGGTTAGGTTTTTGGATGTACAGGACTTTTGGCATTCCCGTTTATTGTAAAAGGGCCTTCAGAGCCCCATTGTAATCATCTTCTTGCGAGTGCGAGTAGCTGTCACATCTCTTCTCAGAGATAAGCTGTCACCATTCTAGCGAGTCTTTCACTCTGTATTTTACAGTCTCTGTACATTTCTCTGATTAATAGAAATCATGTATTACTATATATTTGTGTTTATGGTTGCATCTCTGATACATTTCTGTTATATTATTGAATATCTGCAATATCTCTGTGCATTTCTTTATTATATCTCCGCTCTCATTTCGTGCCGAAAATAATCCGGATCACCTCATTTGCTAGAAACCCTTCACAATCCTGGGGAGTATCTTCAGGAGGCATTTTTAACCAACCCCACGTTGGGGGGCACTTGTATAATAACCCACTAGGAGGAGTATCTAATCTTGTCCCTTCCGGAACATCTTACGAGCAATCTTATCCGGGCGACATCCAAAACACCACCTGGAGTTCTCCGGGACCACAGTCTTATCCTCCTCATGGGCCTCATGTGTATCCGCCTCCAGGATCTACTCCTTACCATTCTCAAGGGAAACATGTTTATCCTCCTCATGGGCAAATAAATCACCCGGCCTATAATGTTCAGAACCCATTGGGTTATGCCAATGTTTCTCATGTACCATCAAATCCTTCTTATCCTAGCCAACAACAACCATATGTAGGAGGACCTACTGGTTACAACTATCCACCTAACCTAGTCTATGGTCCTACTGGTGTTCCTATGCCGCACTAGTATCATTCGCAAATTAACCGACAGCTACCTTTCCTTGCAACTCTGGATCTCCCAGACTTGTCTCGATTAACTAATGATCCTATTTCTCATTCACCAGTTTGGCCAGTCATTCTAGCTAAACTTCCTTCTGATATTCCGAAATTTGACAGAAACCCTGGCGAAGATCCGAACAACCATGTGATGACTTTCCATTTGTGGTGTTCATCAAACTCCCTCATGGATGATTCTATATGTTTGCATCTTTTCCAGCAAACACTTACCGTTTCAGCAACAAAGTGGTATATTGAACTACCACGTGCTTCTTTTCATGATTTCAATTCCCTTGCCATGTCTTTCCTCACGCACTTTCAACTGCCTATTCGCTATGAGACGGGTACTGAACTCTTGACCTCCCTTCGTCAAACTAACTCTGTGCATATCTCTGACCATATTCATGAGTGGAGGCGATGACGAAGGATGATCAAGGCAGTCATTCCCGACATGCTATTGGCAGAATGGTTTACTAAATCACTGTTACCCTCGATCGCTCGCGATGTCGTTATGGGTGGTGCGGTCACAGAGGAACAAGCCATCACTTGAGCTCAGTACTTAGATTTGGTTTATTCCCAATCTGGTACTTTGTATGATTTGCTTCCGAATGTTTCTCGAGCTAATACCGATCCTTCTAAGCCATCATCCTCATCTCATGCGGATGGTGTTATCGGTTTCGTCAAAACTCAATCTTTTTCCAAATCGACTACACCCTCTTCTACCTCCCCCCAAACTTAGATCTTTGAGGTGAATGCAGTTCAATCTGCCCCTTCAAAACAATCCGAAGGTAAGAAGAAGACAAAGAATAAATCGAAAAATAATAATGAACAACCCAAAAATCAAACACCTGCTACCGAAAAGCAACCACAACGGAAATTGAAATTCCCGTGTATCATTTGTGGTGATGATCACTACACTCGGGATTGTCCACTTCGCAATGAAGTGGCCAAAATTTTCCAAGGGAAGTCACAACCCGTTGTGCTTACTCAACCTTTTCCACAGCAACAATCCATGGTTGCTCAAACCCCCTCTTCTAGGGGTAGTTCTAGCGATCCTCATGATGAGGCCTCGTCAAGTGCACATATTTATATGTTTAATGGGATCAATTTGACCACTCACTCTAAGACCTACGACACACCAGGTAACCTTGACAAAGGAAAAGACACTAATGGTACCGGTAATTTATCGGATCCATCATCATCCTCCATTAGTCTTCCATCGGTTAATCCTCCATCTGGACCAATCCAGATTGAGAAACCCATGTTCGACTCCATCTTACGTCCTCCTAAGAGCACTATACGTAAAGCTACCTTTAATCCTAATTCATGTGCCGCCCAAAACTACAACATTGTTGAAGATTTGGCTCAAGCACCGTGTGTTATGTCTGCGTTAGAAGTTCTACAGCACTGCCCCAATCAACGTAGAATGCTCTTGGATGCTCTTGGCATTGTTGATCCTAAGTTGTCCAATCAGATCATGTTTAAGCTGGACAATTATGCGTCTTGACTCTCCCACCAACTTGCTTTCCAAGTTGATGTTGTTGTTCACAATCAACAAATCCACCGAACTATTCTGGATGAGGGAGCCTTGACTTGTGTCATGTCTTTGGCATGTTGGAAAGGTTTAAAATCACCAGCACTCAACAAATCCCCAATGATGTTACGTGCCTTCGACGGGCGAGGTTTTCATCCCCATGGGCTTTTACAGTCCCTGCCCATCCAATTGGGTGGAAAAACTATTACTATTGATGTCGAGGTGGTCGATGCTCCCCTCGATTACAATTTGTTACTTGGAAGAAGTTGGTTTTATGCTATGACTACTGTTGCCTCGTCAGTTTTCCGATGTGTCCAATTTCCTCATCAGGGAAAAATTGTCACTGTTGATCAGTTGGATTTCTGCACGTCCGATGCTCGCGTTCCTGCTACCAACAATATTCCTTTCTTGGGAGACCACAAGATCACGCATGAAATCATTGGTGTTGGCTTACTGAAATATTCTAGCCTCATGGGTACCTTCCTACACCACTTCCTCCGACTATACATCATATTGCCACCGTCAATATGATTTCGATTGTGGGTTATCAATCTTTGGAATCATTTGACCCTCAGATTGTACCTTGTCTGTTGGAATTCAATACACTAAGTGACACCGTGCCACTTAGTCCAGCCGAAACATCATACGTTTCTATCCCATCCGTTTCTCCCTCGTCGAATGACCAACATATATTTGCGCTTGACGTTTCCTCTATGCAATCACGGTTGAGTTCCTGGTCATCTATGATCGACTACATTTCCCCAACTTTCCCTTCGGATGAATCTATTCTGGAAATGTTTCGCATTGACAAGTTACCTTGGGATAATAACTGTCACCGATCCTCTTTTATTCCCCCTCGTGAAGAAATTCGGGAAGATATACACTCTACCTCCCCTCCTGGTGTTGATTTTTCATCATCTCCCATGATTTCAATTGCCGATGATTTGGATCCAGCAGTGGACATGGTGATTTCTTCGGTAGGATTATTGGAGCCTGATCTCCTTACTCCTATTGCGACCCTCGACGTGTGTTCCTTCCCAAGTGATTATCTTCCATCCAGCGAAGATCTCTTGGAAGCCATGACCAAGTTTTGTCCCTTGACATGGTATCCTTCCAGAGCATTATCCTCTTGGAAGCCATGATCAGGAAGAAACTACGAGCATAGTTTCTCTTCTCTGTGGCAAGCTCGTTAAAAAATGAAACAGAGGCCTGAGCATAGTTCTTTTCCTGTGTCAAGCTCGTTAAAAAATGAAACAATCACCTCTCTTGAACCTTCTTTTCATCCACCCTTCTCCTTTTTCTCATCTACTAGAGAAATTGGTGACAACCTCAAAGTCGGCGAATGAATTGAATCTTGGAGGGCATGTCTCCAGCCTTTGTTGATCATTCTGGAGTTAAGCCACTAGCTTTCACGCTGGGGGCATACCGAGCTTAGTCTTTGTTCTTTCTCGTGCTTGTAAATACATGAGAATGCATCTGGGTAGAATTTTATCTCTTTTTCGGACATGTATGGATACATGAAAAAGGAACCCCCTGGAGTCTCCTTTAAGCTCTTTTTAGACTCTCTAAACATGAAAAGATCGTCGAGTGATCTTGCTTCCTTTCAAACTCGTTAAAAGGTTTGAAAGGGCGTCTTTCAAGTGGTAGTTTATCTCTTTTTTGGCCTCGCGAGACTAACATTACAAAAAAGGACAACACTGGAGTCACCTTTAAGTTCTTTTCAGACTCTCTAAAGATGAAAAGATTTCCGAGCGACCTTGTTCTCTTCACGCTCGTTAAAGTATTTGAAGAAAATGTCTATTGAGCGATAGTTTATCTCTTTTTCGGTCTCGTCAAACTACCTTACAAAAAAGGAACTGAGAGAGTTCTCTTTTAAGTGTTTTTCCAGACTCTATAATCATGAAAAACCTTTGAGTTTTCTGTCTTTGGACTCGCTGAAACAAACATCAACAGGCCCATACGGGATTGAACTCTTACTTCTTCTAGTTCGTTAAACAAAGGAAGAGGAACTTACCAAAGGTGAGTCTTATCGAGCATGTTCTATCCTCCTCGAGCTCGTTAAATCAAAAAGAGGTACTCGTCTATCTGGATGGGAGAAAAAATTGAAAGAAGCAAGCCAAGCAATTTTTTGAGAACATCACCAAGTAACTCTTAGAGTCACCCTTGAACACGTCACTTTGTCTTTGCGCACATATTAATCTGCTGAACCTCTACACTGAACCAATCCTCTGATTTTTTCTTACTCCTTTGGGTCACCCGACGAAAGTCACAGTATCCACTGCATTATCGTGTTTTGGTCCATGTCATGTTTCTGCTGTTGTGCCTCAGTGTTCAAGGGAAGTATCCGCCTCGAGAGTCAGCCATCACAAATATCTTGTCTCAATACCTGTGTCAATCCATGATCATTTGATCTACCAACTACATCTCTGTGTCCGTTTCGTGTCATTGATGGGGGATACATCAAGGCCCTCTTTCGACGAGTCTATTCCTATCGACTTCAACACATTATCCAGGGACTAGACTTAGAAACCAATTAGTACTTTGGGACCTGCATGCCTCAATGGAAGGCCTCCTCACATTCAACAGTGGGTTTACATCATTGACCTTTGATCAGATGATTCCACGGATGTTCGACTTTAGCTCATCCATTCACATTTGTTGGAAGGTACTAGAGTACCTTGGGAATCATTGACATTAATGGTGATTTCCCTCATGCTTGTTAACGGTTTACATCATTGACCAGTAATCAAGTGGTTTCTGCCATGTTCAACATCAGGACATCTATTCACATGGTTAGATTCGTACTACATCGGGATCAGTAAGAAGACCCTGGGTTGAGTGATCACTTTGATATGTACTTTGCCCAGGTTGCGATAAAGTTTATCTTGAACAATGACACATATACTGTTACATAGATCCACTTTGTATTGGTCGTGGCTATGTCTTGTCATCTCGTAGATCCACTGTGTATTCTTCGTGGCTACGATTAGTTCAGGTCATGGGAGTATAGATCCACAGTGTATTTTTAGTGGCTATACCTTTTTATCAATACAATTATGGATCCGCAGTGTATTTTATGGCGGCCATATCTTGCAAGTCTTTATAACCCAAGCATAGGTATGTCTGCCTTGGGTTTGAAACATGTCATAATATTTGTTGGATGTTTGTGTGCAGCTTCTGTCAGGTTCTCTACGTCTATACCCTTGCTTGAAAGTCTACAAATCATTTAAGTTATCAGTTCTCATCTTCTAACTTCATACTTTGGGGGGCAATCTGTTACACATCGAAATTACTCACTTCGATAGTGTCGCAAGTGTCGCATTTTTCTCACAAGTGTTGCAAGTGTCAAAGAAATCATACTGCCATGATGCCTATGTCGTGCCTATAACGAAATGAGAAGGACACTTGAAACACCTCAAACATTTGATTTGGAAGAAGAGAAATGAGTCAACAGGATTATGAACCTCTTGCCATCTGAAAGCACCCAAAAAACTGAGTTTTTGGAGGGGAGCGCTCCCCTATACCTCTCTCAGGAGTGCTGACGCCCCCCTATAAGCTATCAAGGAGCATTATAACACTCATTTTCCCTTTTGCAGGAGCGCTCCTACCCTCAGGAGTGCTGGCGCTCCCCTATACATTACTAGGGAGTGTTATAACGCTCTGAGTGCCCTTTTGAGGGAGTGCTACCTATTCTGGGCAGCAGTTGATTTGTTGAGAAGAATGGGGGAAGGATCTTTTCACTCTTAGAAGGCAGTTGGATTCGAATCCTCAATCAAGCCATGATCTTAGGGCATATCCTTAACTGAAGGAGGAAAATCCTCAACTCACCCCAAAGATATCTCAAGTTGTTGAGCCTCTCCAAGTCTATATAAGCAAGCTTTCTCATGGTGAAAGGGGAGTTGGGGGGAGAATCATACCAAAATTATGATCTCATAAGTGATACACAGTGAAGTGGAGGCTAATCAATGAAGCTATCATCATTCAGACCGTGGAGCTTTTGAGAAAGGGTTAGGCAAGGAGAACTTGACGAAACTGCTACATTCCATCTATGGTTGTAAGTAACGTTTTGTCCTCATTAATGTAATATGCTTGGCCTGTTTCTTTCTAATTTGTGTTTGACATTACATGAATTTGTCTCTAAGTAGATAGGTCTACTTTGAACTAATCTCAATAGAATAGGAAGTGGTTGTACTTTGTTTGTCTACAGGGCTTATTGAGGAGCTCAAGATCGGAGTTCAACTCGGAGCGTGTAGGGACAAACACCGGTAAAAGGTACGTCTTTCCTCCTTCCTCTTCATGCATTAGTTTGTGTAGGCCTAAAAGGAAGTCAGTGACCATGATAAGAAATTTCTGTCTTAGAGTTAAGAGTCTATCTCTTTGAGGAGATCTACCTGTCCGCAGGGATATTTTCCTTCAACAGATGTAGCCCCACACTTGGGTGAACCGCGTATATCATGTGTTGATGGTTTTCTTTGTGCTATGATGTTTATGCTGTGAATCTGCTTAGTGCATTGATTTTTATATATGATAGATAGATCTATGAATTCTTAGTGCTTTATTTATGTTGAATGTTCTAGATCTAACTTATGATGCTAAGTGCAATGTGTATTTTTTCATTGTTACTGCGCCGATCTATCCTTAGGGTTTGTTATGTGATGAGAATAAATTCGATAAGCTAATGCATGTTATCTCCTAAGTAATTTGTGAAGTGTTATAATCATAGATTTGTGTCCCATATTGGTTACAGACACCTGAGTCTTGTAACCCCCCCTGCCTCTACCTCGGGTGAGACTTCGCCTGCTTCATAGGTGTTGCCGAAAGGGACGATAGTTAGGGTTTTTTTGGTGTGTTGTTGAAGCATTGAACCCTGGGTCTGCTCATGTTCCAATACCACCTCTCACCATTGATAGTTAAACTGAATTCTAAATAAATTGAATGTTCTAACACTTGAATGGTAAGGTCCCAAACATGGGTCTGGAACCCATCAAAATTCTTTGCAAACGCCATAGCAACACCTGTATGATGACCCTGAAACATGTTGTAGAATCCATACCATTATTCCTGGATAAATTTATCTCTGATTTATAGCAGAGCTTCCAAAAGATCGATCCCATTCGGTTCCAGATAAAGAATATGTACACTCTTGTTGCATGCGATGCTTGTGATTATAAGCCCTAGTTTTTTTTACCAGTGAAGGTTATCTTCTTCTGCAAATTTAGGGTTTGAAAAAAATTTGCAAAGAAATATTGACACAACATATTTTTCTTGCATACGAAAATGGTAAAAGGGTCACTTTCATCCACCTTATCAACCAAATAAGAATAAAACATGTTAAACAGTTGAAATCATGACATTGAATGAATTAAATCATAGCACAACCACTGAGATCTTTCTGGGTACAAAAACTGACTCGTATTATTTTGATCATAACAAGATCACAATTTTGATAAGGAAAGGTTTGTACTTGAAAATTTGAATGATTGCAAAAAGTACCAAGTTGAGCAACACACTTGCATGATTAAAATACATTGTCGAAATATTTGGAATTTTGTAGCGCACTTTTAGCAATGTGTTGGCCCTTGAACAAGTTTTGGGAGATTCTTGGTCATGTTGACCTATTTTGGGACTTCGACAGCCTGTCGAAGGAGGAGAAAAAAACGAAGCGAAGATCACGGGACCTCGGCCCCTTTTTGGGTCCTTTTTGGGTTTTTGGGATTATGTAATGGGATTGGGATGTCAGCCCATGGGTTTACCCATGTTTAGGCCTATTTTGTAATATATAAATAGACACTTATGCTAGATAGAAGTGTGGTGCATTTATGTGATGTGAATGTATGCTAAGTGAAAGTAGAGTCTGTAAGTGATTTTTGCATCACTGTAAGAGACTTGCATAGCTAAGTGTAGGTCCTTGTAGTAGATTGTGGAAGGATTTGTGTTGTAACACAAGGAAGAAGGATCTAGCGAGTTGCGCAGATCTCTATCCTATGCGGAGTAGGGTTTTGAGGCTCTATGTTTGTAACCGATTGAATGAATAAAATAAAGAAGAGAGTTGGTGGACATAGCCCCAGGGTGGGGGTGAACCACGTAAACACTATGTTATGCTACTTTGTGCTTTGTCTTGATGTGTTCACATGTTATTTTCTAAGTGCTTTGATGTATTTAGATATATATACTTATGCTTTGTGCTTATTATATGTGATAATGTTAGATCCGATCTATATGGCTATGCTTAGTGCTTGATCTACTCTATATGATCTATTTACCTATGCTAAGTGATTAAATACCTTATATTAGTGTGAATACTGCGAAGCTCTGTTTTATCGACGAAGTGGATATTGATTGCATATTGAGGAACTGATGATGCTAAGTGCTTTATTAAGTATTATAATCACAGATCTGTATCCCAGTTAAGGTTGCAGACACCTAAGTCTCACAATCACCCTTGCCTCTACCTCGAGTGAGACTTCATCTGCTTCGCAGGTGTTGCCGAAAGGGCCGGTAGTTAGGGCTTTGTAGGTGCGTTGTTGTAGCGTTGAACCCTGGGTTTGCCCATGTGCCAACAAATGGTTCTATTGTCGGGACCTAAAACTGTAATTGTTGGGAACTGAGAAAGAAGAAGCTTTGTGCAAAGATTCGACCTAAGATTATGAAAGATCTATGCCCTAGTTCGCAATATCCTACTCGATTTATAAAGCTCTATGCTAAAGAAAGAACCCGATCTGAAGAAAGGAGGTCAGATCTGAAGGAAATAAGCAAGATATGAAAGCTTTATGCTCTAAGAAAGGTAAAAGTGAGAATTTATGATTAAAAGAGGTAATATCTGCAAGCTCTGTGCTATGATAAAAGGTAATAATAGTTAAAAGTTTTAGATCTGGAATCTTTGTGCTCTGTAGAAGTAAGATAAGTGGAAATTTTTGTTTTTAAAGTATGGATCTAGGTATGTTTGATAGGTTCTATCCTATCTTGAAAACTAGGGCACTAATAGATGAAAGAAGGCTTGATATGAGTAGATCTGATCATTTAGATTTCCGTGGTGAGAGTTTTGTTTAGAAATTATTGGAAGAACCACAGTGTTTTCAATTGCTTGTAGATCTAATAAGAATAGTGAATGATATTTTTATATCTATGCATAGAAAAAATGTTTGGACTAACAAATGGATGCAGGATCCTAGAAATAATTTTTTGCAGGTTAGCTACCATGATCCTAGTGCGCAGTATCGGAAAGGCTAGGAATAATTTAAAATAAAGAGAGGATTAACCCTCTATTATAGTTGCAGAATATCGGGACATCTTGCTAAGGAATGCCCTCGGAAAAGACCTGGTTGTCTTTGTTGTAAAGCTATGGACCATGAAGTGTTGGATTGCCCTAGAATGATTGCTAAGCTAGAAGAAATGAATCTGAATAAAGAAAACCCTAAGGCAGATCCATAAATGAAAGAACCCCAGAAAGAATCAGAGAAAGTATTGCTGCAAATAAAAGAAACCCTGAATGACCATCGACATGTCAGACTATCAGAGATCTTCAAGGAAAAAGAATGCATTGAAGTAAGAATATGAGACTTCAACATTGACTGTGTTCTAGATGAAGAAATACAGGTGAATATCATGACAGAAAGAACTTGGGAAGCTTGCTATGATCCCTTCATTAGGAGGAATAGGAATATTCAGAAGAAAGTTGATAAACCTATGTGGGAAGCTTGCTCACATACCTATGAATGCTAATGGAACTTCGACAGAAGAAGATTTTGAGATTATTAAATTTATTGAAGACAACGCCCTGTTTACCATGTTACTAGGAAAACCTTGGATTGATAGAGATCAAGCCAAATGAAAAGAATAAGAAGAAGTTTTGGAACAGAAGAAACAAGAGTTAAAATATTTCATGACTAGAAGGATTGCACACTTGATTGAAGAACAAGAGAGAAAATCGAATCTATTTAACACTAGAAACCCAGATGTCGAAGCTGCAAGAACATTAGAATACCCACAGAAGACCGAAGTACCTACCCTAGACAAAGATGAAGTATTATCCAGGAATCCTAGGGAAGAATCTCAACAACGCGAAGTGACTATGACCAAAGAAGATAAGAATCAGAATGGAAAAAGGAATACCGAGACGAAGCTCACTGGAAAAAAAGATAGAAAGTTAATTAAGAAAAGAGCTAAGATCAAAAATTTGCAGAAGGTTCCAAAGGGAACTTCATAGACGAAAAAATTGAAAAATGGGAGCTTCGTCGGGATATCAGAACAACGACACATGGCACTTCACCATGATGAAGCAATATAGCCATTGGGGAAACTATAACCATTTGATCGATGCTCTGAATGGGAAGAAAGGAAATTATGGTTCGTCATCATACTGTTGGACCACACCATAACAGACTGAACAAGAGTTAATGGAGTCTCATACCCGTTGCAAGCGAATCGTTGTCAAGTTCCCTATTTATCCCGACGCGCCACGCACCGAGAACACTTTTTCCAATTGAGAATTCGAGCCCGCACACTAAGCCGAGTTTATACAATGATCATCACACTCTTGATCTCTATCTCAGTACTGTGTCTAAGTTATTCCCTAAATCCACAATTGTTCACCCCGAGTGCGTATGTTGGAAGAATTGTGCGCCGTAGAGAAAGCTGTTGAATATTTTGATCGACTTGATGACTGAGAAAGTCATGTCGATGTCTGAAGGTATCCAAGCTTCATCCAAAAGAATAGTGCAAGCGTCTTCATCCACTGCTCAATCCGGACCATCCTGGCCAGTCGATGAAAATAAAAACAAGCACAGAGACAATCTCGCGAATGCTAAGTTGATTATGAGCATTTTACCCGCCTATATACCACCTCTGAGCGGTGCAATCAATCGAGACAGTGTGCCCAGAGAATTTGAGTACGCTTTGATCACTGCGTACCTCCCAAAAGGGATATGCGCAGACCAAGAAAAGATTGTAGTGTTGAATTTTAGCGACTTCAACCTCGGCGACAAGAAGGTCTACAACATGCTCGCCCCACATAAGTACCTGACCAGAGGGAAATAATTCAAATATAGTTCCCCAATCATGGACTATGAACCTCACGCAGTCCACATTGCTCACTGTCATGAATATTACTCACTTCGAAAGACACCAAGAAGTGAATGCATGCATCAAGATGTTGTTGTCATGTTACCATGGGGGATACTTGTGGTTAAATTGACGTATAACATTGGATTCGACATTAATCAATCAGATCACAGGGATGAGTATGCAAGGACCCGACCCACAAGATTTTTACCTTGGAAAATCCATGGACCGCGCTCTTGCACAAAGGATCAAGGACACTTATGGAGATGTCGATAAGGGAACGCAAGACTACAAGGTAGCTTCTATCCAGAGCAGCGCAGTGCACCTTTCCTTTCAACTGATCGCAGGAAAGTTAGTTTGCAAGAACCGACCCACCCAAGTGATTGGTTTTGTATTCGATCTCGCAGGAAAGTGCGCAGAGGGCCTACAAATGAATTGGGTGAAGTACCTCGTGAACCAGTTGGAACTGGACTGTAGGGAAGCACAAGATCAAGGATATGAGTTCCACTTCAACTAGCTTCTAATCCTGATCGCTTTCATCGCGTGGGAGATGATGAAAGGTGCAACTTTCCCGGACATCGAGCCCTTTGAACCTCTGGCCGCGAAGTTCAGTACATTGTGGTATTCCAGTGACATGAACAAGCAATGGTAGTTAAATGTCGTAGTCCACACATATTACAACCATTTGAAGACAACCATCCAGTCTGATCCTCACATCATGCCAAATACTCTCCACAGGTTCCAGCCTTTAATGAAATTCAACGTGGACCGCCATTTCATTTATATTTCAGTGAGTGCTAACGAACACAAGCAACAACTTCAATCTTACTACAAGATGATAGAGGAGGACTTGGAGGAGATCACCAAAGACTGGTTGACGAACCTCCTCATTCTAGCATATCCTATGGAGATGTCTAACATTGATAGTCCAGAAGCAGCGCGTGATACACCTGGACCCAGCAAGACGAAGAAACATGAAGAAGCCCAAGATGTAAGTAGTACCTCAATGAAGACTGCTTCCATCTCACCTGAGCAAGGAGGGGATGGCGGAGAGATAAATGGTGCAGAAGTTGAATAGAAGAAAGGTGAGGTTACACCACTTAGATATGAGGAGGATCCCTTGAAGAAAATGAAGGTTTCCCCCCCGAAGCCTTCTTCCCGAAAGAAATCGAAAACCTCTATGACAAAAATGCAGACTACCCTCACCTTAGATGACTTCTATTTCATCGTATCAACCCTGAACGATGCTTCGCTGGAGATAACAGAGAAGCAAGAGCATAAGCATGAGGAGATATACAATCGAATTAAGGTTGAACTTCAAGGGGTGCAGCAGGAACTACAGTCCAACCGCGCAGTTTCCACTGCGCCTCTGCCATTGGAAACACCAGAACTGGGAGATGAGTCAGCTCAACTCCACTGAATTGTTGATACAGTCGAATCTTGCCTTCAACGAGCACAGGAGGAAACAATGCAAGCCACCCAGGATTTAACACAAGTACATGGAGACCTTTTAGAGCAACACAGTACTGTAGAACGAGAAAAGATTGCTCTCCATGAAAAGTGGGATGAAGAAAAATTCCAGCCGCATAAAGAAAAGGAACAATTGCTCGCGGAGCAACTCGAAGTAAAGGAAAGGGTCAACAAATAACTTCTCTTTGTGACAGTTATAGAATTAAAGGCCGAAGAGAGAGTCCCATAGCAGGTGGCATAACTTGAAGAAGTGATTCAACAACTAAAGAAACACATAGCATATTTGGAGCTACACGCAGTGCCTGAGACCCTGCAAGATGTAAGAGACCAAAGGGAAGAAACTGCCAGGAGCGCATTTGAGAGACTGAAGGCTCTTGCCGGGGAGTGTAAGCAACTAAGTAATCACAATGCCCAAACATATGATAACCTCACTGAGAACCCATAGTTACATGCATTGGAGTCACAGCTCCAGGAAGCGAAGAAGCACCCAGACACACTGCAGGCACAGCTGAAGGCCCTGTCATATGTAGACAGAATGAAGAGATATCAAGACAAACGCACCCCCCAGTAGCAGATCTATACGATCCAGAGCAAACTTATGGAAGTAACTCAATGGATCCAATCTATGCAAGATAAGGCATGCCAATTGTTCACAGAGGTTGAAAGCTGAGGAACATAGCTAGAACAAGTTGTCACTACAATAGAACAATGCCTATAAGGGCCAGTGAATGACACAGTGATCCAGGAGTTCGTCGAGCAAGAGGCCATAGAAAAGCAGCAAGTCGAAGTAGCTCGAGCCAAACTCGAGTTATTCGAAGCAGAGCTGATCAAACAAGAGTGACTCGGGATGAGTCACAAGTGAGTGTTGGGGGCCTATTGGCCCTTGACCAAGTTTTGGGAGATTCTTGGTCATGTTGACCTATTTTGGGACTTCGATAGCCTATTGAAGGAGGAATGGAAAACGAAGCAGAGATCATGGGACCTCACCCCTTTTTGGGTTTTTTTGGGTTTTGGGGATTATGTAATGGGATTGGAATGTCGGTCCATGGGTTTACCCATGTTTAGGCCTATTTTGTAATATTTAAATAGACTCTTAGGCTAGATAGAAGTGTGGTGCATCTATGTGATGTGAATGTATGCTAGGTGCAAGTAGAGTCTGTAAGTGCTTTGTACGGGACTGTAAGAGACTTGCAGAGTTAAGTGCAGGTCCTTGTAGCAGATTGTGGAAGGATTTGTGCTGCAACGCAAGGAAGAAGGATCTAGCGAGCTGCGTAGATCTATGTCCTATGCAGAGTAGGGTTTTGAGGCTCTGTGCTTGTAACCAATTGACTGAAGACAATAAAGAAGAGAGTTGGTGGACGTAGCCCTAAGGTGGGGGTGAACCATGCAAACATTGTGTTATGCTACTTTGTGCTTTGTCTTGATGTGTTCACATGTTATTTTCTAAGTGCTTTGATGTATTTATATAGATCTACTTATGCTTTTTGCTTATTATATGTGAGAATGTTAGATCTGATCTATATGGTTATTCTTAGTGCTTGATCAACTCGATCTGATCTATTTACCTGTGCTAATTGCTTAAATACATTAGATTAGTGTGAATACTGCGAAGCTCTGTTTTATCAGCAAAGTGGATATTGATTGCATATTGAGGAATTGATGGTGCTAAGTGCTTTATTAAGTATTATAATCACAGATATGTGTCCTAGCTAAGGTTGCAGACACCCGAGTCTCACAATCACCCCTGCCTCTACATCGGGTGAGACTTCATCTGCTTCGCAGGTGTTGCCGAAAGGGTCGGTAGTTAGGGCTTTATTGGTGCATTGAACCCCGGGTCTGCCCCTGTGCCAACACAATGATTCTATTTTTGCGCTACAAAAACTACCTTCTTTTTGCAACGAATATTTTTTATCCTGAAAAAATTAGGAAAGCCTTGCAAATTGGGAAATTAAATCAATCCATCCCTGATGTGACAAATTAAAGCCTATGTAATCACTTTTGAACATATCTCATGAAGAAACAATGAAATCAATTCAAAGCAAAGAAAAACAACCAAGAGTAAACAAGGCATAGAAAAATAAAGTTAGATGGAAAGGATTAGTTTGTTGCAAGAGGCTTATATATTCAGGATAATCTTAGGGATAAAGGAGAAGTTATGCATGTAGGTTTAGGTACTAACACCAACAATTTTCTTGACTCTGGAGGTGGGCAAAATTTACTATTTTGAGCTATGGAAAGCCATTAAAATAATGTTATTTTTAACCTGAAGTCCAAGGAAAAGACAAATCATTGACTTGGGATGATTTCTAGCTCTCCAGGATAATAATTTTCCCAAGGAAAGTTCAATCATTGAGATCATAGGCTAATAACCTCCCCAACCTATCAATTTTCCCTCTTGACCTTCCACACCGACTATTTTCCCTCGAGAAAAATCACTAACCTCGAGGTGTCATCTGTCATTCCAACCCAACGATTTTTTTTTCCTATTATCGGTGGTTGTTTTTTCTATTTGTAACATTCAATGTTGCTTCTACATGCAAGGTATTGGTATCTTACAGACACTAAAAAAAAACCATTTCCTTCATTATTTTCTTCTTATTCACCTTCGGTGAGCTCTCTCTTCAGTTCCTTATTGTAGGTGGGAATATTTCAACACTTTTCATTATCTCTTGCAAGTTTAAGGTTATACAAGATCACTCTATTGAGAAAACACAAGTATTTTTCCTCCTAGAATGATGTGCAACACCCTCATGCTCCATGCAATACATTTTACCTTCATAAATCTGATTTATAATTGCATCTAATGTTTTTTTCACTCCAAAGAAAGCCTTGTTATGTTTTCATTGTTGCTACCCATTAACATCGATTAATAGGCTTGATCATCATCTTGGTGAAGCGTTTTCATCCCCAGAGCAAGGACATAGTATCTCTCCCTCATGAGATGATCCATAAATGGTGGGCCTATGAATTGTCTATTTTATCAACACATATCCTTTGCAGAATAAAAATGTCATCGAGTTTGATTATGTATGCAAGTAAAACCCCCAAAAAATTTGTGTCTTCAAGATTGGTTTATTGTTGGGTTGCTTTGTTTGGATGTCTCACAAATAATCTTATTCTTTATCCCATATTGGTTCATCTTCGTTAGAATATGTTGTCCAAATTAATAAATAGGCTCAAACCTCCTCCTTATTGTAGACTAAGGATAATCTAAGCCCACTCAACTGCAAAGTTCCACTATTGCTAGTATCCTCTCTACTAAGAGCTTCTCTATATGGGCCAATTGGCTTTCCAAGGTGGTGAAGAAAGTGAAATTCTTCAACATGAAATAATGAGAATGTTAGTCCCTTCATAAATTGATAATCCCATAAAATGTGCTCAATCAATGAGCCTCTAAATATTACAATTAAAAAAACTTTGTTTACCATGGAAACCAAGTGACAGAGAAAAAATGATAGGTGTATATGATGTGTGTAAGGTACTATATGTTAATATTCAAAGCATCAATAAGTTTTTTATAACGATTTTTAACTGAAAGAACAAAAGTGAGATCACAATGACATAATTGATTCCAGAAATGATACATTTATATCTCGATATCCAAGTTCACTTGTCTCTTCAAGGAGAAAACCTCCAACAAAGCAGATGCAAAGTACAAAATAGTTCTCAATACAAAATGTTTCCATGCTTTATACTCCTATTTATACTATTTCTATCTTCTAGAGAACATTCTAGAGGAAGATCTTTCTAGAAGTGGAACCTTTTATTAAGTCTTATTACATTAGACATGTTCACATTATTACTTAGGCCTTATTTAATAATGTCGGAATTTGTTACATATAAAAAATATTATGCTATACACTTGAGGGGTTAGGGAGGTTAGGACCCTAACATGCCCCCCTGGAAAAAACAACTTTGTCCTCAAGACTTGAGATGGGGAAATTGTTGCAGAATGGTAGTCAACTCCCATGTCGAATCCTCCGGTTGTGTATCATTCCACTAAACTAAAATTTCCTTGATTGTGTACAGATGGAAATGACACTTATGGTGGTCTAAGACTTCTTGGGGTTGCAACCAAATGGAGCCTACTTCATCTAATTCATGGAGACTAGTTTAAGTCTGACACTTATTTCCAATCATTTTCTTTAAGCAAGAAACATGAAAAACATGATGGATCTTAGAGTGATTGGGGAGAGATAACATGTAGGTGACAGGTTCCACATGATTGAGAATTGTATAAGGTCCATAAAAATTGGGATCCAATTTATGACATTGATCTTCTTTGAGGGATGTTTTCTTATAAGGTTGTAGATGGAGAAACACCTGGTCCCCTTCAACAAATTGGTGTTCTGAATGACCCTGATAGACCTATTTCTTCGTGTGATTTCGAGCCATGACCAAATTCTCTTTGAAGTTATGGAGAATGACAACTCGTATTGTAAGGATGTTGTCGACATCCTGGACCTTGGAGACACCGAGCAGGTAGGAGAATACAAAAGGTGTATTTTGACCATAGATTGCCTCAAAGGGAGTCATGCGAGTCACAACATGGTAATATGTGTTGTACCACCATTCAGATAATGATAACCACTAAGCCCATTGAGTTTTTCTATTTGACGCAAAAAACCTCAAATATGTTTCCAAGCACTTGTTGACACCTTCAATTTGGCCATCACTTTGAGTATGATAGGACATGTTGAGATGCAATTGGGTTCCCTGGAGCTTGAACAATTCTTACCAAAAGTTGGTGGTGAAAGTTGGATCATGGTCGAAGAAAATAAAGTGGGGCATTCCATGAAGTTTGAATATATTATCCATGAAAAATTTATTTGTTGTGGAAGTTGTGAATGGGTGTTGGAGGGCACATAAATGAGCATATTTGGAAAGGTGATCGACGACAATTATGATGACTGATTTATAGCTAGATTTTGGTAATCTGATAATGAAGTCCATAGAAATATCCATCCACAGAGTAGGTGGAAAAGGGAGAGGTTGGAGTGTGCCTGGAATTTTAAATTTTTTCCCCTTATTATGTTGACAAGTATCACATTCAACCACAAAAGTGTGAATGCCCTATTTCATGCCTTCCCTAAAAAAATAACATTTGGAAAGGTGATCGACGACAATTATGATGACTGATTTATAGCTAGATTTTGGTAATCTGATAATGAAGTCCATAGAAATATCCGTCCATAGAGTAGGTGGAATAGGGAGAGGTTGGAGTGTGCCTAGAATTTTGAATTTTTTCCCCTTATTATGTTGACAAGTATCACATTCAACCACAAAAGTGCGAATGTCCTATTTCATGCCTTCCCTAAAAAAATAACGTTTGATCCTTTTATATGTTTTTTGAAAACCTAAATGCCCAACTGTTGGTGAAGAATGAAGTTCAGAGAGCACAGTGGATTTAAGGTGAGACCATTTTCTTAAATATAGGAGACCTTTATAGCGACTCTCCTCATTGTGCCAAGAGTATTCTGAAGATGCCTAAGGATGTTGTTCCAATTTTTTGATCAGGCAAGAAATTTTGGGATCTTGGAATCATTGTTGGAAAAATTCTTTTAACCAATCAACTACAATGAAGGAGAAGGAAAAGAGGGAGCCGTATTCTTCATATTTACTTGAAAAAGAATCAACAACCACATTTTCTTTTCCCTTCTTGTAAATGATCTCATAATCATACCCGAACATATTGGTGAACCATTTATGTTGCTTAGGGGATGAAATTATTTGTTCCAAAAAAAAATTGAGGCTATGATGATCAATTTTAATTTTGAAGTGTTTCCCAACAAGTAAGGACACTAGAGATGCACCACATGCAAAATAGCCAATGTTTCCTTTTCATAGGTGGATTTTTTCAAGTGTCTCTTAAAGAGTTGTTTTCTAGTGAAAGCCAAATGTATTCCATCTACTAGAACCTTAGGTTATAATTGTTCACCACACTTCTCCTCGAATCAGTCGATCGAGTGGTTGACCAATATCTAGAAATAGTCGGTTTGGCGATCAACTAGATATCTACATCAGTCAGTCGAGTTGTCAACAATCCTGCCGGTCGAACAATTGACCAAAATTTGAAGGAAGTCAGTTGGTTGATCAACCAACTGAGAAATCAAATACGATTTGGACTTATGGATGGTTGGATTGAGTATCCTTGTTGATCCGACAAGAAAATTAGGATTTGACGGAGTCAACTCTAACCATCGATGGTTGTATGTGGACAAGATCTTCTCGATTCCAAGGAATTTGGTTAGATATTCAATTTATAAATAGTAGACCCAATTGGTCATTATCATGTGTGTTATATAACAATGTTAAACATGGTGTGCATGTTTAATATGCATTGTGATGTTCTTATCACCATGTGTTGTGCTTAATTGTTGTAATAGTGTCTTTAGAAACCACCTTTTTTCTTTGAATTTATTCCTCTTTGACTATCTTCATCTATGTTTATTTGTTTCATATCAATTTACACCTAGTATCCAACATGGTATCAGATTTTATGGTTGAGACCTCCCCTGTTGTTTGCAAATATTGTTGAGTTGGATTTGTTTGTGATTGAATCTGGGTCAGTGATTTGTTGACTATAACTTATGGAAACAAATCAGATTTGTTAGATATCAAATATATCTTCGAATATTGATCTCGTTATTTTGAATGGATCAAATTATGTTGTATAGGCTCCAAACATGGAAACCCTACTGAAGAACAAAGGATGTTGGAAATATAAAAAGACTATGATTCCAGATCCAATAGATGATCAGGCCAAATTCATTGTTTATGGGAAGAAAGATGAGGTTGTGGGCATTATCACAACTTATATCTCGTGGGAGATTCAATTTAACACCAATGTAATCAACTACCCTCATCAATTTTGGAAGAAGCTGAAGTCTTTATTCGATAGAGTCGATGAAAGCCATGTCATGCAATTGGAGAAAGAGTTTATCTTTCTCGAACCTCATTCTTTTGACATAATTGAGGAATAATTGGTATGTGTGAAGGAAATGCAGTTGAAATTGGGAAAATGTGGAAAGAATTATCTTAATAAATATGGACAACTCATCGAGATGGTCCTGATGAATCTAAGAACACCATTCAACGTGTTTCTTTTAAATTTCTGCACCAAATGGAAACCATGCAAGGACAATGGTAAGGATTACACTTTTTGAAAATTTTTGTGGCTTATTGTTCACTAATCAAGATATATTGCTTGATGAAGGCAAGCTTGGTGGTAAACATCAATCTCACTTGCTCAAGGGAAAGGGCAAGTTGAATCAGAAGGAAAGAGGATGGTTTGATACCCCTATATAGAAACCGATATACATCGAATATAATACTAAAGGGAATAAAGATGCACCTCGTAAGAATAGAAATAAGAAGACATGTCAGTACTGCGGAAACACTAGACATGTGGAGAGAAACTGCCACAAGAAGAGAGAGGAATTAATGGATAAGTTCAATCACTTTGAAAAAGATGTGTTAGTTGTTCATTGACTCACCGATAATTTCACCTTCCAAGTTAGAACTTATCAAGCGTTGCTTTCTCATTTTGCACAGAATTAATGGGTAGTCGATTTTGGGTGCACTCATTATATGGATAAGGACGCTTCCTTGTTCATTTCCTTAGACAAAGCTGTGGAGAGAAAGACATATGTTGTTTATGACTTTTCTCTCAACATTACTAGTCATGGTGACATTCCTTGTCTACATGGGAGAATTGTCAACGTCTATCATGTGTTGAACCTCAGTATCAATTTGTTGTCGTTTTCTCAGTTAACCCAAATAGGTAAGATTGTGGAGTTATGTCCAAATTAGTTATTTGTCTGAGATTTGAAGAAAGGTCGATCGATTGTCACCGAAGGATTTATTGACGCAAAGGAAAAATTGTATAATTTTTGTGACACGACTTGACCCAACCCTAAATTGACTACTCTTGTTTCTCAAACTGATGATTGAAGTTGACTTTGGAATGAACAAATTGGACACCTAAATTTTTGAAGTTTGCAGTTGACAGTAACACAAAATATGATTTCTATTCTACCTAAAGTTTTTCATGTTGATGGAGTCTGTAAAGGATGTGTGTTGGGCAAGCATCATCAAGCACCCTTTGAATCTGGTAAAGTGTGGCGAGCACAAAACCTCTTGGAGCTGGTTCACGGTGATATTTGTTGCATCAATCTACCTTCATTAGCATGTACAAGGTATATTTTGACCTTTATTGATGATCTATCTTGTTTCACTTGGGTTTATTTTTTGAAAAACAAGAATTGCGACTTTGAAAAGTTCAAAGAATTCAAGGCCTTTACTAAAAAGAAACATGGTCGACCCATTAAGTGCTTGATATCATACAATGGTGGTGAATATGTGAATCAACCCTTTGAAGACTACCTGGTTCAATCTAGTATTTACTAGTAGTGGTCAATTCCTCATACCCCTTAGCATAATGGAATTGTAGAACACAAGAATCATATGTTAGTCGAAATGGCTAGATGTATTTTACAGGCCAAATATTCACCTTCTCGCTTATAGGCTAAATCTATTACTATGAAAACTATCTTCTCAATCACATCTTGAATCAATTTGTTCTTTATATGAATTCGTTTGAATGATGGTGTGGACGGAAGCCCTCAATTGGCCACCTCCACTTCTTTGGATGCCTTGCTTGGGATCATATTTCTGACAATTGCATAAATAAATTAGATGCAAAAGGTTATGCTTGCATCATGATGGGATACTCTAAATAGTCTAAATCCTATCGAATATTTGACCATGTCAAATGGTAGATCATTACCAAAAAAAATGTATGGTTTGATGGGAAGTATTTTGGCATCAAGTTGTTGAATACCTCCTTTGGATTATTGTAGGATGATCACTTTAATGTTGTTTCCAAATCTAGTTTTCCTGTTCCATTTTCTAGTCCTTCAACTGTACAGTCGAAATCTGTTCCTTTTTCGACTGGGTTGTCAACTCTTGGGTTGATTGGTCAATTGATTTCCGTTTTAATTAGTCCACCATCTCCTTTAACTGAAACTATTCTGACTCTTGATCGACCCTCTACAATGGACATCAACTCATCATTTTCTTGTCTACCTAGATGGGCTACCAAGACACTTGAAGTTGTTGGTCATAATATCGGTGATGTTTCCTCAAGCCAACAAACTCACAATTAGAAGCAACATGTCAGTGTTTCCTTTATGAATCGTGTGCTTGAAACTTGTGATATTTTACCTACTCAGATGCACAAGGAAAAACTAAATGATATCAAGCTATTGTATATTTTAACCTTGTACAATATTTTACTGCAAACAGATTTTCAATAAAAGAACAAAAAATATACAATGGCAAATACACACATTACATAGATATTTTTCTCCTGGAAACCCAAACCAAGAAAACTAGCATATTCTTATTCATTCATAGTGATATTGTTTACAATACAATATACATATAGGAGCCAATGGAATCCAAAACCCTAACCCATTGACCTAGATTAGTCAACAACCCTAATTCCTTAACCAAAAATAGAAAACCAAAAACCATGTGCCAAAAAACTACCCAACAATGGACATGTAAATTGAGGCGACACAAAAACGAGGAAAAAATGTGACATGTTTCTTGAGGAAAAAAAATTCTCGGGGGTGCTTCCCCTGAACCCCTGCGTAGAGAGGCTATCGCCCCCCTCCAACCCCCCTGTGTTCCTAGTGCAACGTAGGAGACACTAAATCTAGTCGTGCAAAGAATATAACACATACCCAACAACTATGCAAAAAAAATTGGATTCTTTATTGAGGAATCACACTTGGGATTTAGTTCCCTGACCTTAAGGGAAGAACATTGTGAAGTGTCGATGGGTCTATAAGACCAAGTTTATATTTGAAGGTGTTGTTGAGTGTCATAAAGCTCGCTTAGTTGCAAAGGGATTTCTGAATAAGAAGGCATCGAATACACTGAGACATTTTTCCTTGTTGCAAAGAATAACTCTTTTCAACTGATTATTTCCCTTGCTACTCATTTTTGATGGTAGATCCACCAGATGGATGTGAAGAGTGTTTTTCTTCATGGCGACCTATATGAAGAAATTTTCATGGAAAAACCTCTTGGTATTGTGATATATTATACCTTGGTTTGTTGACTTCAGAAGTCTCTTTATGGTTTGAAGCAAGCTCCTAGATCTTGTTGTGGCAAGATCAACAACTTCTTTCTTTGTCTTGGATTCAAACATTGTGAATTTGATCAAATTCTATATGTACTCTATACTCGTGGAAACACTTTGATTGTTGCTATATATGTTGATGACCTTGTAATAATTGAAAATAACATCGATCTCATTCTTATATTGAAGAAACAACTTGTTGACTCCTTTGACATCACAAATAGTGGTATTCTACATTATTTTTTGGGTCTTCAAGTATTACCCACGTCTGATGGTATTTTCATTTCTCAATCTCAATATGTAATGCATATATTGAAACATTTTAAGATAGAATATTTTAATCCATGTGTTACTCCTTTTCAATCTATATTTAAGCTGGGTAGAACTTGTCAAACTCCCAAAGTCGATGTTACACTCTATCGAAAATTGGTTGGAAGTATTATTTATCACACATATATTTGACCTAGCATTTCTTTTATTGTTAGTGTGGTTTCTCAATTTATGCATGATCCCAGATAAACCCCCTCGAAAAATGTTAAAAAAAAGGATTGTTCATTATCTTAAGGGTACCACTCATCTTGGTATCAAATATTGTTGAAGTTCAGATTTGTTGGTTAGCCTCACCGACTCCAACTGGGCAGGCAATAATGATGATCGAAAGTCCACTTTTGGCTACGTGTTTTACTTCAACACAAGACCACTGTTTTGGTCATGAAATAAACATAAGGTAGTATCTTTGTTGACTATAGAGACATAGTATCGTGGTGCCATTAATGAGGTACAAAGGTAGTATGGATTCGACACCTTTTGGGTGAACTTGGATTTCATGTACAAACCTATAATACACTCTACTGTGACAATGAAAGTGTCATTCAAGTTACTGAAAACCATGTTGCACATAGTAAGATGAAACAAGTTGAGCTCGATGCCCACTATTTGAGACTATTGGTTTATGAGAACATTTTCTCTCTTGTTTATTGCAGAATGAATCATAAAATTGTTTATATCTTTACAAAAACTTTTTCTAAAGATAAATTTGTCAAGCTCCATTCGATGCTTGGGATTCAGAAAGATGAAATTATGGGGGTGTTTCCTACTGACTTAATTTCACCTCCTAAATATTCAGATCCATGTGTTGATTGGGGGTGGGGGGGGGGCGGTGTTGGAACCTCAAGTTATAATGTTTCAGCACACTTCTCCTAGAATTAGTCAGTCGGGTGGTTGACCAACATCTAGAAACAATCAATTAGGCGATCGATCATATATCTACATCAATCGATTGAGTAGTTGACAATCTTATCAGTCGGACAACCAACCAACAATTAAAGATAGTCGGTCTATGGGTCGACCAATTGAGCAATCAAATATGAGTTGGAATTATGGACTTTAAGGTCAAGCATCCTTGTTGAAACGATTAGACAATGTGGATTTGATGAAGTCAACTCTAAGCACCGACAATTGTATGTGGACAATATATTCCCAATTTCAAGGAATTTGGTTAGATTTTGAAGCTATAAATAGTAGATCGGATGGGTAATTATCATGTGTGTTATATACCAATGTTGAACATGGTGTGCATGTTCAATATGAATTGTGATGTTCTGATCACAATGCATCGTTCTTAAGTGTTGTAACAATGTATTTAGAAACCACCTATTTTCTTTGAAATTATTTTTGTTTGACTATCTGTAGCTTTTCTTATTTGTTTTGTATCAGGTTACACCTAATCCCCAACACCATCTTGCATGTGAATGATCCCAATGCCTTTACCAAAGGAAACACATTCCAAAAAAAAAGTCTTTGTAAATTTAGGCGATGCCAAAACAAGAGTCATACAATAGCCTCTTTCAAGGCTTGGAAGGATTGATCGGTGGCTCGAGTCTAATTGAAAGCATTCTTTTCAAGGAGAATAGTGAGGGGGGCGGGGGGGTGAAATTTTTCCATAGTATTGAAAAAACTTGTGATAATATCTAGTTAAACTGAGGAAACCTCTCAAACTTTTAAGAGTTTTAGGATGGGGCCAATCCTTCATATCTCCTATTTTTTTAGGTTCCACACAAACACCATCCTTGCCAATAATATGACACACATACACGACTTATGGAACTCCAAAATCACATTTAGGCTGTTTGAGAAAGAGTTTGTCTTGAGACAATAAATGTAAGACTTGATCCACATGGGACAGATGGGCCTACCAAGTTTTACTATAAATGAGGATATCATCGAAGACGACTAGTACAAACTGGTGGAGGAAAGGGAAAAATACATTATTCACGAGCCTTTGGAAAATGTAGGGTGTGTTACACTTTCTGAAGGGCATGACCAAGAACTCATAATGGCCTTCATGGGTTTGAAATCCAGTTTGGGAATATAGACCTCTTTCATACGTATTTGGTGGTAGCCAAAATGTAGATCAAGTTTGGTAAAGAATTGAGCACCACTCAGTTCAGCCAAAAGATCACCAATGACAAAAATGGGGAATTTATCTTTGATAGTAATTTTTTTGAGGGCTTGAAAATTAGGGCACATGCGCCATGTACCTTATTTCTTTGAGTACCATGATGATGGGAGAATATTAAGGGATGGTACTAGAACATATGACATTTCCCGCTAGCAATTCTTAATTTTTTTTTATCAATTTCATTTTTTTGGGAAAAGGGGTGATGATAAGGGTGAAAATTGGGATGAAGATTACCAGGGACAAGTGGGATGGAGTGATCATGGGTTCCATGGAAGGAGGAATAACTTGGGGATTGTAAGAAATGTATTGGTGTTTGTAGAGGAGAAATCAGATGTCGGGATGAACAATAGGCGAGGGGGCCTCAACTACTTGAATGGAATGGAATTGGGAAATAATGTCAGAATGACCTTTTTTGAGAAGTTTCTCCATTTGGTGTGAATTGATAATCTCATGGGAACTTGTGATGATGCCTTGGAAGTGGTATTGTTGTCCATCATGTTGGAAACTCATGGTTAATGCCTTGAATTCCATGGTGGTGGGCCTAGTGTGAATAACCATTCAACACCCAGAACAATGTCGCAACCATCCATGTCAATATAAAACATGTGGGATTTTAGGTGATAATGACCAATTTGCAGGAACACATTTTCATAACGACCCCCACATTTGATGGAACCACCATTAGCAATCATGATTTGAAAATTATTGACTGCATGGATATAACACAGGGTCTCTTGAGCAATGCAACAATGAATAAAATTATGGGTGATGCTACTGTCAACCAAGAAAATGACTTTCTAATTCTTGATATACCCAATTAACTTCAGAGTTGGGGGAGTAGAGATACTAGTGAGAGAATTCAAAGAGATAAGTGGTTCAAATTATGGTGGATTAGAGGGTGGGATAGGATCATCAGCTTGGGGTAGTGCTTCAGAAGTGGAAACATCTCCATCCTCTTCATAAATGTCCTCAGAAATGACCATAAAAATATTTTGCTTGTTACACTTGTGCCCCGAAAAATATTTTTCATCACAATTATAACAAATACCCTTAAGTTGGTGTTTAGCCATTTCTACCTATGTCAGTTTCTAGATCTGAAGAGGAGGGGAAGGAAGGGAAATATTGGTGGGTCATGAGAGTGGAATAAAGGATGGATTTCTGATTTGGAAAGAGACAACCTATTGTGCTTCCTTAGTGCGGTGAGTAGCGATAAGCCAGGTCGGGGGACGTGCCATTAGGACATGAGCTTGGATGTTATCCTTAAGGCCACTAATAAAGCATTCATAGAAAAAGGTGTCTGATATGCCTTTAGTTCAGAAAGAAAATTTCTCTAAATAAATGATATATTCTTCCACTGTACCAAATTGTTTCATCTTGGTAAAATGACCCAAATGATGTGTGTTGGTGTCAAAGTGTTCATAAAGGTATGCAACAAAATGGGTCTAAGAAAGATATCCTATGTGTGATTTTTTATGTCATTTCCACCTTTTCCAACGTTCAAGATCCAAATAAAGGAAACTGATGTGAAGTTTGGGCAAGTCATCAATAATGCCATGTAAGGAGAAATAATGTTGCATTTGAGTTTAAGTGAACCAACCTATGGGGTTCAAGCCATCAAATTTATTCATCTCAACTTTGGGAAGACACAGTTCACGATGAAGGGTTTTATAATGAAAGGTCATGGAATGGGAGGAGTCAATGCCTTCTTGGTGTGAAGATTGTTTAGAGGAGGTAGGGCCCCAAAATTGACTCATCACCGTGGTCAAGTTTTTTATGTATGTAGAGAGGGATATCAAGTTTTTCAACTATTCAAAGGGGGTTTTGGATTTGGAATTGAGGGTAGATATATTAGAAGTGATTCCCTTGATTTTATTCATGGTCTGATTATGGGTGGTGTCCAAGTCAAGGATGCGACTATCAAAGTCTTAGTTGTGGTTGTGAGCCATCTGGGTTATAAGTGGAAAAGAGTGGGGTTGGTGGGTTTGCATAGAAAGGATTTATGAGTGAGGTGTACCACAATGATTAGGGAGAAGAGAGGAATCCAATGGAATAGGTCCCAAAAATAAGGGTATCAGGGAGGGTAGGTGGGTCCATGGAGAAAAAGTATTAAAAGTGAGGGATACCACTGTGATTAGTGTGAAGAGAGGAATTCATTGGGATAGGTCCCAAATAAGGTTGTTGGTGGACCTCTATACTCTTGTCTAAATAATATTGTAGTGAAAAAAATCCAAATTTTTAATAGATAAAAATGTGTAGTAATTTCACAATCTGGGTGTAGGAAGCAAGGTTGCGTGTCAAAATGTCCACTATATTTTTTTTTTTTGTTCTAGTCCAGAAGAAAGGGTTAGGGTTTTGAGGGTTCCTGTGGACAAGGGTTTTACCTATGCTATATCTCTTTGATATACCAATGGGGTCCAACAATAGTACTCAACCCAATATCTTAGGGATCTAACTAAGGAGGCTCAACCGTACCCAAGTAGTCATACTACTTGATTACCTAGGTAAGCGATAGTAGGCTTCCCAAGTGTTGTTCTCAATGCCACTAGAAGTCCGATTGTCAAGTGGCTGATCTACAGTTGGTTTCAGGAAATTTATGGGAATCCATATATACTCGAGGGTGCATGGGAGTGAATGGTCATGTATAGGTGATGTATTATGAGATACTACTCGAAGGGGTACCAAGAGGGGTTACAGAGGTTTCCAACTAGGTGAAACAAATTTTTGAGTAACCACGTGAAATTGATAGTATTTACAATGTATATGATTCTCTAATTGTAGTTTTACCCACCAAATGACAGATCATTGTGTAAAGACGCCGACAATACACGTCTCTAGCTTGAAATTTTTTTGTATAAAAATATACAGAGGAAAGTGCTCTAATACCACTTGTAAGGTACCAAATGTTAATATGCAAAGCAAAAATATTTTTTCTATAACAATTGTTAATGGAAAGAGAAAAAGTTAGAGCACAATGACACAATTGATTCCAAAAATGATACCTTTGTTATCTCAATAGCCAATTTCACTTACCTCTTCGAGGGGGAAACCTCCAACACAATAGAGCTCAAATAAAAAAACTTCTCAAGACACAACTTTTCCATTCTTTCTACTCCTATTTATATCATTTCTATCTTCTAGAGAACATTCTAGATAAGATATTTCTAGAAGTAGAACCTTGTATTAAGTCTTCTTACATTAGACATATTCACATTATAACATAGGCCTTTTTAACTAATGTCAGCCTTTATTACATAGACAAACATATTATGATATCATTTTAAGGGGTTAGGGAGGTTAGGACCCAAAAAATGTGTCAAGGGTTCGAGGCCTAAAACCGAGTTCTAAAGGTGAACTTGATTGTTGGAAGTTCGTATTCCAACATTCCCATGCTATCTAAATTCTAAAGAACGAGGATCTATGTTGAAGGAGCTATTTCCATTACATGGGATGAACTATCTATTTATTGAGCTATAATTGAGATTTATTTTTTATTGTGTAAAGAAACCTAATAGAATGCCTCCATTCGGTATTAATGGATGGCCCTAGCTAGCACAACATTGCAATGATAGAATCAACTCTTTAACATAATATTTGGTTAATATTTTTTACTTCCTACTTCAACTAAAAAATGTTCAAAATCAGATGTTGAAAAACAACTACAAAAGATCATCCTTTTGTCTACTCCCTCAACCTATGAATAACATTGTGCATTGTTACAACACTTGGAGGTTTCAATGTATAGGCACCACCTACCTTCACTTTGGTTATAGTGTAGTGAACAAGTATCTCGACAAAGAAAACATGAGGTTGTAATCATTAAAGTTGAAAATTTACAGGTAATGGCCAACCGACTCACACAATCACCAGATTGATTCGATTCAAGTGATTTATTTAACATATCCAAAATAATAGAGGAAATAAAACATCCACAGTGCATAGTGCTCAATCAATACACAACGTTTACCCTGGAACCCAACATTTAATGGAGATTTTATTAGGATTTAAAAATAATTACAGAGGGGTGATCTATACATAAATTATGTGTATTTTTACTCACTAAAAATACAAATAGCAAATGGATATGGCTCATATACACCTTCACTCATCATGGATAGGTTCCTTGACTCCTTTGTCCATCGATCTTCAAATAGGTTACCCTCTTTGAGCTCTCATTTTTGCTACTGTCTTCCCCAACTCTCCTTGAATCTTCTTGTTGCCTCCATTATAGTCTTCATTTGTTCTAATGGGATTCTTTTGGAAGGACAACCATCACAATGGTTTGTTTTCCCTTCCCATTTTACCCAAAAATACCAAAAATATAATAAAATAATGATATGTTTATTGGAAAATTTACAATAAGGTTTGACAAAGATCCAATTCAGATCTCGCCTCCCCATTTGAATTCTTTTGCTCCCCAAAAGCTAGACCATTAAAGATATGGAAGCACATGTCCTCCATTTTAGAGGAGTTACAATCTTTCTCTGTGTGTGTGTGTGTGTGTGTGTGTGGTTTGACGAAGTATGCCTTTCCACCCTTGACCAAGAATTATTTATTTTCTCTCATATAGAAGGTAGCATCTCTATTCCACAAGTATGATCTACTTCCCAAAATCACTATGCAAGCATCCAATGGTGCAACATCACATTCTACTTCATTAACATGGCCGGTACTAATGGAAAACTTGATTTTACATCTTCGAGTGATTCTCATAACAAATTTTCCTTGCAACCATAATAATGAACTTGGATGCACTAGACCAAAGGATTCTAGACCAATCTCATTAATTAATGTTTCATAAACCAAATCACATTAAGAACCACTATCAAACAAAGGATTTAACTTTAGATTCTTCACTTGAACTTTGATTCAAAACAGTACATGTCTATCTCCACTTGCCTTTGGCTACTACAATGTGGTGCAAACTATGACTTCATCCATATCAAAGGTGCTTTCTACCACTTATTTTGTATCAGTGTGATACCTTTTCCTTCCCCTTGGAATTCAACCACTTTGGATGCAATTATGGATGATGTGTCCAACACTTCTCTTCTATGTGCCCATCCACATCACAATGTTTGTAATGCCTATTAAGATCCCTCCTTTTCGTGGTTGTGTCTTCCATATTCTTGTCTCTTTTATTGTTGGTTTCTTCTTGGCCCATGTGTTGTTGTCCTTTATTGAAGTCCAAATCAATGTAGAGAGCCTTATTTCTTGCCTCGTGTATGATTTTCACACCATGAATCTAGAATTGTCTTCGAATATGGCTGAAAAGTCCTCCAAGGTACTTCACCACAACTCCTAGATATTCTAAAGAGATACCTAACCTGATGGCCTTCCTTCTGAACTCAAAAGTGTATTCTTTCACTCCTTGTTCCCATTCTTGCTAAAGGTATTACCACTTCATGAAATTCTCCTGTTTATATCCCATGGGATAGAATTGTGACTTCAATAATGCCTCAAATTCCTCCCATTTCATCACCATGGGCCTCTTTCATATGCTCATTGAATCCACATAAATCGCCCACCACAACAAAGCATGTTTGACCATATTCAAATGAGCAAAGGAAATATGTCGTGTTTCTTGGATTTGATAAAGATCAAAGTAAACTTCCAATTGTTTCAACCAACTATTCAAGACTTCAACATTCGAGTTTCCATCATACATGGGTATTTCAAGTTTTTCTTTAAATTTGAAAGGAATACGAGAAGATGAATAAAAAAGATGGTTTTTACATGAATCATTGCAAGTGGGCTCTTCTTAGTGCACCTTATCTTGTTCATGCTTAATTTCTGCTAAGTTTTCTTCCTTATCTTTCTTCACTAACAACTGTTTCACCAATTTTGTCAATGTAGCAATGTTTTTCTCCATATGAGCGAATTTGATCTCCAGGTCTTCCTTGTCATGTTTCTCATGAGGAATCCCCACCATTGATGGTCCTTTTCTTCTCTATAGGCCTGGAAGAAATGGTTGTCCACTAATTTGGTATTGGTTGCAAGTGTTTACCATGTAGGTGTTCTCCAAGTATTTGGAACCTTTCTCTGATACCGGTTGATTAAAAAATGGTGGGCCTATGGCCTATCTATTTCGTCGACACAAATCCTCTACGAAATAAAAGTGTCATTGAGTTTGATTGTGTATGAAAGTAGAACCCCACAAAAATCTATGTCTTCGGGCTTGGGTTATTTCCAGGATGTTTTGTTTGGAGGGCTCACAAATCATTTGATTCTTTACCACATATTTATTCATCTTCATTAGGATATGATATCCAAATTAATAAGTAGGCTCAAACCTCCTCCTTGTTGTAGACCAAAGAAAATATAAGCGTGCTAGAATGCAAATTTCCACTATTTCCAATATCCTCTCTACTAAGAGCCTCTCTATATGGGCCAATTGGCTTTCCAAGGTGGTCAAGAAAGTGAAAAGATTCAGTAGGAACTAATGACATATTTAATCCCTTCATATATTAATAATTTCCATCAAATGCACTCACTCAACGAGCCTCAAAATATTACAATTAAAAAAACTTTGTGTACCATGGAAACCAAGTGATAGAGCATAACTGATAAGTGTATATGATGTATCAATGGTTTGAGGCCTGAAATTGAGATGTAAAGGTGTAACTCGTTGTTGAAATTTTGTATTCTAACATTCCCATGCCATCTGAATTTTGAAGAATGGTTCTCCACGATGAAAGATTTATTTCCATTCCATAGGTAGAACCACCTATTGATCAAGCTATCACTGAGATATTATTTTTTATTTCATAAAGAAACCTAATACAAATACCTCCATTTAGTAACAAGGGATGGCCTTGGCTAGCATAACATTGCAATGATAAAATCAACTCTTTAACAAAATATTTGGTTAATATTTTATACTTCCTACTTTGACTCACAAATGTTCAAAATCAACTATAATTACAAAATATCATCCTTTTGTCTGATCCTTCAACCTTCAAATAGTGTTGTGAACTATTAAAACACTTAGAGTATTCAATGTATAGGCACCACCTGTGTTCACTTTGATTACATTGTAGTGAATAGGAAACTTGATGGAGACAACAAGAGGTTATAATCATTAAAATTTCAAATTTGTAGGTAATGACCAACCGACTCACATTGACACTAGATTGATTATATTCTAATGATTTGTTTAACATAACCAGAACAACAAAGGAAAGAAAACATCCACAATGAAGAGTGCTTGATCAAGACACAACACTTACCCTGGAACCCAACATTTAATGGAGATTTTATTATGCTTAAAATATAATTATATAGGGGTGAGCTATACACAAATTATATTTATTTTTACTCACTGACAATATAAATAACATGTGACCATGGCTCAAAGGAACCTTCTCTCATCATGGATAGGAACCTTGAGTCCTTCTTCCATCGATCTTCAAGCATGTTTCCCTCTTCAAGCTCTCATTTATGCTACTTTCTTCCCCAACTCTCCTTGCATATCCCTATTGCCTCCATTACAGTCTTCATTTATTTTAATGGGATGCCTTTGGAAGTCCAACCATTATAATGGTTCATTTCCCCTTCCCATTTTTCCCAAAAAGACTAAGAATAAAATAATACAAAGATATGTTTATTGCAAAGTTTACAATAAGGTTTGAAAAAGATCCAGTTCGGGTCATCGAGGCAATATCCTTTGCATATAAATCAATTTTTACCTTACTATAGTGACCAAAACTTCAAAAAATGACATTGGTGGAAGAAATACAAATCAGGGAAATATTGATTTAATACACATAGAATATGCTTGAAAGCAATGGAAATAAATTCATGGTAAAGAAATAACATTTATTGTCTTATTGAAATTAATATTCCTCTTATCGATAGAGATTATTTGTCAATCTTGAGTATTTAAAAAAAATTCTCTTTGCTCTTTACCAAGCTCACAAACATATTTCATATTAGAATGTATTTATGTGTTAGTCCATTGAGTGTAAGAGGATTGATTGTGAAATACCCCAATTTTGATTCTGTAGATCAATAATGTATGTTTGTACATGAAGAAAGGAAAGAGAGCCTAACAATGTAATAACACTAAATACTATTAATAAAAATGCATCATTGGTTGCAAGACGAACAAGTACAAAGTCACAAGGTGTTATGATTCCACATGTGAGGGGACTAGAGGGGCTAAGCTAATTTATTATATTTTCTTAAAACCCATCTTGGAATTAGTTGGGGAAGCCACATGGTGCATTATTGCATGAAAATATATAAACCATGATTTTGGTTGTTGGGGGTTCCTCACTCACTCCTCATTTGTTCCTCTATCATTATTGTTGGGTTGTTATATTATTTGCAATG
>ML776666.1:332212-389019 GCA_009831015.1 Picea engelmannii
ATTCACGAGCCTTTGGAAAATGTAGGGTGTGTTACACTTTCTGAAGGGCATGACCAAGAACTCATAATGGCCTTCATGGGTTTGAAATCCAGTTTGGGAATATAGACCTCTTTCATACGTATTTGGTGGTAGCCAAAATGTAGATCAAGTTTGGTAAAGAATTGAGCACCACTCAGTTCAGCCAAAAGATCACCAATGACAAAAATGGGGAATTTATCTTTGATAGTAATTTTTTTGAGGGCTTGAAAATTAGGGCACATGCGCCATGTACCTTATTTCTTTGAGTACCATGATGATGGGAGAATATTAAGGGATGGTACTAGAACATATGACATTTCCCGCTAGCAATTCTTAATTTTTTTTTATCAATTTCATTTTTTTGGGAAAAGGGGTGATGATAAGGGTGAAAATTGGGATGAAGATTACCAGGGACAAGTGGGATGGAGTGATCATGGGTTCCATGGAAGGAGGAATAACTTGGGGATTGTAAGAAATGTATTGGTGTTTGTAGAGGAGAAATCAGATGTCGGGATGAACAATAGGCGAGGGGGCCTCAACTACTTGAATGGAATGGAATTGGGAAATAATGTCAGAATGACCTTTTTTGAGAAGTTTCTCCATTTGGTGTGAATTGATAATCTCATGGGAACTTGTGATGATGCCTTGGAAGTGGTATTGTTGTCCATCATGTTGGAAACTCATGGTTAATGCCTTGAATTCCATGGTGGTGGGCCTAGTGTGAATAACCATTCAACACCCAGAACAATGTCGCAACCATCCATGTCAATATAAAACATGTGGGATTTTAGGTGATAATGACCAATTTGCAGGAACACATTTTCATAACGACCCCCACATTTGATGGAACCACCATTAGCAATCATGATTTGAAAATTATTGACTGCATGGATATAACACAGGGTCTCTTGAGCAATGCAACAATGAATAAAATTATGGGTGATGCTACTGTCAACCAAGAAAATGACTTTCTAATTCTTGATATACCCAATTAACTTCAGAGTTGGGGGAGTAGAGATACTAGTGAGAGAATTCAAAGAGATAAGTGGTTCAAATTATGGTGGATTAGAGGGTGGGATAGGATCATCAGCTTGGGGTAGTGCTTCAGAAGTGGAAACATCTCCATCCTCTTCATAAATGTCCTCAGAAATGACCATAAAAATATTTTGCTTGTTACACTTGTGCCCCGAAAAATATTTTTCATCACAATTATAACAAATACCCTTAAGTTGGTGTTTAGCCATTTCTACCTATGTCAGTTTCTAGATCTGAAGAGGAGGGGAAGGAAGGGAAATATTGGTGGGTCATGAGAGTGGAATAAAGGATGGATTTCTGATTTGGAAAGAGACAACCTATTGTGCTTCCTTAGTGCGGTGAGTAGCGATAAGCCAGGTCGGGGGACGTGCCATTAGGACATGAGCTTGGATGTTATCCTTAAGGCCACTAATAAAGCATTCATAGAAAAAGGTGTCTGATATGCCTTTAGTTCAGAAAGAAAATTTCTCTAAATAAATGATATATTCTTCCACTGTACCAAATTGTTTCATCTTGGTAAAATGACCCAAATGATGTGTGTTGGTGTCAAAGTGTTCATAAAGGTATGCAACAAAATGGGTCTAAGAAAGATATCCTATGTGTGATTTTTTATGTCATTTCCACCTTTTCCAACGTTCAAGATCCAAATAAAGGAAACTGATGTGAAGTTTGGGCAAGTCATCAATAATGCCATGTAAGGAGAAATAATGTTGCATTTGAGTTTAAGTGAACCAACCTATGGGGTTCAAGCCATCAAATTTATTCATCTCAACTTTGGGAAGACACAGTTCACGATGAAGGGTTTTATAATGAAAGGTCATGGAATGGGAGGAGTCAATGCCTTCTTGGTGTGAAGATTGTTTAGAGGAGGTAGGGCCCCAAAATTGACTCATCACCGTGGTCAAGTTTTTTATGTATGTAGAGAGGGATATCAAGTTTTTCAACTATTCAAAGGGGGTTTTGGATTTGGAATTGAGGGTAGATATATTAGAAGTGATTCCCTTGATTTTATTCATGGTCTGATTATGGGTGGTGTCCAAGTCAAGGATGCGACTATCAAAGTCTTAGTTGTGGTTGTGAGCCATCTGGGTTATAAGTGGAAAAGAGTGGGGTTGGTGGGTTTGCATAGAAAGGATTTATGAGTGAGGTGTACCACAATGATTAGGGAGAAGAGAGGAATCCAATGGAATAGGTCCCAAAAATAAGGGTATCAGGGAGGGTAGGTGGGTCCATGGAGAAAAAGTATTAAAAGTGAGGGATACCACTGTGATTAGTGTGAAGAGAGGAATTCATTGGGATAGGTCCCAAATAAGGTTGTTGGTGGACCTCTATACTCTTGTCTAAATAATATTGTAGTGAAAAAAATCCAAATTTTTAATAGATAAAAATGTGTAGTAATTTCACAATCTGGGTGTAGGAAGCAAGGTTGCGTGTCAAAATGTCCACTATATTTTTTTTTTTTGTTCTAGTCCAGAAGAAAGGGTTAGGGTTTTGAGGGTTCCTGTGGACAAGGGTTTTACCTATGCTATATCTCTTTGATATACCAATGGGGTCCAACAATAGTACTCAACCCAATATCTTAGGGATCTAACTAAGGAGGCTCAACCGTACCCAAGTAGTCATACTACTTGATTACCTAGGTAAGCGATAGTAGGCTTCCCAAGTGTTGTTCTCAATGCCACTAGAAGTCCGATTGTCAAGTGGCTGATCTACAGTTGGTTTCAGGAAATTTATGGGAATCCATATATACTCGAGGGTGCATGGGAGTGAATGGTCATGTATAGGTGATGTATTATGAGATACTACTCGAAGGGGTACCAAGAGGGGTTACAGAGGTTTCCAACTAGGTGAAACAAATTTTTGAGTAACCACGTGAAATTGATAGTATTTACAATGTATATGATTCTCTAATTGTAGTTTTACCCACCAAATGACAGATCATTGTGTAAAGACGCCGACAATACACGTCTCTAGCTTGAAATTTTTTTGTATAAAAATATACAGAGGAAAGTGCTCTAATACCACTTGTAAGGTACCAAATGTTAATATGCAAAGCAAAAATATTTTTTCTATAACAATTGTTAATGGAAAGAGAAAAAGTTAGAGCACAATGACACAATTGATTCCAAAAATGATACCTTTGTTATCTCAATAGCCAATTTCACTTACCTCTTCGAGGGGGAAACCTCCAACACAATAGAGCTCAAATAAAAAAACTTCTCAAGACACAACTTTTCCATTCTTTCTACTCCTATTTATATCATTTCTATCTTCTAGAGAACATTCTAGATAAGATATTTCTAGAAGTAGAACCTTGTATTAAGTCTTCTTACATTAGACATATTCACATTATAACATAGGCCTTTTTAACTAATGTCAGCCTTTATTACATAGACAAACATATTATGATATCATTTTAAGGGGTTAGGGAGGTTAGGACCCAAAAAATGTGTCAAGGGTTCGAGGCCTAAAACCGAGTTCTAAAGGTGAACTTGATTGTTGGAAGTTCGTATTCCAACATTCCCATGCTATCTAAATTCTAAAGAACGAGGATCTATGTTGAAGGAGCTATTTCCATTACATGGGATGAACTATCTATTTATTGAGCTATAATTGAGATTTATTTTTTATTGTGTAAAGAAACCTAATAGAATGCCTCCATTCGGTATTAATGGATGGCCCTAGCTAGCACAACATTGCAATGATAGAATCAACTCTTTAACATAATATTTGGTTAATATTTTTTACTTCCTACTTCAACTAAAAAATGTTCAAAATCAGATGTTGAAAAACAACTACAAAAGATCATCCTTTTGTCTACTCCCTCAACCTATGAATAACATTGTGCATTGTTACAACACTTGGAGGTTTCAATGTATAGGCACCACCTACCTTCACTTTGGTTATAGTGTAGTGAACAAGTATCTCGACAAAGAAAACATGAGGTTGTAATCATTAAAGTTGAAAATTTACAGGTAATGGCCAACCGACTCACACAATCACCAGATTGATTCGATTCAAGTGATTTATTTAACATATCCAAAATAATAGAGGAAATAAAACATCCACAGTGCATAGTGCTCAATCAATACACAACGTTTACCCTGGAACCCAACATTTAATGGAGATTTTATTAGGATTTAAAAATAATTACAGAGGGGTGATCTATACATAAATTATGTGTATTTTTACTCACTAAAAATACAAATAGCAAATGGATATGGCTCATATACACCTTCACTCATCATGGATAGGTTCCTTGACTCCTTTGTCCATCGATCTTCAAATAGGTTACCCTCTTTGAGCTCTCATTTTTGCTACTGTCTTCCCCAACTCTCCTTGAATCTTCTTGTTGCCTCCATTATAGTCTTCATTTGTTCTAATGGGATTCTTTTGGAAGGACAACCATCACAATGGTTTGTTTTCCCTTCCCATTTTACCCAAAAATACCAAAAATATAATAAAATAATGATATGTTTATTGGAAAATTTACAATAAGGTTTGACAAAGATCCAATTCAGATCTCGCCTCCCCATTTGAATTCTTTTGCTCCCCAAAAGCTAGACCATTAAAGATATGGAAGCACATGTCCTCCATTTTAGAGGAGTTACAATCTTTCTCTGTGTGTGTGTGTGTGTGTGTGTGTGGTTTGACGAAGTATGCCTTTCCACCCTTGACCAAGAATTATTTATTTTCTCTCATATAGAAGGTAGCATCTCTATTCCACAAGTATGATCTACTTCCCAAAATCACTATGCAAGCATCCAATGGTGCAACATCACATTCTACTTCATTAACATGGCCGGTACTAATGGAAAACTTGATTTTACATCTTCGAGTGATTCTCATAACAAATTTTCCTTGCAACCATAATAATGAACTTGGATGCACTAGACCAAAGGATTCTAGACCAATCTCATTAATTAATGTTTCATAAACCAAATCACATTAAGAACCACTATCAAACAAAGGATTTAACTTTAGATTCTTCACTTGAACTTTGATTCAAAACAGTACATGTCTATCTCCACTTGCCTTTGGCTACTACAATGTGGTGCAAACTATGACTTCATCCATATCAAAGGTGCTTTCTACCACTTATTTTGTATCAGTGTGATACCTTTTCCTTCCCCTTGGAATTCAACCACTTTGGATGCAATTATGGATGATGTGTCCAACACTTCTCTTCTATGTGCCCATCCACATCACAATGTTTGTAATGCCTATTAAGATCCCTCCTTTTCGTGGTTGTGTCTTCCATATTCTTGTCTCTTTTATTGTTGGTTTCTTCTTGGCCCATGTGTTGTTGTCCTTTATTGAAGTCCAAATCAATGTAGAGAGCCTTATTTCTTGCCTCGTGTATGATTTTCACACCATGAATCTAGAATTGTCTTCGAATATGGCTGAAAAGTCCTCCAAGGTACTTCACCACAACTCCTAGATATTCTAAAGAGATACCTAACCTGATGGCCTTCCTTCTGAACTCAAAAGTGTATTCTTTCACTCCTTGTTCCCATTCTTGCTAAAGGTATTACCACTTCATGAAATTCTCCTGTTTATATCCCATGGGATAGAATTGTGACTTCAATAATGCCTCAAATTCCTCCCATTTCATCACCATGGGCCTCTTTCATATGCTCATTGAATCCACATAAATCGCCCACCACAACAAAGCATGTTTGACCATATTCAAATGAGCAAAGGAAATATGTCGTGTTTCTTGGATTTGATAAAGATCAAAGTAAACTTCCAATTGTTTCAACCAACTATTCAAGACTTCAACATTCGAGTTTCCATCATACATGGGTATTTCAAGTTTTTCTTTAAATTTGAAAGGAATACGAGAAGATGAATAAAAAAGATGGTTTTTACATGAATCATTGCAAGTGGGCTCTTCTTAGTGCACCTTATCTTGTTCATGCTTAATTTCTGCTAAGTTTTCTTCCTTATCTTTCTTCACTAACAACTGTTTCACCAATTTTGTCAATGTAGCAATGTTTTTCTCCATATGAGCGAATTTGATCTCCAGGTCTTCCTTGTCATGTTTCTCATGAGGAATCCCCACCATTGATGGTCCTTTTCTTCTCTATAGGCCTGGAAGAAATGGTTGTCCACTAATTTGGTATTGGTTGCAAGTGTTTACCATGTAGGTGTTCTCCAAGTATTTGGAACCTTTCTCTGATACCGGTTGATTAAAAAATGGTGGGCCTATGGCCTATCTATTTCGTCGACACAAATCCTCTACGAAATAAAAGTGTCATTGAGTTTGATTGTGTATGAAAGTAGAACCCCACAAAAATCTATGTCTTCGGGCTTGGGTTATTTCCAGGATGTTTTGTTTGGAGGGCTCACAAATCATTTGATTCTTTACCACATATTTATTCATCTTCATTAGGATATGATATCCAAATTAATAAGTAGGCTCAAACCTCCTCCTTGTTGTAGACCAAAGAAAATATAAGCGTGCTAGAATGCAAATTTCCACTATTTCCAATATCCTCTCTACTAAGAGCCTCTCTATATGGGCCAATTGGCTTTCCAAGGTGGTCAAGAAAGTGAAAAGATTCAGTAGGAACTAATGACATATTTAATCCCTTCATATATTAATAATTTCCATCAAATGCACTCACTCAACGAGCCTCAAAATATTACAATTAAAAAAACTTTGTGTACCATGGAAACCAAGTGATAGAGCATAACTGATAAGTGTATATGATGTATCAATGGTTTGAGGCCTGAAATTGAGATGTAAAGGTGTAACTCGTTGTTGAAATTTTGTATTCTAACATTCCCATGCCATCTGAATTTTGAAGAATGGTTCTCCACGATGAAAGATTTATTTCCATTCCATAGGTAGAACCACCTATTGATCAAGCTATCACTGAGATATTATTTTTTATTTCATAAAGAAACCTAATACAAATACCTCCATTTAGTAACAAGGGATGGCCTTGGCTAGCATAACATTGCAATGATAAAATCAACTCTTTAACAAAATATTTGGTTAATATTTTATACTTCCTACTTTGACTCACAAATGTTCAAAATCAACTATAATTACAAAATATCATCCTTTTGTCTGATCCTTCAACCTTCAAATAGTGTTGTGAACTATTAAAACACTTAGAGTATTCAATGTATAGGCACCACCTGTGTTCACTTTGATTACATTGTAGTGAATAGGAAACTTGATGGAGACAACAAGAGGTTATAATCATTAAAATTTCAAATTTGTAGGTAATGACCAACCGACTCACATTGACACTAGATTGATTATATTCTAATGATTTGTTTAACATAACCAGAACAACAAAGGAAAGAAAACATCCACAATGAAGAGTGCTTGATCAAGACACAACACTTACCCTGGAACCCAACATTTAATGGAGATTTTATTATGCTTAAAATATAATTATATAGGGGTGAGCTATACACAAATTATATTTATTTTTACTCACTGACAATATAAATAACATGTGACCATGGCTCAAAGGAACCTTCTCTCATCATGGATAGGAACCTTGAGTCCTTCTTCCATCGATCTTCAAGCATGTTTCCCTCTTCAAGCTCTCATTTATGCTACTTTCTTCCCCAACTCTCCTTGCATATCCCTATTGCCTCCATTACAGTCTTCATTTATTTTAATGGGATGCCTTTGGAAGTCCAACCATTATAATGGTTCATTTCCCCTTCCCATTTTTCCCAAAAAGACTAAGAATAAAATAATACAAAGATATGTTTATTGCAAAGTTTACAATAAGGTTTGAAAAAGATCCAGTTCGGGTCATCGAGGCAATATCCTTTGCATATAAATCAATTTTTACCTTACTATAGTGACCAAAACTTCAAAAAATGACATTGGTGGAAGAAATACAAATCAGGGAAATATTGATTTAATACACATAGAATATGCTTGAAAGCAATGGAAATAAATTCATGGTAAAGAAATAACATTTATTGTCTTATTGAAATTAATATTCCTCTTATCGATAGAGATTATTTGTCAATCTTGAGTATTTAAAAAAAATTCTCTTTGCTCTTTACCAAGCTCACAAACATATTTCATATTAGAATGTATTTATGTGTTAGTCCATTGAGTGTAAGAGGATTGATTGTGAAATACCCCAATTTTGATTCTGTAGATCAATAATGTATGTTTGTACATGAAGAAAGGAAAGAGAGCCTAACAATGTAATAACACTAAATACTATTAATAAAAATGCATCATTGGTTGCAAGACGAACAAGTACAAAGTCACAAGGTGTTATGATTCCACATGTGAGGGGACTAGAGGGGCTAAGCTAATTTATTATATTTTCTTAAAACCCATCTTGGAATTAGTTGGGGAAGCCACATGGTGCATTATTGCATGAAAATATATAAACCATGATTTTGGTTGTTGGGGGTTCCTCACTCACTCCTCATTTGTTCCTCTATCATTATTGTTGGGTTGTTATATTATTTGCAATGAAAGTCTAGTTGAGGTGGATCAACTGACAGTTGAATTCGAATAAATTGACAGCAAGTTGAAGGTCGAGGTGGTTCGACCAATTAAAGTTGAATTCAAAGATATTGACAACAATTCAAAGGTCGAGGTTGTTCGACCGGGTAAATTCGAAGTTGAAGATATCGAAAAAAAGTCAAAGGTCATGGTGGTTTGACCGAGAAAATTCGAAGTCGAAGATATCGACAACAAGTCGAAGAGTTCAACCGAAAAGAAGTTGTCAGGAAGGCATGTGGCAACCAACTAAAGACCGAATGAAGTTCGACTTGTAATCTGACTTGGTATTCGACTATAACAGAATCCTGAGATTCAAAAGTATTGTAGCCAATGATCTACGCGGATTTGTAACCATTTTTGGATGATTTTATATTGTGTTTTTCCTATTGTAAATCCAATAAAGAAGGTGTGTTTTAATGTTGTAAAGGTTAATAAAAAATTGTAGAATAGCCAATCTTTAGAGGTTGTTGGTCATGCGGATGCAAGCCAAATTGGATACATGGTTGTTCTTGTGTAAAACAAGAAGGTATGATGTCAATTGTATCTTAGATGTAGACCAAGGTTATGCATGTAAACTTTTATTCTAAATGAATAAGACAACACAAGAGTAATATGCTCAAGGAATGTTGTTTTCCTGTTTGGTTTCCAGGGTAAAATCTCTATGTATTGTGTGTTTGCTTTGTCATTTACTGTCTTGTTTAAATATTTCTTCCTCTCTTATGCTAGGTTTAGCATGGAAGTATTCCTCCTTTCCTAACATGTGGTATCCGAGCTTGGTTTAACATGTGGTATCATATCTTGGTTTAACAATATTGGATCTGAGCTAAACCCTAGGTTTTTTAAGAGTTGTAAGTAGGAAATATTTAAATATTGTGTTAAAGAATGGCGAGTAGCTCGAGAATAAAGATACAAAAAATTCAATGGCTAGAATTTTGAGCTTTGGAGGCTTAAAATTGAACAAATCCTTGTAGATTGAGAACAATGGGAAGCATTCTGTCTAGGTACCATTTTGACAGGTATATTGACGGAAGAATGGGAGAAACTTGAGAGAAGGACAAGAAGTACGATTCAACTTTGTCTTGCAAACTTAGTATTGTTAAATGTGTCAAGTGAATATTTGGCCAAGAAACTGTGGGACAAGTTGGTAATCTTGTACCAGTCGAAATCCCTGGTAAATAAGTTGTTTCACAGAAAGAAATTGTATCTTCTGAGGATGAGTGAGGAAAATTCGATGAAAGAGAATTTAAATGCATTTAATACCATTATAACCCAGTTATCTTATGAGGATATTAAAATCATTGAGAAGGAGAAAAGTGTTAGCCTATTATGTTCTTTTCCAAACTCCTGAGATAGCTTAGTCATGGCTATAGGGAGAAATTCAACCACATTAGCGCTAGAAGATGTGGTTGCATCTCTATTTTTAGAAGAAATGAGAAGGAAGAACATAGAAGGATCGACCAAAGATGCATTAGTGGTGAGAGGTCGAATGATTGACAGAGATAAAGGAAAATTCTTTGATATAAAGTCTAAATCGAAGGGTAGATATAAATCCCCCGGTCAGTCGATGAGAATATGTTGGAAATGCGGTAAAGTTGGAAATTACAAAAGGGACTACAAATCGAAGGAAATGGAAGCTCGTACATGATCTGATGAGAAGAAGTCGACTGGGAGAAAGTTAACTCTAGATAAGGGAGGTGATGTGTACATGGCGTTGACCAATACACAGTCGGATAAAGATGTTTGGTTGATCGAATCAGGAGAATCCTATCATATGAAACCACATAGAGAATGGTTCTGTGAATATGAATGATATGAAGGAGGATATGTGTTCTTGGGGGATGAATTGACAACCAAAATTGTCGGACGAGGAAGATTTTTACTGATATTGCAGGATGGGAGGAAGAGAACCCTTCTAGGTGTGCTACACATTCTAAGTTTGGAAAGAAACCTGATATATGTCAACAATATGAGTGATGTAGGGGTGCACACTATATTTTAGAAGGATACGTACAATATGGTCAGAGGTGAGATGGTCTTAATGAAAGGAGTTCAGATTGGAACCCTATACAAGTTATTAGGTAATTTTGACTGGACTGGATGCAACAACATCATTGTTTCTGAAGTCAACTCGACTCAACTCCGGCTGAGTCGATTCAAACCAACTCGACAAGTCATCATAAAGTCGACCTAACCATTCTATGGCATGAGAGGATGGGACATATTGGAGAAAAAATAATTCGAGCTATGCATTACAAAGTTATGGTCAAATATTTTCCTGAATGTAATTTAGAAGTCAACTTTTGTGAACATTGCATATATGGAAAACAAAGTCGGGTGAGGTTCCCATCTGGAGAGACAATGGAAAAGGGGATTCTAGAGTTGGCTCATAGTGATGTGTTTGGCCCTATTTCAATGCCTTCACTTAGTGGATTCCTATATTATGTCCTTCATAGATGATTTTTCTAGGCGACATGGATATATTTCCTGAGGAAGAAAGCAAATGTTTTTGTGAAATTCAAAGAGTTTAAATCTATTATAGAAAACCATACAGATAAGAAGATTAAGGTGTTGATAACTGACAACGGTGGTGAATTCCGTGGAAAGGAATTTGATTAATTATGAAAGGAATGTGGCATAGCAAGAAAAAATACCACACCATATACCCCACAACAAATTGGAGTTGTTGAAGGAATGAACATAACATTGATAGACAAGGCAAGGAGCATGCTCATTGGTGTTGGGCTCGCATAAGAATTCTAGGCGGAGGTAGTCGACACTGCAAAATATCTAGTGAATATGTTTCCTTCATCAGTGCTAGTCGAAACGACTCCACATGAGGTATGGTATGGTAAGAATCCTTCTGTTTCATATATCAAATTATTTGGTTGTGATGCATTTGTTCATGTTCCCAAGGAAAACAGGAGCAAGCTAGACAAGAAGGAAGTCACGTGTATTTTCATTGGATACAAAGAAGGTGTTGTCCCAGAGTCTATACTTAAGGCTATAAAGTATAGAGTCTAGGCATCCCAAAGTGAGTGAGTGATAAAAAGGGGAAGAAAAAACTTTAGGGAAGGAAGCTATGGTTGATTTCTGAGTTGTCTTTGTATAGCTTCCAAATGTTCTTGGATGTTGATATCCCGTTCAATGGCTGCCCATGAACGTTCGAGCTCTGCCCAGGTGATGGTAGTCTTAAGTGTAGTATCGAAGAGATTCAAAGTGATGCTGGTTTAATCTGATAGGTCGGGTTCAATGTTGGGATATCTTACAATGGGTACAGTCATGGATAAATAAATCTTTAAAGGGGGTTGATGTTTTAAAATGCTATTTCAATTTTAGATTATATAAGAAAGATTTCTCAGATCTGAATTAATAGTATAACAAAGACAAAGGCCTTTTCTCGTAACTGAGTTAACTTTGAAAAACCATGCATGAAACATAAGAAAACATTAAGTTGTCAACAATGAAAGGCTCCAATCGAGGGAGAAACTCCTATAACAGAAGAAGAAAATAGACAAGAAAACACTTTGACAAAGCATAAAATATAGAGATATAAGTAATTCACAGGTCTTGTACCTGTTGATAGCCAATAACGAGGAAAAACTGCAAATGATTAGAAGACTAGACAGTTGATCACCACGGTAGAAGTTGCACTAAATTGCAGCTAAGCATTCATCAAAGATATATATGAGAAATGAAAATGGACATGAGATAACCGAGAATAAAACATAACTCTGTCTTCACGAAATTTAGAGTCTTTGAATTTCTTTTTCATTAATTTTGGCACAGGAAATCATCTATTACAATTGGCCCCAAAAATAAAAAGCCCCCCCCCCCTTCGCTTTTCAAAATGTATATTTAAACAAACTTCTAAACATTTCGTTTTCCAATCGTTCTAGAAACTTGTCAGTTACAAATGAAAAATTGAAGCGTTTCATTTCCTCATCTTTTGTCTTCCTTCATAAGGGCAAAGTGCCTTCCTTTCTTTTCTCCTTTGGCTCCAAAAATAGAATGGAGTGACATCTGTCATCATTTAGCACCAAAATCCTGCTCTTTCACCTTGTTATCGGACTAATCGGTAGGTGCGGACACTAACAGATCTCCCTAGATCCACCTAGATCTAGAACAAAATAGGACAGGACATAACTCTTTCCCTAAGTTTTGACCATTGAATTAGCTAGTAGGAAGGAACAAGTAACATACCTTTATATCGCTTCCTAGGGTCTCTGTTGCTCCCACTTCGCTCCGGTGCTCTCTTGAGGTCAAGACCAAGACAATACAAACCAACCAAAGTGAATATAGCACAATATATTCAACTGTCAACTTATGTGTATGATCAAGGAATTACACAATAAAGTGAGAATAGCTTTATGGGAAAGGGACATGCCACTGTATTATATTAATTGAAAGTAAAGATTACAACCTGATCGCCTTGATGTCGCAAGATTCCTTTCGATGGCTCTTGGCTCCAACACACACACTTGCTCAATCCTTGCATGAAGAATATCAAATCCTCTTGATAGACTTGCTAGAGTCTCCAAGCTACTGTTCAAGCTAAGTCCTTCACACAATTCTTTCACCAATTCTCCAATGAATCTTGCTTAACCTTTTCCATGAGAATTCCCTCAATATATAAGAGAGAAAGAGATAGTTACTTGGATAAGAATGATCCCACAATATCAGGGAATCCAGTATAAGGATAACCATTCGAATGCCAACCCATTCTTCTAGAAGATTCCCTTCTAGAAACATCGAGAATTCATCCTTTTCCATGCTTTAGGACGAGTTCGCGCCCTAGCTATTCAACACAGTTTGAGAAGTTCGCACCCTGGCTTAAGGAAACCTGCGAGAATGGGTCATTCTCGCACCCTAATATATTAGCAGCCTGCGAACCTTCTTCAAAAATGAGTTTTCTGGGAAGAGATGAAAGTAACTTTTCTCAGGAGAAAGTTCTTATGAAGAGCCCGAGTACACCATCATCAATACATCATCATCATGATGACCAAAATCATGGGTAACACACCTGCTCAATGCAATTGACGCACCTTTCAATCAACTGGGCTATCAACTTGGAAGGATCTGCTTGGTTGTTTGCCTCAAAGGTGTAACAATTCTTTGCCAATGGTGGCAATATTTTTCCCACTTGTCGATCTTCTGTGATGATAGACCATAATTGTAAAATTGGCTTTACTAACCATTTGTCCACTTAGACCATATCAACCTGACTTATCTGGGATATTTCAGCTTGCTCCTTTTCCACATTTCCCTTGATATCTAGCAAGTGTTTAGCTATGTTGATTTTTCCCAGCGTCCTAGCACTGCCTTCCTTATCAAGGTCTAACAAACTTTTATTTATCAAGGCGAATTTTTCTTCACAAGAATTCCTCACCTCTTTAGCTCTTTCCCTACTCTCTGATATATTCTGCTCCCACACCTTCAATAAGATATTCCCTCTGGTTTGTTCTGGGATGGATAATTTGGAGCTACTGACCATATCTAATTTCGATGTGGCTATAACAGCCTCCTGGAAAGCAACCCGAGCCACCCCAGCTTCTCTTTCTCTCAAAGAGATATCTTTTAGCACTTGATCTATCGTCTGAAAGTGATTCTGAATGGTTTCCACTTTAGCAAGCAAGTCCTGTTGAGCTGTTAATACCTTCTGTCGGATTTCGGTGGCTTGGGATTGGAATATCTTTATGTCTAAGACCTGGTTTTCAGCAACATCCAATTTTGACTGTAACTGTATTATTTGTTTCTCCTGTTGGCTTACCTACATTTGGCTTATTTGCGCCGACTGGCGCATCTACTCAAGGTTGGATCTAAGTTTCTCGATCTCCTGCAGATCGACTATTCTAGCTTGCTCGAGGATTTTGGTCACCTCATTCCTGGCATTTTCTTCCGCCGTAGCCACCTTAGCTTCCAACTTACCGATCAAGAGGTTCTTTCGTTTCAACTGTGCCTTCAAAGTTCCAACTGAATACTGGTTGGTTGTAGCATAAGCCCCTAGTGTTCCTGCTATCTCGTCGGTGAATTGTTCCTCTTCTACGACCTTTCCTTCTGTCATGATTTTAAATGTTTTAGCCACTGTGCCCGCTTTTTGATACGATTCTTGCTTCACCACAACCTTCCTTTTCTTATCAAAGAAAAATTCATTAGGAGGTAACTCTTCTACAGAAATGGGGTGAGATATAAGCAATGGGACTATTGATTTCCTTGAATGATTTTTTGGGGATAGCATCCGTGGCTGGCTTTCTTGATATGAACAATAGTGAGTCACCCACCCCTTGCAAGGGTATCTCTGCTTGACTTTGGACCTTCTTGCCCAGCATATCCTTTTCTGGGTTTCCTTCCTATTGATCAGGGATTTTGGCTCCTTGTTCTGAGGTCCCAGCCTACCCTATTTTCACTTGGTTCTCCTCCTTATCAAGAATCAAGTCCTTTGAGCCTTTGGCTTCCATTTTCTGTGTAACCGGAAGCTTTGGGGTTTCGCCCTGTAAAATCTGGTGGAGACAACTCCGCCGATGCTCCTGGAATTTAAAGAAATCGACCATATCTCCGAGCGACGGGGCTTGAATCCTACTTAGGACTTCAGAGTAGGACCTCGCACCCCAAAAGATTTCATCATGAGGTGAATCCTCGTGCTCGTATTTATTCAGGCCACAACTCGCCAGGTGATTACTCACAAGCTTATTAGGGTCGTGCTTCTTAAGCTCAATGTCCACCAATTTCATTTCCTCTAAGGTCATAGCCTCGGCTTTGGCATGGCCGAAATATAATAAAGAATATGCACCAATATGAATGGGAAAGGGAGACCATACCTTTTTCGATACTCCTTTGAGATCTTTGCTTATCCTGCTGAGCACAGTTTGTCTGGCAATCTCGCAACACAATAGCTTATCTGGAAAGAATAGCGGCAGAGTGTATAGGGGAACAGAGGTGCCAAAGACCCTAATGTATGCAAATTTCACTTCTATATACCAATCTTCCATGCTAATCAGGTTGGTCTTGATGTTATCCGAAATCCTGGGAGGCAGATGGCCGAAGATGGAGACATGCACTGGTACCATTACCCAGTTGAAGATCTCATAAATGAATTATTTGGCTTTATCCTCCCAAAGTTTTAAGTGGTAGACGTGAATAGGCTCTGTATTAGATGGAGCCCAGCTCCAGCTCATTAGTGGGAAAGGTTTCATGAAGCAAATAGTTTCCATCATGTAAGTAGACATAAAGAATGAAGTCACTTTCCTACTCACCCTCTACGCTCGGTATTCATTAATTTGACTGGTCAGACTGTCAGACAACAATTTGGCCCAGTCAAAAGAGAAACCCTCATCAACTGTATGAATAAGCGGTACCCATGGGAGGAAAAAGTGAGTAGTGTCCTCCTTCCCATACAGCCTACAGGCCATCATCGCTATATACTTGAATTGCGGCTCTAAGGAGGAGATTGAATAAATTCCATTAGTATCAGCCCTGAATTTCGCGGGGTGAAAAACCCAATCTTTGATCAGATCGGATAAATTTTTTCCATACTGCTCGCATTCCTTATTCTTGAAACCCTCTAAGAATTTGGCATTGTGAGTAAGGTTCAGTGTGGGTGACAATTTATACATTGCCTGTAAATTCTCTAGTCTAAAAGTTCCAATTTTCACCCTCTGTTCGCTGATAATCGTCCTAGTCAGGATGTCCACATGGTCCAACGCCCATCTGATCAAATCATAATAGGGAAGAAGCCATGGCCTTGCCGCTATTTTGTGCATCTCTTCTTGAGTGACGATTTTGTACTTGGTGGACAAGTCATCCTTCTCGTTATCGCTGGAATCATCTAAATAGTTTATCGACTCGGATTACAAAACGTTGGAAATGTACGTCCATGTTTTGACAAAATTAATACTTCGGGGAGAGGTATCAGAAACAACATATGAACCTTGACCTGAACTCTCGGCAGCTACCTTGGGCACTTTTCGTGGAGCCATGATAGAGAACCTTGTAACTAGATCCCCTGTCGGAAATATTGAAAACACAAACAAAAGTTATCCTGGTGAAATAGCTCTGTGCACAATAGATATGAAAACTAAAATAATGAAAGAAATCCCTTAGGTATTGATCATTTAAGCCCGTGCGAGTCCTTGATGACAGAACATTCAAATCGTTTAATAGAAATATTTAGAATTAAAACAAGATCTTACTATCCATCACCTCACTGAAATCCAAATAAATGCCATAAATGCTTGACGATTCGTGACATGGAAAAACGCATAAACATTCAAAACTTCATCCGTAAACTGTGTGTGTTAAAGGTTGTTTAAGGCGTTAATTAATCTAGTTTAGTTCTTTTAATTAAGTTCTCTTTAGTCACTAATCCCTTTTTTGGCATTCGTCGTATCGGATGATTTCGCTCGTAGCCTTTGAACCCTAAAAACTCGAAATCGCGATGGTGCGATTTAGTTGATTATCTGTGATTTGACTTAAGCCTGTAGTTAATCCACGCTTAATTAATGAATATCGTGACTTCATGGATCAGAGTTACAAAGGTGTTGCTTTTTGGGGAAGCAATCGTCGAGTTGCGAAGTCACGATAATGATTAACTAAGGTTTAAAGTGATTTACTCTTGATATTAACTTGGGTAACTTTAAAACAACTTCGCGACTTCGCATGTCGAAGGTTTGAAAAACGTTCAACGTGTAACTCCCGAGAGCGAGAGTACGAGGTAATAAAAGGTGATAATCCCCACTTAGTCATTCAGTGATGGTGGTTAGAACTAAATAGTTTTCGTCATTTCGCGTGTCGGGATATTGTGGCTTTAGTGGGTAGAATCATGAAATAAACGAAGTCCCGAAATCCATCTTTTTGGGCTGAAGTATAACATTTCACCTATTTAGAGAAGGGTGGCTCCAACAGAAGGAATGAAAGGATATAAGCTTGGGATCCTACATCAAGGAAAAAGGTGTACAATCGATATTTGGTCTTCATAGAAGTCAAAAGGAAGTATGAGCTTGAAGAAATGGTTCAAACATAGAATAATACAGAGAAGGTGTGGTTTAAACTGAGGAATGAAGAAGATGATTCAAATGAGTCAACTGAATCAAAATAAGAGGCGGAATAAACAACCCCAGTTATAAGGAGGTAAGAATGAGTAATAAATCCAGTCAAAAGGTATAGTTCACTTGACTTCCATTCCACATTTGTGTTAACTGCCACTGACGATGAGCCCAAGTCGGTCGGGGAGGCAGTCGACTTAGTAGAGAGAAAACTCTGGAAGGACGTTATGGTCGAAGAGATGGAATCCTTGCACAAGAATGAGACATGAGACTTAGTTAAATTACCTGGTGGAAGAAATCATGTCAGTAGAAAATGGGTATTCAAGAAGAAGATGAATGCAGTAGGCCAAGTCAAGAAATTCAAATCTCGACTGGTAGCGAAAGGATATTCCCAAGTCAAAAGAGTCGACTTCAATGAGATTTTTTCCCCTATTGCAAAATTAACTTCCATTAGAGTACTAATGTATCTGGATGCAACATTTGATCTGGAAATAGAACATATGGATGTAAAGACAATGTTCCTACATGGGGACCTGGAAGAAGAAATCTACATGAAACAACTTGAAGGATTTGTAGTAAATGGAAAGAAACAATTGGTGTGCAAACTGAAAAGATCCCTTTATGGTCTAAATAAATCACCAAGGATGTGGTACCAAAATTTCGACACATACATCCTTAGTTTGGGGTTTGTGAGAAGCAAATTTGATCACTGCATATATTCCAAAGAAGAAGGTGGATGTTTCATATATGTAACATTGTATGTTGATGACATGTTTTTGATTGGAAACATCATGAACGCAATAAAGGAGGTGAAGAAGCAACTCCTTCAAGTTTGACATGAAGGATCTCGGTGCAAAAGACTTCATTCTGGAAATGGATATCAAGAGAGATTGAGCAGATATAAATATCTGGTTGAACTAGAAGAAGTATATTGGATTTTTTTTGAAATGTTTCAACATGCAAGATTGCAAACCTGTGAAGGTGCCAATTCCTATGGGAGCAAGGATAATTGTTGAACAATGTACAAGGACACATGAGTAAATATAGGACATGGTGTGTGTTCCCTATGCAAGTGTTGTTGGTAGTCTAATGTATGCGATGGTCTGCACTTGACCAGACATTTCCCATGTAGTGGGAGTGTTGAATAGATACATGTCGATACCTGGGAAGGAGCACTGGAGAATTGTCAAGAGAGCATTCAAGTATTTGTATGGCACAAAAGATTATGCTATATGCTACCAAGAAAATATGGAGATGGTAGTGAAGTAAATGTACATGGCTTTTTCGACACTTACTGGGCTGGAGATCTGTATCGACGAAGGTCAACCAATGGATATGTGTTCAATATGTTCAGTGGAAAAATCAACTGGATGAGTAAGTGACAAGAGGTCGCAACCTTGTCAACAACATAAGTTGAATATATGGCATCCACTCATGGAAGTAAAGAAGAAACATGGCTACAAAGTCCATGTTCATGACTTTGGTTTGAGAAAAAATCTATGAAGATAAGTTGCGATAGTCAAAGCACAATATTCCTGGAAAAGAACCTAACTTATCATTCGAAGACTAAGCACATTGATGTACAATACCATTTCGTGAGAGACGTGGTGGAAACAAACAAAGTGTTTCTAGAGAAAGTAGACATGTTGGAAAACATAACAGACTCTTTGACCAAGTCTGGGAGTGTTGTGAAGTTATATTGGTGTAGAGAGGAAATGGTCATTGTTTCCCTAGGTATGTGAACAAGAGTTCGGAGATATCCCAGTTTTAGCAAAGAAAACAACAAGTGGGAGAATGGTGGGTTGTTATATTATTTGTAGTGAAAGTATATTTGAGGTGGATCAACTCACAGTCAAAGTCGAAGAAATTGACAACAAGTCGAAGGTCGAGGTGGTTTGACTAGGTAAATTCAAATTTGAAGGTATCGAAAACAAGTTGAAGGCCGAGGTGGTTTGACTGGGTAAATTCAAAGTCGAAGATATCGAAAATAAGTCGAAGGTCGATGTGGTTCGACCGGGTTAAATCAAAGTAAAAAATATCGACAACAAGTTGAAGAGGTCAACTGGAAAGTGGTCGATAGGAGGGTGTGTGGAAACTGACTAGATACCGAATGAAGGTCGACTGATAGTCAACTGGTAATCCGACTTGGTAGTCCATTGTAACATAATCCCTAGATTCGCGAGATTTTTATCCAATGATCTGCATGGATCTGTAACCTTTTTTGGGTGCTTTTCTTTAGGGTTTTTCATACTGTAAATCCTATAAAGAATGTGTGTTGTAATTGTATAAAGGTTAATAAAAAAATGTATAATATCCAATATTTAGAGGTTGTTGGGCATGCATATGTAAGTCAAATTGGCTATAGGGTTTTTCTTGTGTAAAACAAGAAGGTATGATGTCGATTGTGTCTTAGGTGTAGACCAAGGTTAGGTATGTAAATTTTTATGCTAAATGAATAAGACAACAAGAGAGCAAGACGCTCAAGGAATTTTGATTTTCTCGCTTGGGTTTCTAGGGTAAAATTTATGTGTACTGTGTGTTTACTTTGTCAGTTACTGTCTTGTTTAAATATTTCTTCCTCTCTTATGTTAGGTTTAGCGTGGAAGTGTTCCTCATTTCCTAACAATTATTTTTCTTGGTTTGGGAATGGAATGAAAGGATAGATGTAGAGATCCATTTCTAGTTGGTTGTAGGTATCTATTGATTATTCTAGCAAGAAAATAATGCATGTGTGCATGGGAATGAGAACAATTGAGTAAGAATTGTCCACAACTAAGAATCCCTGGAAATTACAACATTGAGATTTCTTGGCCAGTAGCGCTGGAGCCTTGAAAAGATGTGGAACAACGTAAGGGATTGTATTGCAGAGAAGGGGGTTCCTTTCTTTGGGTTGTGCAGTCTAAGGGGGAAAGATATTTGGTAGGTTGGGATTTTCTCTGTGATTGAGGAGACTATGAGAGCTTGATAGATGACTAGCGTGTGTGTTTTAGAGTTGTCCTAGGCACCAGTCCTTGTGGATTCATAGCCTCATCTCGAGGGTGGACTGTTGCAGAGAGTTAATATGTAATCAATCCTAATTTTGGGTAATGTCCAACGTCTGCAACCGATCAATGTGAATCTTTTATGAAAATAAGTTCTTTTTTATTTATTTTTATGATTTATGTTGCATTAACTACTTTATAATGTTGTATCTTGCATGAGCATGTGATTAAATTATGTTTTATTGAATCATGAATGAGTTTGTAATTGTTAATATGGTTCTTGATTGTTGCATGCACTTTCATTGTGCTTCTTGATTTATTAATATTGGTATAAATGGTTAATTCGGTTCAAGAAAGAGAATTTTTTAGGAACCCTATGTTATCACTCTGTAATTTTCCTTGGATGTGAAAGGAAAACACAGAGGTAACTTTTTCAAACCACTTTGGGCTGGAAACTGACCTTTCCAACCAGAGAGGGCTCTCTCACTGAAATTATATCACAGTGGCCAGATCTGTAGGTAAATACATAAATTTTATGATGATGTGGTAGGATTGAGTGAAACACCCATTGGGCATGGATTCATAATAAAGATAGGTCAAATAAAAGCTTTCAAAATTGGTTGATATGAACAAATGTACTTCATAGGCTAGGTAGATAGCAATATTTCAATCATCATAGGCATTAGAGTATGGTGGTGAGAAGAAAATAACACATCAATTATAACAGAGCATCAAGCAGTGGATGAGTTATGTCACAATATCATAAGACTAATGTAGGAAAATTGAATGTGAGATAAAGAGCATCAATAATGAATTCTCTATCTATAATCATTCAATCATAATAGAAGAATATACATAATGATCAACAAATATAGGAAACATTCATAAGGAAAAACAAACTACAGATTACTAGCACAAGAATCTCTAAGACAAATATTCAAGCTCTTCAACTTGAAAGATTTCATTAACAACAAAAAATGTATACAACAACCAAAGAGTCTTTTTCCTCAAGCCTCTAACCCTTTTCTCCTTCTTTCCTTCACAATATATAGAATTGAATTTCAATCTAACTCAATAAGGTCGAAATAGCTAGGGTTTCACATTCAAGAAGGATTTACAAACTAACAACTATTTTTTAGGGTTTAGTTTTTAGCTAATTAAATTAGGAAAAAATATGTAAAAATAGGTTGTAAACATCCCTTCGAATATCCCAAACCATGACACCTGTGAAAAAAATGAGAGAGGTTTTTTTATATGAACCTGTTCTTGAGAAAAACATCTTTCAGTTTGTTGATATCAATCACCATATTCTCGAAATTGATGCTTGAAGTTGACTGCAAAAACAATCAGCTATAGGAATTTCGCAACAACCATGAGATTTTGTAGTGACTGGTAATTTCACCTTTTCTCCCAAATGGAGAACTTGGTTGGGATTATTTTTTTTCAGCAAACCGAGTTTTTATTTTTAAAGTTATGATGAAAATAACATTTCGCATCAACTAGGAAATTTGCTGCGAAATCTCTGTTTCAACAGTTTCCTTTGTGAACTCTCTCTCTGTGTGTGTGTGAATATGTGATAGTGTCTTTTCCATTTTTGTAGCTAGAAGGCCATAGGTAATTCCGAGTATAGAAAAATAATCACAAAAATGACTAGGAGTGCTCCACATGCATCATCGCCTCATCAATATTACATTGATAGAAATACCATTGAACCTTGACACATGATCTTTTAAGAGATTAGGACATGACTACATGACTCAATTAGCAACAAAACCAACTATTTTGACTTTGTAAATTAATACTACCTAACATAGGCTCCAATGGGGATGCTATCCTCACCGTGAGGTAGCAAAGAACCTCAGATCCAGTGCCTTATCCATTGGGCTTCTCCCAATCAATATACCCCACAACTTTCAAACTAACCTGTACACTGCTGCAAACCAAACTGAAATTACTGCATACTGGAAAATTGAAAAGAGATGTTTATTTGGACAACTTATTTATATACATCATCCTACTCTAAGCTGCTGAAAATTACTGCTCAATCAAGTGATACAAAAATGGCAATGAATCCAATCAAGAAGTTGGTCAAGTAATTTGACTCCTTGACCATGCTTGAACAAAATCAAAACTGGACATTGTAATGGCAAAGGAAACTGATGATGGATCTGGTATTCATAGTGAAAACATGGATGAGAGTTCAGACTGAAAAATTCCTCCATATAATCAGCTACATGATCATAAAAATCATAGAATCCATATTTTGTTTGTTGATCCTCAATGTATTTTGCAATTTGATTTCCATGGTTGGACTGTTCATGGGTGTTTTCATTTTCAACATATGGTTTCAAATGTAAGTTGTCAAATTCATGATCAAAATAAAAAACAATTCCTCATTCTTCACAACCAAGGGCAGCATTACCACTTCATGTTTCTTCTGGAAAAATATTTTAAACAACTGGCTCCGATATTGAAAGTCTTGAAACTTTATTTGAACCTCTAGAGCTTCAAGCTCTTTTTCAATGTCCTTTGAAAACTCATCTAAAAACCAGATTTTATCTTCCGAGCTACATTTGCATAACTTTAAATAAGAAGAAACAAATGAAGAAAAGTTTTCATCCACTTCATCATTGGTGTACATATCATTCCATTCTTTAAAACCTTGAATGGAAATAGGGGCTGCCACAAAATATGTTTTCTCCATCCATGTTTCCGGAAAGATGAACCAAAAAAATGAAAAAGATCTTATAGATTTAGTAGGTAAACCTTCAGCCCAACTTCCACATTTTCCTTGGAATGAATCATAAAAAAATCTAAGAAATACATCTTTGTTCTTGATTATAAGAAGATCAATAAAGTCACAAAAATATGAGATATGTTTCAAGGCCAAACTCAAATCCTCTCCACTAAATTTTGGACCATTCCTTAAAAAATATTCATCCTTGGGTAATGGATTAGGGAAACCATAAATTTATGAAAAGTCCAAGCATGCATACCTTGCAATGATAGAATCAACATTTGAGTCCCTCATAGTCTAGTGGAGTCACCAATAAATCCATCAAGCAATGAATCATTTTGACAATGGAGTTGCCATTGATACTCTGGAATCTGAATTCTTCTGAAAATGGAGTTGATGGGGTAAAATATACTACAAACCTCTATGTTTGACTCTTTGTTTACCCTTCAGGAATCAGATCTGAAACGTTGTCATTATTTCCTAGAGAAGATTTCACCTTCAATCCTCGACAACGATGCCAAAATGTTATCACTCTATAATTTTCCTTGGCTGTGAAAGGAAAACACAGAGGTAACTTTTTCAAACTACTTTGGGATGGAAAATGGCCTTTCCAACCAAAGAGGGACCTCTCACTGAAATTATAGCACAGTGGCCAGATCTGTAGGTAAAGAAAAAAATGTTATGATGTGGTGGTAGGATTGAGTGAAACACCCATTGGGCATGGAGTCATAATAAAGATAGGTCAAATCAAGGATATCAAAATTGGTTGATATGAAAAAATGTACTTCATAGGCTAGGTAGCTAGCAATCTATCAGTCGTCATAGGCATTATAGTATGGCGGTGATAAGAAAATAACACATTAATTATAACAGAGCACCAAGCAGTGGATGAGTTATGTCACAATATCAGAAGACTAATGTAGGAAAAATGAATATGAGATAAAGAGCATCAACAATGAATTATCAATCTATAATCATTCACTCATAATAGAAGAATAGAAATAATGATCAACAAATATAGGAAACATTCACAAGGAAAAACGAACTACATATTACTAGCACAAGAATCTATGAGACAAATATTCAAGTTCTTCAGCTTGAAAGCTTCCATTAACAACAAAAAATATATATATAAGACAAAGAGTCTTTTTCCTCAAGTCTCCAACCCTTTTCTCATTCTTTCCTTCACAATATATAGAATTAATTTTCAATCTAACTCAATCATTTCGAAATAGTTAGGGTTTAACATTCAAGAAGGAGTTACAAACTAAGTCCTATTTTTTGGGTTTTAGTTTTTAACTAATTAGATTAGGCGAAAATCTATAAAAATAGGCTGTAAAGATCCCTTTGAATATCCCAAACCATGACACATGTGCAAAAAATGAGAGAGGTTTTTGTATATGAACCAATTCTTGAGAAAAATCTCTTTTATTTTATTGAGATAAATCACCATTTACTTGGAATATGCACTTGAAGTTGACTGCAAAAACAATCAACTACAAAAATTTCGCAGCAACTAGGAGATTTCACAGTGACTGGTAATTTTTCCTTTTCTCCCATATGGAGAACTAGCTTGGGCTGATTTTTTGTCAGAAAATTAATGACACTATGATGCCTCTCCACGAAAAATTTGGAAAAAAACCCAGTTTGTGTTTTTAAATTTATGATGAAAATAACATTTTGCAGCAACTAGAAAATTTGTTGCGAAATCTTTGTTCCAACAGTTTCCTTTGTGAACTCTCTCTCTCTCTATCAATATGTGATAGTTTCTTTTCCATTGTTGTAGCTACAAGGCCATAGGTTCTCTGGGATAGCAAAATAATCACAAAAATGACCAGGAGTGCTCCAAATGCCTCATTGCCTTATCGATATTACATTGATAGAAATAGTGTCGAACCTTGACACATGATCTTTTGAGAGACCGAGACATGACTACAAGACTCAATTAGCAACAAAACCAATTGTTTTGACTTTGTAAATTAATACTCCCTAATGCCCTGCATGGGGGAACAATATAGTTTGGTATCAGAGATTCAATTTGAAGTGCTTGGGTTGTATAGGCTGACAAATAGGTTAATATTTAGTAGAGGTTGAGCTGGAAGGTGTCTAGATGGATAGGGAAAGTTTTCTTGAAATTATGAAATTAAGCATTTTAAGAATTTTGGAAAAATTGGAATTTTTTGTATAGTGATGTTAGTGATGATGTGGAGGGTAACATCATCGGTGATGTGGACATGCCATGGTGGAAAGACACAATGGTGGGATCAGGGGTATGTGGTGTAGGGGTGATGGACCCATGGGTGATACTAGTGCCATGTCTAATAAGTGGTCTACAAGACTTTGGAAACATGGTATTGAAGTTGTTCGTCAAACTGTCGCAACCAATCAAAGGTTGAAACGTGGCAAGAGGGTAGCACATGGTTGTAAGAGTTTGGAATCGTGCCAACTCCCATGCTATTCACACTCTCACAATGTATGAATTTTGTCAATATTAGCTTTGTATCCTCCGTGTTGAGTACACAACACCCTTTAAAATTTCTCAAATTCAGGGGTACCACTTTCTATTTATCATTCCACATTTCCTTATGTTTTTTTTTTCTTGGACTACATTTTTTTTTCTTTAAGTTGATGCATTTTCTCTCTTGTTTCGTTTTCTTCATATTTAACGATTAATAAAACCCCCCCAAAAATTCTCATGATTTGCGTAAGAAAGGAAAAGAAAAAGAAATAATTAAAAAGGCTTAAAACACAGGGTTTAAAAAAAAAATTTTTATTCAAAGTAACGATATATCCATTAGGTTTCAAAGAAAAAGAGTAAAGTATCAATTTACCCAAACTCTCGATACCGACACAAGACTTAAGAAAACGTTTTGACAAACTATCGGTGTTGGAGGAAGCTCAAGCAAGTTTAAATGAAAAGAGTCAAGAAATTATCCTATCGTTGATAAGACATTGGTCATAGATGGAAAACATTGGAGTATTAAAGCAACAAGGTGGACGATTCTACCGTTTGTTGATAATTCATCGAGCATCTATTGATTTATTATGTGTTTAAAATAAAAATGGTTAACCTTTATCATTGATACTAATAGACCATTTAAAGAAAGAAAATATTACCAAGGATAAATCTTGATAGTTGATCCTTTCACATGAAATTTTGTTCCCATTGGTGACTTTATAGGTGACTGTAAACTATCGTGGATATTCCAGTCGACAGTTCGTCATAGTATATCTAATAAAAATATTGAAATCTTTACTGTGAAGGTCAATTTCCTTTAGATCTCAAATTATTTAATTATCGATTTTTTGCTTAAATGTATGAAATATATGAAATGCAAAAAGTAGAGAACATAAATAAATGTGCACACACCCTTCACAAATAAACACAAGATATAACCTAGAAAACCCAATGTGGGAGAAAACCCAGCTAGAAGGTGAGGTCACTCTGCTCTCTTTTCTTCAAATGCAAGTACAAAGAAAGAGGCACTCTCTGTGGAGTTTCCTTAGACATTGTGGCTTGTATAGTTTCTACAATATCTCTCCTCGTCTTTTATGCTCTCAAAATTCCACTCCTAGGTACTCTGCTAAACTATGGAACAAATACAATGCTAAATAATGGAACCCTTTCTCCTCCTAGCAACTCGATATTTAACATAGCCCAATAGCCATATACGGTTAGGGTTTTGACTTCCTCAACCCTCAATCAATGATCAAGTTTGGACCTTATAGAATCTTCTTGAAATTCCACTAGTGGCTAGCCCCATATGTGTGAGTAATGGGGGCTGACATGGTTACCACTCGTACCGTGGTGGTCAACAAGGTAGGTCAACTTGTGGGAGGAATAAATTTTGCATATGCGCTTCAATTGAGGTGTTTTATGCACCATTGGAAATCTATTAGACTGTAGAACATTGTCAAAGGTGTGTGCACAATTTTTGGACACAAGAACCCCAAAAAATGTCATTTAATGCCTCAAAATGGCCCTGGAGGTTTCAGACCCCAAATTTTCAAACTTGGACCTACCACTGAAATGGCCCTACAAGATGATTCCTCCAAGTTTTTCCACCCAAAAAGTATCGATATAGATGAAAAATAACATAATGATCCAATTTAGATCAATAGGTCCATGTCACATACTATATGGACCCACATCAAAACCGTATAGGTCCATGTCACCTGCCATGTCTCCAATCATACTTCCTCCTTGATACTATGTACCTTCCATGTCACGTACCACATCATCATATGGGTACACGTTAGCTGCCACATCATTTTCCATGTCACCATGCCACATCATCTTCTATACAGACAACCTTTCGAAAATTTTCTAATGGAAAATGGTCCTGATAGCTTGCCAATGTTTTAGGTTTCTTACCGATGTTGATGAATATGACAATGCATGTTGATAGAATAGAGATATATACTCTGAATATTCCTTCAAGGGTTTGGAGAAAAGTGTCGAATAACACAATTCTAGAAACTAGAAATACACATGACCACCTACTCCCGATAAGTGAAACAAAGTGCACCAAATACAATGATTTTTGAAAGTGTCAATAAGTTAGAAAAAGACATAAATACATGTTGTCAATAATAAAAGCAGGTTTGAATTCAAATATAACGGTTAATCGTAGCATTTAAATCTACATATCTATAGGACCTTGCTGAAATGATTAAGATTGTGTCAGGGATTTGATCCTAAGACCTTTAAATTTGAGTTGTTGTTATTGTTTATGTCATTTGCGATAAAGTGTCTGAGAAATAGATGTAACAAATAATTGTTTTTGAAGCTAATTGATTGGTTGGGTTGTTTAATCTTCTACATCTGATTCTCCACCTCGTCAATTATGATAAGTCTTATTATGTTAATATTCTCCTTCGAATAGGTTTACATGCAACACTTCATAATTGCAGTTTCTCTTTAGATTAGGATTAAAAGCAATTGATAATAGCCTAATGACTGGTTTCTTTGACAGGAAAAATTCTACCAAGAAGAATTACCTCTCGACAGTCCCCAAAGACAACAGAAAATTATCAGATTTTGGTTAAGCCTTTCTAATCAAAGATGTGGAATAACTGGATGAAAAACTGACAAGGAAAGCAAAATGTGATCAATATAAACTTTCTATGTTGGTATATCCCCTTTTTCACTTGCTTGTTGTTGTCCTTTTATTTTCCTTATTGATAGTTACCAGAACTATCTGAACTGTTGTTTCTTGGCCCTCTTTAGTTGATTTATCGATTTCCATCTTAAACCAATCTTCAATGTAATTCTTCATTGGCACAACATTTATCTCATGCCTAATTTTGATATTAAACAATTCACCTTCTAAATCTCTTAGGTCATGAGAAATATCATGGATTGACTCCTCAATATCTTGATTTTTCATAGAATAATCGATAAGCCAATTATCTATCTCTTCTTCACCATATTCAATTATTCCATCAAATTTCTTAGTCGATAATCTCTTTAATATCTCCATGTGTTCATCAAATTGTTGCCTTGTCATAAACATTGAATTGAAAATTAATTTAGGATCTTGCACCTCACCAGTGCTTCTTGCTAAATCTGTTTCAATGAGTCTTATGAATAATTCTTCTCTTTTCACTATAGCTTCATTGCGTGTTTGGACAATGTTTCTCAAATTCTTGATCTTTTTTTTCCAACATGCATTCTGTTGTTTGATTCGACTAGGAGAAGGCAAATCTTTTTCTCTCCTCTTTAATTATGTCATGTTTGAGACTTTTATCCCAAATGATAAAACAACATCTGTGTAAAACCCTTCTTCATTCTTAAAATTAGCTTGGAGATACTCATGAAATGCATGTTCTCTTGAACCAAAAGAAACAATATTTTTAGATACCTCCCATGCCTCTATTACCAATGACATTCTCCTTTTAATATTTTTATCAGCATAATTTCGAACCACTGTACACAAACTTGATGATCCCTTTAACTTGATACCAGGTGTAGTTGGTTTGATCATTGTCAAAGGACTAGACAAGATGGGAAGAGGCATCAAGGCAGTCTCCAATTCTTTGATCTTTTCCTTTAAGTTGGCATTCTCAACCTCTAAACCATCAATAGAGTCGTCAAGTGCGTCACCATTTTCCCTATGAATTTTGGAAATATGGGACGGTCGCATATTCTTGAGGTCGACCTCTGAGGAGGCCTTTCCTTTCTTATTTTTCTGGTGAATTCTTTCCACAATTAGCTTTTTATATTCTCTGCCAAAAACAACGCTCTGAAAAGTGAAATATTCTTCCTCCCTAAAGGTCTCATTCCCAATAACTTCCAATGAAGAATCTTGTTGAGAAATATGCTCATGTTGTTCTATTGCAAGAAATATTTTTTCAATGTCTGCTTCTAGATCCATATCTTCCAAGGAAAAGATTTGGATATCATTTTCTATAAGATTATTTTCTTCCTCTTGCACTGGGGTTTTTCTCTTCTTTCTCATGGGAAACTTGTGTGAACTTTCAATTTTTACAGAGGGAGGATTCTTGTCTCCCCCTCCATTGGAACTATTGTTGACAGTTTTTTTAATTGGGTGGGTCGTTGGAGCACTGCTCCTGGAGGTAGTATTCTTATGAGTGGCAACTGGATATTGAGCACTTCTTTCACTGGGACTTTTTCATTTTTACTTGTAAATATCATTACTGCTAAGTAATGTTTCTAAATATCCAATGTTATGTACAAGAGTGCTTTGTCTATTAACTTCTTCTTCTTCTTTGCTCAAGACAATTTGAATGAAAGAGTTACTAAACCCTACTGATAGCATATGTCCAAAAAGTATATTTTTTTATCAAAACCTTTGATCTTTTCAACATACTTTAAACTCACATTGTTAAAATGATTTGAAAATTCATGAATTTTATTTATATTTCTGAAGACAAATTCTCCAATATTACATGGCAGGGGAATAAACTGTTTTTTCCTTTTTTCATGGAAAAACTACAACCATAAATTATATTTCCTCGCTACCTATGTAATGAATAATTTATCGGGTACATAATACAAAAGGAAAGAACGATTTTATTTTGAACAGAATATCCTTATGATATTATGACTCTCCATTTTCTCTATTGTCCCCTTTTTCTCTAAAAAAATGGTAGCTTCAAAAGATATCCTAGGAGTGTTTTCGCCCAACAAAAGTTTTTTAAAGACTGAAACAAAGTCATTATACACTTCATAGAAAAATAAAGGGGCTTTATGCCTCCATAGTGCCTGATACAAAAATTTAATGGGATATGATTTACACGTTACCCTTTTACTGATGGTGAAATTTAGGAATTGGCAAGAATGCATGATAACAAATATCAAATAAGAGGCCATAAAGAATTTTCTATCTTTTTTGTAATGTAACAATTGGGAAGAAATTTCGATAGAAATGAGCTTTCCCCAATAAAAAATTGATTGTTCTTGGACTGTAAAATACAAAATATATAAAATCATCCGAGATATAGAAGTAGTGTTCTCCTGACCTATCACTTTGGTGAATAGCCATGCAATTTATCGATAGGTATTTTTTAGATATTCAACCTGGATTCTGGTTATGTCTATTGGGATAGATGTAGGATTCTCCAAATTCTCTGGCATGAGGTCAATCTCATTGTTATGTTTCTTCAAGAATTATTTGCAATCTTCACCTTTGAAAGTAAGAGTCGGCTCTAGCAGCTTTAACATCTTGCACAAGATTTGAGGTGAAAGAGAAATCAGATAATGTCCGTGGAGCTGTATGATTATTTGATTCAATACATACTTGTAAACACACCATGCAACATTTTCCTTACAATAAAAAGCCTTTATAACACAACCAGTACGAGAAATTCTAGATGTCCATATTACATTCCCATATTTCTATGCAGTAGGAGGGGAGGAATAATACCAGTATGCTCTCAACCACTGGAAGTTTTGATCTTCGTGGAAAAAAATATTTAGAGTGTCACCACAAAACTGTTGTCGAGTTGATGATATCATTAAGTTGATAGAACTATTGCTTCAACTGGATAAAGATATCAAATAAACCTTTTTAGAAAGATAATGATATTTTAATCCCTTGGGAAATGAAGATTAAATGAGAATTTAATGAAAAATTCCTCGAGCCTTTCACCATTAATGGTGATCTTTTCTAGGCCTACGCAACAGTTGTTAGCATTTAAACAATACTTAATGCATATTGGGAAAAACCAAGTAATGGTGGGGACGGGTGTGAGAGAATTTCAATATGGGATTTTCGTGAACCTGACAGCCCAGGAACCCGCCAACCCGCGGTTGTAGAGATGATAAAAAATATACTAAGTGTAGAGAAATGGTCGATCGAACTCACGTGCATGAAAAATGGAATACTTTGGAGCCCATAACCCACGATGAGGCCAATTTTAAAGTGATGGTTGAAATTTAGATCACATAATTTGAAGTGCAAAGTGAGGGTCATGGAAAAAGGAGAGTGAATGTTTGAACCTGCGAACCTGTGAAATTGAAGAAAAAGTATAAGTGTTGAAACAGACTTATGCAATGAGTAAGTGGATGGAAATGAAATCCCGCCAACCCACGAACCTGTGAACTGAAATATGGATAAGTATAGTAATTATCCAGAAAAGGAAAAAGGAAGGGATAAAAGGAAATGGGAATAAGGGGAGGTATCAAAGGGGGAAAAGAAATGGAGTAAAGAAGTGGGGAAAATAGAATGTGGAAGGGAAAAATGGAAGCACGAAAAGGTATCAACAATACCAATCCAACCAATGGAACTAAGATTCTCCTTCCTACATGGAATGAACTTTTCATTAAGATGAGGGATAAAGATTACCCTGCATCAACACCACACAATGATCCAACCATCAAGGCAATAGATGATAAGGTTTTTTCCAATGTCCGACGTTCTCAGCTACATATGGCTGCAACAAGATCTCCCATTTTTCCATGAATTGAAGCATTGGAGTGGATTAATAGCCATGCCAATAGTAAGAACTACTTAATGAATGATGAGTAAGGGCATGGTGTGGGTACGTTTCTCCCTGTCGAAATTAGCAGGTATTACAAGTTTCATGCACCCAAACTATTACTCAACAACAATTTTGTGGTATAATTTCATAGGTAGCATGATAGTGGCCAATTGGTGGAAGAAAGACATGAAATTGTTTAATCGATCTTCGGGGTGGTACACTATGACAGGTCTGAGGGAACCCTACATGTATGTTATGATTTTGATTTGTTGACTATATGGGGAGAAGGATTGTGGTTCACTAAGGCTTGGGAGCCATTATCATACAAAATATCTACTACTTAGAACATGTTCAATTGGGGTGCCATCATTGTAAAACAACTCAATAACCGAATTTAACAGGCTCAAAACCCTTTACTAGGTGAAGTGCCCTCATTTTATATGGCCTCCTATTTATTAGAAATTGTGTGTGCCAGGAACTTCATCTTTGAGATGAATTTAAGTCATCATATGTTATAATCCCCTATGCATGATATTTCAACACGCTATGGGAAAATAATTATAAAAATCTTAATCTATGATATGTGAGATTTTATTGGCTCGTCTTTATTTCATAATATTTTCCAAGAATGTCCAAGGTTATCAAAACAAGCAAAGAATATTTTGTCGCATATCGAGAATTAGTACATTGAGGAGAAATACACATACATAAGAATTTTCAGAGAAACTAGCTCCCCTCATCTGTTACCCTCATATGTCCCTGACAAGCTTGTCCTAGGGGAAATTTGTTACCAAACCATTCTTTAGGGGTCCAATGCTTCCTTGGTCAAAGACAAAAAGATATTTTTGATTCTGTATGACATCCATCTTGGATATTACTTCATCAAGGACACTTCACAGGCTAGGAAGGAGGGTTTAAGTCATGCAAAATACAACTTTGAACTTGGTACATACCGAAGGCATAAACCCAAGGGTCTAGTACTCAAGTATGTTGAGAAGTTTGTTGTTAATTATCCTTATGCCCATGAAAAATGGGATGAATAGGTATGTACTGAAGATGCACAAAATTGGGCTCAAGTTATGGAAAGGAAATCTTCTCCTTCTCTCAAGATATTGAAAACCATTTCGCCAAATGAACAGATAGAGGTTATGACGTAGAGTGTTACAACCACAATGCATAGTGTTACAGTCGCAATGCAAAGTGTTACAACTATGATGCAGAGTGTTACAATCGAGAGAGAAGCAAAGGAAGCAAGGAGAGTAGAAGAGATTCATATGAAGATAGATGCCAAGTGTTGGGCCATTGAAGAAGAACATAACATATCAGCTCACGTATAGGAAATTTATTGAAACATTGAGTAAGAATTGTGTGGGAAACAAGATGAAGAAACTAGTCAAGAGGAATTGGACCAAAGAAGAAGAAAAGTCAAAGAAGAACAAAGAAGAAAGGAATTGGAAGAGTAAATAAAGAAAGAATATGAAGAGAAGGATAAGCAATAATTGATAAGAGAACAAGAATTGTAGGAAAAACAACATGAGGAAGAGAAATCAAAAGAGAAGGAGGAGGCACAATAGATTATAGAAAAACCTATTGATCAACCAACATAGGCTCATCCTATAGAAATCCCTCCTCGGAACATAATATATTTAACACAGAATGATGATGAGGAGGTAGTAAAAACAAAATCCCTGATAGAGAATGAAGTCGATCAAGGTGTTGAAAAAACATATCAAGATCCAAATATTGAAAGAGCATCATAGGATCCAAATGTCGAGAAAGACACTCAGGAACCTATCAGAGAAGCATCCCATGAACCCATAGAAGGATAAGTTTTTGAGGTCACTGAAATAGAAACCACTAAGAAACAAGAAGCGGTTGGTGCAACTCTTGAGTTGGAAAAGAAAGAAGAAGCTAGTACAAGAACTGAGCTTGGGAAGGAGAAAGAGACACAAACCCAAATCAATGTAGAGGATACTTTTATGCCATTTGTAATTTAGGTACGAACTAAGTATCAATGACAGGTAGTTCTGGTGGAAAAAAAATATAATCAACTAAGCAAGGAGTAGGTTGCAGACACAAGGCTAGGGAATGTAGATAAACAAACAAGAAAAATAGACAAGGGCAAGGCATATGTAGCTGAAAATTTCCACACTCTAGGAATTTTAGAGAAAAATTTGTCCTAGGGAGATCAACCAATTCCTAAACCATTGGATGAGGTGGCTGATGTGGAATCCATCACATACGACAAAAAGGGTAATCCCTCATAAGGATAACATGGAAGAAGAGGAAGATGAAAATGGATAATGTTGTACTATTGACATAAGAGAAGACCCTATTTGATGTAAAAAATGTCTGTTTTAGTGAATTGTTGGGAGCAGGAGTGGCCATATCACATGCCACTATAGACAAATACAGAGTAGACGAAAGAGAAGTTGATGTAATGAGGAGAGAACTGAAATCTCTCAGGAATCATGTAGAATATTATAAGGACACTATTGAAGCTGTGTTGATCCTAAAAGAAGACTTTTCAAAAGAACACAACAAATACAAGCTAGTCAGAGATGCATTTGTGAAGAGGATTGTCGATTGCCAAGACTAAATTTTTTTGTGTTGTGCGGTATATAAAGATATGCTTAAATGGGGCCAAAAGGAAGATAGGACAGTGGATAGAGTACATCAAATAAATCTAGAAGGCCATGGATGGTGAAGATCAGAGTATTAGAATTTTGTTAAATGATAGTATTACAAAAATGCACAGAGCTACAAAATACTGGGTGTGCCTAGCCATTGAGTCAAAAAACATAATGGAGGAACCATGGTTAGCATGCCTCAAATTGTGGGAGAATATCCATGAGACCATGCCATAAATCCATCTACCGAATTTTGGGTCACCGGATGACTATCGGGAGCTGGAGGAGGTGATGTCTGAGTTTCAACAAAGTGATTGAAAAGTGAATAAGATATCAAGGAAATCATTAAAATGGAATGCGGTTAGATTTGAGAGTATATAGTTAGCAAAGTCAAAGAAACCGATAAGTTGGGGTGATTGATTCAAAAGATAGGAAAGTACATGCAAAATTTTAGGGAGATGAGGGAAATCCTCAGTTCTCCGATGGATCAATATTGGTTCCCATACATGCACATGTGTGAGGAATTTTTCACTAAATGGAAATATTATGATGGAAAGCATGCAATTGATGAGTCACCTAGTGTACCCAAGTCATCTCAGCATGCAATTTTGTTTTATTTTTTTCAATTTTGCATGAAGTAGGATTTACTATTTTTGGTAAGAAAGTTTTAAATAAATAGAAGGATTGATGAAGGAACAAGGGTCAATCGATTTGTAATGAAAATTTGAGTTTCTCAGTTGAGAACTATTTTTGAAGCATAATTCAGAAGCTCGGAATGAGCCAATGGCGTTTTTACTAGATATGTGTGTGTTTATTCATCATGGATTATTCTGCAACTGAGTAAATATTTTAGGCATCTAGTAAGAATTTCAATAGTATTAAGCTATCTTATTCAATTGAATAGATTTTTGGATACTTTTGGTGAATGGTTATTTTGTTTATTAGTTGGTCTTCTTTTTTGTTAATTGGAATAGTGTAGAATTATTTCTTGTTGTTCTACTTTATAAGATTATTCTTTTATGTTGTCAATTATCTTAATGTTTCCTGAATAATATCTTATAAGTAATGTCCTCGAGGTGTAGGACATTCGGTCATGAAGTGTTATGTTAAGGCACTCCACGATGTGAAGTCATCGGTTCGAAACCTCTGGGGACACCAAAAATCCAACCATGTTAAGGTTTGGTGTGGCTCAGGCAAGTGAAATCCCTTGGTGATTTTGACGACCTAGATGCTAGTCCCACGGGTCACTGACAAACTAGCAAACAAAAAACAATATTTGAAGAGTAATATATTCTAAATTGAATTAGTCCTTCAGGGATCTAGAGCCTCATATAACTTTCATTAATTGTGCCATAGGTTATCATCAACACAAATTTCTTCAAAAAATATTTCATTTACTTCTGTCTTACGGTAAATAAACATAAAATATCAAACAATAAAAAAAATGAAATTAAACAACTTTTAAATCCCATCGAACGATTTCCAGACCATAAACCCAGAGGATTATTCCATACAAAATAGGGAGGATTCTAATTAGGCCTTGTCCTTGGGTTTAATCCCTACTATTGAGCATTGGGAACTTATCCCTCTTAACAAAATTGGCGCTAGAAGGAGGGCTTGATGCATGGAAAGTGATACAGAAAACCCACATATAGAAAATTCGAGAGCTGAAGATATACCCCCCAAAAATATTTCACCTCAGGTTGAGGAGACTTATATATATGATCCAGGAGGATCTCGGTGGCCACCGACCTATTCCAATTGGATCAAAACAATTTTTTGGAAACTTATTAATTTTAGTAGTTTTTTGTCCACACTCTCAACTCTTCCGGAGTGCTAATTCTCTGGACTACAGGACCTATTTCCATGTATCTTGTCCTGATCAATGATGGAGATTAAATCCGTCCTTCGGGAGTTCTCGGCCCAAGAAACTTCCAACTCAAAATATCTGGAGTACCAAGTCTCCATACCTTGGGATCTTGTGCCACATGTCTATTGTAATCAATGGCTGAGATGGATTCTGGCCTTCAGGCCTTCAGGAGTCCTCGACCCCAACTGCTTATGCCTTGAATCCTCTGATTTCCCAGTCTCTAAACTGTAGGATTTGTTGCCATGTGGAAGAAAGTAAGGCACAGACACATGGCCCTATCTGACAGGTGACACATGTTATATAATAATTGGCGTGAATGGTATTTGAAAGAAACAAAACATGGTGACACGTGGCAAGCTCCAAGTGTGTCTGTGTCACCCTATGATCAGGGGATCAAATTTTGCTCAAATTTCAAAGTGCTCAGAATGTGACGAAAGCAGTGTCATTGCGTCTGTCTCGTCTTCCTGATTCCGGCGGTATATTTACTTTGTCAAACAGAGTCTGTATGGAGAAGATACCACGATCTGTTCGCCAAGCCAAATAGGCAAAAATTTGATGCTGACTGTACCTGTCCATACAGTCCGTACGGTCTGACGTGGCAGGGCCGTACCATCCGTACGATGACATGTCAGGTGGATGATGTGGCAAGCATTCATTGGTTGATAGATGGTGAATCGGGAATTGACACGTGTTCGGTTGGTGGCAAATGATATGAGGACACGTGGCCCAATCCATGGGCGCCACGTGTCACTCATTATTTGGTTGTTTGGTTATGTAAAACTTGTGGTGGAGTCCGCGGGGTTCGACCCCCGGACCTCCCCAACACACAACGACTTTGCACGACCCTTCTACCAACGAGCCATCGGATGGTTCTTATTTGATATATGGTTTCAAAATATTTTAAATTTTTTTATTGTTTTAAACGGAGGGGGGTCGGGCTGGGGCTTAGCCCCGACCCGCGGAGTTATCATATAACATATAACCATTGTAAAAACAAATCGCGCACGAATTGTATTACATTCCATATATACCATATATTACATTGTATTAAAATGCGCGCGGGGTTTTAACCATAACCCACGATTTATACAATGGTATAATGGTGCGCGGGGTTAAAACCAAGACCCGTGGTTTTTCATATGACCGGAGCGTGGGAAAGGAGTTGCTACGGTTTTGAAATGAGAATAACGACTTAACCACTTGTTTGCCTAGCGCGTGGTCATATGCGCCATATGCCCAAGTGTCGAGGCGGTTAGGGGCTGGCGCGCCCTTAACCGTCCTACGGTTTGCACTGTTGGCGCGGTTGCGCTTGGTGCTGGGTTTTTGCGCTTAAATGAGCATGTGAGCCAGGTTCATTCAAGGAGCGTGGGAATTGTAGAACCAGAGACAGCAAGCTTGAAGAAGGAGACTTCCAGGAGGCCTATCTTTCTCATTTTTCGACCGATTGAGGTGCCGAAAGAGCCCGGACAGGGGTTTTGGGACGCTGGGAAGCCATTGGAGCAGTCGGTTTGTCAGTTTGAGCATTGTAAGACATGTTTTTGAGCACTTTTGAGAAATTAATAATAATAAACCATTGGAAGCTGGACCAGGAGATGTAGCCCATAAGAGGGGTGAACTCCTTTATCAATTGTTGTGCTTATGTGTTTATGTTCATTAATTATGTTGATGTCTATATATAATTTTCATAAGTAATCCTTTAATTTATGTGTTGCAAACTGATCCTTTTGCTTTGAACACATAACATTCACTTGCAATAAGTTTTCAAGTTTTTCAAGTCTTCTTCAATTTTAGATCACCCTAGGTGATGTCAGCAGGCCATGTCACCCCAGTGCCTCATGCCTTCAGGGCTTCAGAACTTTGGGAGAATTCTCCCCACTATAACACAAATCCCCTGAACGTTGAACTCCCGAATCGGTTGATCTGTGGACACATGTCCTCAACATGAACGATCTAGATTTACTACGTGGTTCGGGACTTCAGAGTTTTTTTATTGTTGAACACCACCACACCCTTGGACTTCCAAACATCGAATTTACGAACCCTTTCTAATATTCAGACATGTGTACCCAAATATTAAGGGTCCATATTTACTCCAGAGTTGGGGACTTCATAGGTTTTTTGTCGATCCCCAACCATCAGCCATCGACAATTGGAGATTTTCTTTGTCTGGGAAAGAGAAAAAATTCACCAAAATTCGTCGATTCCCGACCATCATTCATCGACGATCAAATATTTTCCTTAGTCGATCTTCAACCCTTCACCAAATTTTCCAACCCTCGACCATCGGCTGTCGACGATTTTTGTTGGCAAACTTCAACACTTAGAATTTTGACAAAATCATAGGTGAATCTGGGTCGTTGATCTCCCGACCAAGAGGATCCCGACCGTTGGTTTTCTCCAAATCCCCAAACAACCGAAATCAATAGGAACCATTGATGTTACTCATTTTTCAAATCGCTGAATCAATCCCATACATTGATTTGGTAATTCCACCAAACCTTGCAAACATTCAAATTTTTAAATTTTTTCAAGGATGAATTAGGATCGTTGATCCAATATCGCACACGATCTCAACCTTCGATTCTCCAAACTTCATCCATCATTAAAGTGGCCATTAAAACTCAACTTTTTGACTTTCCAAGTCAAATTCGACTCTACAACTCTGCAGATCGAATCCATTAACTTCTTATAAAATACTGGAATCATTCAAACTCATATATGTTCACGAATTTGGGGGATTTCACACAAATGATTCCACGATTTTTCCCCAATTCACACAGATACTTATAAAATATGTAACAATGAATCTTCTCGATTCACACTTGTTTTGGCATGTAATAGTCCAGTGTTTGAACCAAAATCTTTGATACGAATTTGTAACATCCCCATCCACCCAAGATGGAAAACTCCACTACCATTCTTCTTTGTTACCAACTATAACATACCCATCCTCCCACAGGACGACATGCCACACCAAGAACGCGCCTCTTGGCTGATTTGGAGACTCTGATAACACTTAATTAATAAAGAAGCATGAAATACATACATGCAATGATCAAGATTCATACTACAACATAAAATACATGCACAATATACCATGCATATTATAAGTACAAATCTTAGATATAATAATTTAACATGCAACGAAAATAAATACATAATAAAGGAAACCATAACATAGAGCACTTATCTTTTATAAAAGAAGACACCAACTAGTTGTAGACCAAGGACGTTCCACCCAACCGTATAAATTGTTGTTCTAAGTCTCAACAACAGTGTCACCCCCGAGCCAAGGCTATGAATCCACAAGGATGGTTCCAAAGTTTTACTTGGCTTCCCAAACCAATCAACACTCAAGCTCTCAAAGGATTCTCCAGCACTCACAGCAATCCAAGTACCCAACTCTCTTCTACCCATCCTGCACCACCCAAGAGAATATACCTCCACCCTTCTCTGCCATGCGGTACCTCAGGAAGTCCCTCTCCTTCTAGGGCTCCAGTGCAGCTGGTCCAGAATCTCCATGTTGGGACTCTCAGGACTCACAACTATGATCAAAGTTGATCACATGCCAAGCGTCTCATATATGCAGGCCTCAAATCATGGTTGGATTGCACCAGCCATCTCTACAGACAAAAAAACCATGGCTTCTCTTCAGCAATTCATATTCCTTTCCCAAGCCAAGATACCAAAATGAGGAAAGATGAGTGAGTGAAGGAATGGATGTAGTGCAAAATCCAAGAGAGAGGATGGACAGTGAATCAAAATGGGTGAATGAACGTGTGAGGAAACCAACAACAATACCAGAATGGGGACGAGAATGAGAGAGAGAACGAATGAGAGAATTTTCCAACGGGAAAACCCCTTCACCAGACTAGGGAGGGGCTTTTGTAATTTGTGGGGACCAAGAGCCTCTTGGCCTTCCCCCCCCATTACACAAAATGGGTAATATAAAATAAATAAGCATGTATCCCCTCAATCCCCCTCTCTTATGGAATCATAGCCCCCTATAACTCTAGTCCTTGTTCATCTAGAAGCCAACGATGTATTTATTATTAATAAGGATCAAAACATTAAATTTTTTAGGCACACTGGCCTTTTAATAATTGTTTGGGAACTTTGGCCTCTCAGCAATGTAACAATACATTATTTAATATGGGGGCTCAAAACCCGGGGTGTTACATCCCCTCCCCCTTATTTTGGCATTGTCCTGAGTGCATATACAAAACAAAGATCAAAATCTCAAAATTTATTCAAAAAGTTGTGAGTACTCTACCCGCATGGAATATTCATGCTCCTAGGTAGCATCTTCAAGACCGTAGCAAGTCCACTGAAATTTTACCAACTCTATAACTTGATTCCAGAGCATTTTGACTTTTTTGTATAGTATTTTAACTGGCTGGACCTGAAAGTCTCCCTCTGTCTCTACCTGAATCAGATTCCAATCAACAACATGGTTAGGATCATGTACATATTTCTTTAGCAAAGAGACATAAAATGAATTATGCACTTTCATGGAAACAGGAATTGCAAGCATGTATGCAACTGGCCATATTATGTCCAATATCTGAAATGTACCATTGTATTTGGCTGCCAGCTTTGTACAACTGCCCAACTTCAAAGAGCTCTTCTTGGGATTTACTTTCAAGAGCACATGCTCTCCTACTTTAAATTATCGTGTTGTCCTATTCTTGTTGGCATAAACCTTCTGTCTATCTTGAGTTGCCTTTAAATTTTTCTTGATCTTAACCATATGGTCTTCCATTTCCTTGAGCAATTATGGCCCAAGTACCACTCTATCTGCTGGGTTGTCCCAACTTACTGGAGTACTGCACTTTCTACCATATAAGGCTTCAAATGATCTCATCTTCAATGAAGCTTGATACCCATTATTATAGGAAAACTCAACCACGTGCAGGTAATCTTCCCACTTAGATGGCTTCTCCATCACATACATTCTTAACATGTCTTCAATTACTCAGTGGAACCTCTATGTCTTCCCATCTAACTGCGGATGGTATGTCGTGGTAAAGTTAATATTTGTACCAAATCCTTTGAATAATCCTTTCCATAAATTTGAAGTAAACTTGGTGTCTTTGTCTGAGACAATTGTCCTAGGTATCCCATGCAACCTAGCAATTTACTTCTTGTAAATTTCTGCAATCTTAGTTGTTGTATGAGTTTTTTTTACAAGAACAAAATGAGCAGTCTTTGGAAATTTATCAACCACTACCATGATTGAATCGTGTTTCCTTGTTGTCCTGGGCAATTTAGTTATAAAGTCAATGGTTATCACTTGTCGTTTCTTCTTTGGAATTGGTAATGGTTGTAGCAAACATGTTGGGTGTCTATGCTCAGCCTTTACTCTCTGACATTCCATACATCTGGCGATGTAATCAACAACATCATTTTTCATCCCCGACCAAAAGAATTGGCTTCTTACTGGTGTAATTTTTTTTTGGTAACCATGATGTCCAACATATGGAGCATTATGCATTTCCTTTAATACCAAATTCCTAAGTTCTCCAGAACTAGGAACATAAATTCTATTTTTATGCATAAGTAGTCCATCTTCATTTATCTCAATACTCCTTCACTTTTTGTTCTACATCTCCTCATTGTAAGATTTCCTTTACCTATAGGTAATGTTCATCTATAACAACAACATCTAAAATTATGCTCTTTAAGTCTGATTGATTCATATTGACAGTTGTAGCATGCATGAGGTGCACTCTTCTACTAAGTGCATCAATGGATTTATTTTCTTTTCCTTTGATATACTTGATATCAAAGTCGTATTCACTTAAGAATTCAAGCCATCTTGTTTGCATGGCATTCAAATTTGGTTGATCAAAAAGATACTTCAGACCACGATGGTCTGTTCTTAATTCAAATCTCTTTCCCATGAGATAATTCCTCCACATATTCAATGCATGAACAACAACAACAAGCTCCAAGTCATGTGTGGCATAGTTCCTCTCATGATCCTTAAGCTTTATGGACTCATAACAAATTACATGTCCATTTTGAGTGAGGACTCCACCAAGTCCTTCCTTTCACGCATCTGTGCATGCCACAAAATTCTCATTTGGGTCAGCGATCTTCAAAATGGGTGCACTAGTAAGTAATTCCTTCAACGAATTAAAATTTTCTTCAAACTCAAGTGTCCATTCAAATTTAACTCCCTTATTTTGCAAAGAAGTGATGGGATGAGCAATTTTAGAGAACCCTGTTATAAACCTTATGTAGTAACCAGCTAACCCCATAAAATATATGACTTCTGAAACATTCTTGGGTGTTGGCCATCCTCTAATGGCTTCAATCTTCTCAAGGTCTACTATTGTACCTTGTTCTGAAATAATTTTCCCCAAGTAATGGATATGTTCTTGATAAAAAGAACACTTACTTAGCTTGGCATACAACTGATGTTCTCTCAACACTTGCAGTACCAGTCTTAGGTGATGTTCATGCTCTTCCTTTGACTTAGAATAGACAAGTATGTCATCCAGGAATACTATCACAAATGTATCCAAGTAATTTCTAAATATTCCATTCATTAAGCAAATAAATACAACTGGTGCATTGGAAAATCCAAATGGCACCACTACAAACTCATAATGCCCATACTTGGTTCTAAAGGTTTTCTTATGGATGTCTTCTTCCTTGATTCTTACTTGATGGCATCATGATCTCAAGTCTATCTTTGAAAATATATTTTCTCCTTTTAGCTGATCAAAGAGGTCATCAATTATGTGTAGAGGATACTTGTTCTTTATAGTAGACTTATTCAGTTGTCGAAAGTCAATACACAACCTCAAGGTTCCATCTTTCTTTTTGACAAAGAGTATTGGTGTTCCCCAAGGTGAAACACTTGGGCGTATGTACCCTTTCTTCAAAAATTCCTCCAACTACATTTGTAATTCTTTTAACTTTGGTGTGCTCATTATGTAAGGTGTTTTTGACACCAAGGTATCTCCTGGCACTAGATCAATAGAGAAATATATTTCCCTTTTTGATGGACACCCTGGTATTTCTTGGAATACATCCTCGAATTCTTGTGGTATCAATAAATATTCAAGGCTTGGCCCCTTTGTATTTTTTGACTCCTCCACATGGGCTGCATACAATTGACACCCTTTTTTGAAACATCTCTTTAGTTGTAAGGTTGAAATATCCCTTATAGAGATGGGTCTTGGAACTCCTTTCACAATGTTATGTTTTCCATGTACATCAAGACATGTAAATGTCTTGCTATGACAATCTAGGACAACATGATGCTTGTCCAGCCAATCCATTCCAATTAGAATATCATAAGACCCCAATGGTATGATATTTAGGTCAACACTAGTGTTCACGCCATTACGACTTATGGAACAACTTCTGACCATATCATGGATTCTCCTTTTGGTTCTAGTGGCTAGTTGAACCAAACTTGATTTCCCAAGCTTACTTTTCTCCAAATGTAATCTATCCACTATTTTAGGATCGATGTAACAATGAATTTCTCCTCAATCAAATAAAATAGAAACAAACTAATTTATGATCTTACCTTCCACCTCGATCATGTTGGATTGGTATTCTTCTTGCCAATCATCTAAGGCTGCATAAATCTTTCCCATGTCTTCGACTGTTATAGCTTCTTGGATGTTGTGCACAGTCTTCACTTTGTCCTTTCTATGTGGGAAATCCTTGTACAAGTGATCTTATTTTCATACCCAACACTGGATTAGTGGTCTTCCCCCTTTTCCCAAGGATTCTTCTTTCTTGGAATCATCCTTATCATACTGATCTTGATGATTTTTATTAGGCTCATTTCTATTAAAAGGAGGTTTGAACCCATTCATCCTCTAATCAGACTTCTCCTTCTTATCCTTCCAATATTTCTGCATGGAATCTCTGCCCTAGCCTTGCTCATACAAGTATTTATCCTTCCTGATAGCCTCAGTTAAGGTCTTGGGATCATCATACCGAATATTTTCTATATAAAAGGCTGGCAGTCCACTCAAAAACCTTTGTATCTTTACCTCCTCATCATTTATAAACCCAACATTCTTTAACAACCCCAAGAACTTCTTCTCATATTCTTCCATGGTCATGCTTCCCATCTTGAATTCAAATAACTCCTGCATTTTCTTGTCATAAAAATGCTTTGATAGGTACTCCTTCTCGAAATAATTCTTGAATTTCTTCCTAGTGATCCTATTCTCATTAATATGTTCAACTTGCTTCAATTTATCCCACCACATTTTATCTTTCCCATGTAAGTGGTAGGTGGAAATTATGGCTTCTAGATTTGATGAATAGTTGGGCAATTGGAAATATCTCTTGAGTCCAAGCAACCATGCTTCGACATCGTCTTCCCTTTCTCTTTCACCATAAAAGGATGGTGGCTTGAGCTTCCTCAGCTCTCCTTGCAAATTTTCCACCTCATGTCTCCCTCTTTGGTGCCTAACAGGAGACACCTATGGACTGCTTAAGGAATATTCATATACATAAAACTTTCTTGCTAAGTAAGGAGGTGAGTGGTTTCTATGAGCTCTTCTAGCACTTTTGGAATAACCCGCTCTTCCACAATCATTTCTTCTTTAATGACACCTTCATTCTTCCTCTTGATTTGAGACATTGTTGGCTTCACCTTGAAACTGATTTAAGCTCTGCATCACTCGAGCATTTATCTGGCTTTTCTCTCTCATCAACCTCTCGTTGTTTTCCTTGTAGCTCTGTACTTTTATTTTTAGGATCTTCATTGTTTCTAGAAATGTTTCTTTCTCCCCCCGGCCCTTGCGTCCATTGGATTATGTCTCTGCATTATCAATTCTAGTATTCTAGCCTTTGACCTCTTTATCATGGTTGGAGGCTCCCTCTCCTTCTTGCATTTATTAAATACGCATTCTAAGTTGATGTGTGTAAAACCCTTAATTCTACAAAATGTGCAAGTGACAATTTTGTTAGAATTAAGCATATGATAAACAAAATTTATCAATAATTATACAAATCCATTCAAATCATGAAGAATTTATATAAATAACACTTCCATGTTATCCTTGGGTCGATACATAAATCAATTCTACACAGGCGCTTCCTTCAAACCACTTTCCCAAGTGACCACGGCTCGAAACCGTGAGCCAAATCCTTCATGGCTCTTTTCTGTGCTAGAATTACTATATCGGAGAACGTGTGGTTGAAAATCGATCGAGGATGAGATTGACGGTCAATAGGAGCTCTAGGACTTCGACTTTAGGAGTTTCATACTATCCACACTCTCAAATCTTCCAGAGTGACAAGTCTCTGGTCTGCAGGATCTGTTGCCATGTATCTTGTCCCGATCAATGGTGGAGATTAATTCCAGCCTTCGAAATTTCTCAGCCCAAGCAAATTCCAACTAAAAATATATGGAGTACCAAGTCTCTGGACCCTGGGATCTTGTGCCACATGTCTACTGTAATCAATGGATGAGATGGACTCCGGCCTTCAGGAGTCCTTGACCCCAACTTCTTATGCCTCGAATCCTCCTAAGTGAGAAGTCTTCAGACTGTAGGATTTGCTGCCACGTGGTAGAAAGTAAGGCATTGACACATGGCCCTATCTAATGGGTGACACATGTCATATAATAATTATCACGTAAGGTCTTTGAAAGACACGAAACACAGTGACATGTGGCAAGCTCAAAGTGTGTCCACATCACCCTAGGTGTCGTCAGTAGGCCACGTCACCCCAGTGCCTCATGCCTTCAAGGCTTCGAAACTTTGGGAGACTTCTCCCCACTATACCACAAATCCCCCAAATGTTGAACTCCTAAATCGACTGATCTACAGACATGTGTCCTCAACACAAATCGCCTAGATTTACTCTGGGGTTCGGGACTTCAGATTTTTTTCATTGTTAAACACCACCACACCCTTGGACTGTCGAATGATGAATTTACGAATCCTTGCTAATCTTTGGACACATGCACCTAAATATGAAGGGTCCATATTTAATCTAAAGTTTGGGACTTTGGAGGTTTTATGTTGACCCCTGACCATCGTCCATCGATGATCAAATATTTTCTCTGTCTGGGAAAGAGAAAAAATTCACCAAAATATGTCGATCCGCAACCATCGTTCATCGACGATCAAATATTTTCCTTGGCTAATATTCAACCCTTCACCCTATTCGTCGACCCCCAACCATCAACTGTCAAAGATTTTTGTTGGTGAATTTCCACACTTATAATTTTGAAAAAAGCACAGGTGAATCTAGGTCGTTGATCTCCCAACCAAGAGGATATTGACCATTGGTTTTCTCCAACTCCCTAAATAGCCGAAATCAATAGGAACCGTCGACGTTCCTCATTTTTCAAATCGTCGAATCAATCCCAGCCGTTGTTTTGGTAATTCCGCCAAACCTTGCAAACATTCAAATTTTTAAATTTTTTTAAGGACGAATCGAGACGGTTGATCCAAGATTGAACCTGATCTCAACCGTCAATTCTCCAAAATCTGTCCATCATTACAGCGGCCATTACAACTTGAATTTTCAACCTTCCAATTCGAATTTGACTCTGCAACCATGAAAATTGAATCCATTAACTTCTTATACAATCCTGGAATCATTCAAACTCAGATTCGTTCATGAATTTGGGGGATTTCACTCAAACGCTTCCATGGTTTTTCCCCAATTTGCACAGATACATATAAAATCTGTAACAACGAATCTTCCTGATTCACACTTGTCCTGGACTGTAATAGTCTGGTGTTTGAACCAGAAGCTCTGATACCAATTTTTAACGTCCCCGGCCACCCAAGGCAGAAAACGCCATTACCATTCTTCTATGTTACCAACTGTAACATACCCAGCCTCTCACAGGACGACATGCCACACCAAGAACGCGCCTCATGGTTGATTTGGAGACTCTGATAACACTCAATTTATAAAGAAGAATGAAATGCATACATACAATGACCAAGATTCATACTACAACATAAAATGCATGCACAATATACCATGCACAACACTAACTAGCAGGCATGCATATTATAAGTACAAATATCAGATATAATAATTGAACACACAACGAAAATAAATACATAATCAAGGAAACCATAAAAGAGAGCGCTTATATTTTATAAAATAAGACACCAACTGGTTGTAGACCAAGGACGTTCCATCCAACTGTATAAATTTTTGTTCTAAGTCTCAACAACAATGTCACCCCCGATCCAAGGCTATGAATCCACAAGGACGGTTCCAGAATGTTACTTGGATTCCCAAACTAGTCGGCACTCAAGCTCTCATAGGCTTCTCCAACACTCACAACAATCCAAGTACCCAACTTTCTTCTACCCAGCCTGCACCACCTAAGAGAATGGACCTCCACCCTTCTCTTCCATGCAATCCTTCAAGAAATCCCTCTGCTTCCAGGGCTCCAATGTAGTTGGTCCAATATCTCTATGTTGGGATTTTCAGGACTCGCAGTTGTGATCAAAGTTGATCACAAGCCAAGAAACTCAGACATGCAGGCCTCAAATCATGGTTGGATTACAACAACCATCTCTACATCCAACAAAACTATGGTTTCTATTCAACAGTTCGTCTTCCTTTCCCAAGCCAAGATACCAAAATGAGGAAAGATTATTGAGTGAAGGAATGGATGGAGTGCATACTCCATGAGAGAGGATGGAAAGTGAATCAAAACAGGTCAATGAATGCGTGAGGCGACCAACAACAATACTAGAATGGGGACGAGAATGAGAGAGAGAACGAATGAGAGAATTTCCCAGCTAGATAACCCCTTCACTAGACCAGGGACAGGTTTTTGTAATTCTTGGGGACCAAGAACCTCTTGGCCTTCCCCTAAGAAGATTATGTATCTAATCCCCCCCCCCCATTACACAAAATGGGTAATATAAAATAAATAAGCACTTATCCCCTCAAGCCCCTTCTCTTGTGGAATCATATCCCCCTATAACTCTAGTCCTTGTTAGTCTAGCAGGCATCAATGTATTATTATTAATAATGATCAAAACATTACATTTCTTAGGCACAATGGTCTTTTAATAATTGTTTGGGCACTCTGGCCTCTCAACAATGTAACAATACATTATTTAATATGGGGGGCTCAAAACCCAGGGTGTTACATCCACAAACGCCATTCCTTGTAACCTGGTTGCTCTATAGAACCAAGTAATGAAACAATGAGCCATGGTGACTATACGAGAAGACGTGCTTCAAATAACTAGGTAAAACTTTTGAGCATTGATACTTATTTGTTTGAATAAAATTCTGGGTAGAAAATTTCGTCTTCTCTGTTAGGATTATACACTATGTTCCATTTTATTTCTGAGTTCTTTAAGAAGGTACAAAAAAACAATCAACAAAATTCGAGTATGTGTAGAATTAGTTCTCGCTTGTACAGGACTACACATCTTATGATTTATCGTTCCCGTCTTAAGCTTGAATATGTGTGTATTAAAGGATCTGTAAGCTACATAAAGGGAGGTTTTGTGTATTGAAAGAAGGTTTTGTAAGATTATTTTTCTCTTGATAACTCTGCATAACAGTCTCCTCTTAACTTTGGTGAAGGGCCAATAACCAAATCGGTTTGATAATGAATTCCCAGTTTTTCCGTTGAATAACGTTATCTTGGGTTCTTTTGTGGTTTTCTTGTAGTTGACCATAACCCTCGGCGTTGTTGTATTTTTGTCAATATGTAATAATATTAACGTTCTGTTTAGTTACCCTATGTTAAGGGATCCGTCTGTTCTATGAGGAAAACATTGATAGATATGACTCTTTTAAATGATATCGTCGTCTCTGTAATTACTTCATTTGATTCTTGATTACCCTATGTTAAGTGATCTATCTATTCCATGTGGAAACATTGATAGTTTGACCCTTTTGATTGTTATCATTGTCTCTGTAATTACTTCATTTGATTCTTGATTACCCTATGTTAAGGGATCTTCTTGTTCCATGAGGAAACTCTGATAGATCTGACTCCTTTAAATGTTATCGTCATATCTGTAATTAGTCTTTGTAATTAGTCTCTATAATTAGTCTATTTAATTAATCTCTGTAATTTCTTTATTTGATTCTTGATATAATGTGATCCGATATAATTTCCTCTTGATAATGTAACAGTTAACTTCATGGTAACTTTTGTTATTTTCATTTAAAGAACTGCACAAAGCATGTATTGGATTGATAAAAGTAAAGGATCTCTGCTATTGTATCTGGTTTTAAATTCATAGTTTTCGAATAATTTATATGGATACGAGTTTGATGATGGGTCCCTATTTCTTGTGAGGGAACCCATCAGACTATTACGAGCCTCCTTCTCCTCTTAGGCCACGAACCAAAATTAACTCGTAAGGGGAAAAATGACCGGAACTAAATCCAGGCGTGAGATAAGCTTACGCTCCTTTCTCTTTCTGTTTATTTTGCTTCAAAGTAATTTGAGGTGGTAGTAACACTTCTATTTTCCCTTTGCAGGTTAAGTCATATGGTTTCGATTCCAAGAAGGGGGCTTCCATATAGCTAAAAGGTACTTGGGTTCCATTAATCTATCCTTTTACTGAGATTCTCTTCCACAGATCCAACGAGATATTTGCACTCACTTTTTTTCTTCACGAGATATGTTATAGACAGTTGATGTGAATTCTTTAAATTTTTTAAAATAATTAACAGAAATTATTTGGGCATGCATAATCCCATTTGTATGAATATTTTATTTGGAAATAAATCTACAAGGCCTTGTTGTCATACATCAGTGGCCTATCAAACTACATAAATATAATTTGCAATATTGATCTCTAAGAACTATTGTTTCAAATAATCATTCTCGTTAATATATATGTACAAGACCTTTTTAATTCCCCTGTTATTTCCTCATAACTTATCGCATGAGTCTTTTCTCACTTCAACGGTTCTAGCGACAATGTATTGAAAGAATTAAGAAATATACAGTTTACTTAGTATTGACTTCGATGCACTCTAATAAATTTGTTTCAGTTGTTTTCCTTTTTTTGAAATAGTTAGTTTCATGTTGGGTGATCTCCATAAGGAGACTATTTAGCTTTAGTACCTACACAATTATCTAAGTAGATCAATTATCTAGCCTAAACACAGATTCTATAGCTAAAAACAAGTCAAATCCAACATGAAATACTAACATATATCTAAGCAGCTCCAATATGTAGTATACCCAATTCTGTAACATATATGTGGTTCTGCATCTACATCCAGATCAGTAAATAAACAACTTATCTACATTTGTATAGGCATGTAAATCAATTCAATCTATTATGGGCCATGAGGCACACCTATATATATATATATATATATATATATATCAACCAGTGAATACTTCAATAGAATTAAAAGTAAACAATTAAGATACATATCTAAAACAATTATGTTGGGAAAACAAATGGAACAACAACGTTCCACCCAACCATAGATACAAAACAACCACGATTACTTGTCTTGATCACCCCATAGCATGACCATGACTCCATAAGGGCAAACTGTGCACCACTCTTTAGTCATTGCCTCTCTGAACAGTTTAGAAAAATCATTTTCATAACACCAGATGTGATCATAACAACAAACTGCTCTTTCCCAACATACTAAGCAACATCCTACCTCCCACATATGTTGTATATATCTCATTTTTCTATTTCCTAGTACTTTCCATTCCTTTCCCTCCTTGGGAAATTCACAACTTTACAAATCCCTTATTTTTAGGGGCTGCTAGTGACAGAACTCAACTTATGACACTTGTAAAAATCAGCTCTGAGTTAACTCAAACATGTTCCCCACTCATGGATTCATAGTCAGTTACTTTTAACCTAGTTGTTTCATCTGTTTTCCATCATTTAATTTATTAAAATTTTTGTCTCATACATGTGTCCATCAAAAGAGGATAGTTGGCGAGTCAAACTTTTGTCCAACAGTCATAAAAATCATAATTACATACTTCCACAAATTAAAATTCGAATTTCCTTAAATGGAAATTTATTTTTAGAACAACAACTTTGAAATAATTTATTTTTGAATAATTTGAGGATATCACAAGAACATACTTTAGTACACATGATTGAAGATCTAGTGGAGTTGGCCTTGCAATAAATTAATCAACCCTTCAGCCTAATTCCCAATATACCTGTCATCCCTGCAACAACTCCTCCAACAAGTATTTATTGAGTGATCTCCATTAGGAGACTATTTCGCTTTAGTACCTACACAATTATCTATGTAGATCAATTATGTAGCCTAAACATAGATTCTATAGCTAAAAGAAAGTCAAATCCAACATGAAATACTAACATATATCTAAGCATCTCCAATCGTCTACACAATTTTGTAACATATATGTGGTTATGCATCTACATCCAAATCAATAAATAAATAACTTATCTACATTTGTATAGGCATGTAAATCAATTCAATCTATTATGGGCCATGAGGCACACCTATATAGATCATTACTTACATATATATATCAACCATTCAGTACTTCAATAGAATGAAAAGTAAACAGTTAAGATACATATCTAAAAAAATTATGACAAGAAAACAAATGGAACAACAACGTTCCACCCAACCATAGATACAAAACAACCAAGATTACTTGTCATGATCACCCCCTAGCCTGACCATGACTCCATAAGGGAAAATTGTTCATCACTCTTTAGTCATTGCCTCTCTGAACAGTTTAGAAAAATCATTTGCCTAACACCAGATGTGCTCATAACAACAAACCGTTCTTTCCCAACATACTAAGCAACGTCACGCCTCCCACATATGTTGTATATATCTAATTTTTCCATTGCCTAGGACTTTCCATTCCTTTCCCTCCTTGGGAAATTCACAGCTTTACAAATCCCTGATTTTTAGGGGCTGCTAGTGACATAACTCAATTTCTGACACTTGTAAAAATCATCTCTGAGTTAACTCAAACATGTTCCCCACTCATGGAGTCATAGTCAGTTACTTTTAACCTATTTGTTCCATCTGTTTTACAACATTTAATTTATTAAAATGTTTGTCTCATACATGTGTCCATCAAAAGAGGACAGTGGACAAGTCAAACTTTTGTCCAACAGTCATAAAAAACATAATTACATACTTCCACAAATTAAAATTTGAATTTCCTTAAATAGAAATTTATTTTTAGAGCAACAACTTTGAAATAATTTGTTTTTGAATAATTTGAGGATATCACATCCTTTCCCCCTTAAGTATAACACTGTCCTTAGCGTTCAAGACATCTCTTGGAACAGAATTGGATAAGATTTCAACATTTCTTCTTCCAACTCCCAAGTAGCCTCCTTCACATGTAAGTTTTAAACCTGTGAAGTAAAGCAATGCATATAGATTCTTAAGCAAAACAGAATTTAATCAATGGCTCATTCACATAGTACACATAGATATATACCGGAAACCCTCAACTGGGAAAACCTTTCTTATATTCATTATATCAGATTTCACCATTCACTATACAATATATACAATGTTTTTAGGTATTTTGTAGATACCAAAACCCTAATCCCTAAAACCAGGATTATTTTTAGTAAACCGCTAAAAATAGCAAAAACCACCCAAAAACAAATTTTGGGTCGCTACCCCGAACGTTGCGCATAACCAGGAGGGGCATACCTATCCCCCCCTAGGACCCCCCTAGGAAAGTCGGTGCACACGGAACAAACAGACCACTAGTAGGAGGGATCGTCAGACGCAGTTGTCATATCTGAATTGCCCACACACACACACATGCAAAGAATATAACACATACCCAACATTCTCCCACTTGTTGTTTTCTTTGCATCTAGGGGTCTAGGGGATTATATAGTCAACAATCCAAGGAAGCAATTCCCATTGTTACTCAACACCAGGAGAAATTTTATGTGCTCACAGACTTTGTCAATGAATCTGCAAAATTCTTCAAAGTGTCAACCTTTTCCAACAACACCTTATTTTCCTCAACCATGTCTCTCACAAAGTGGTACTGAACATCAATATTATTTATCTTTGAATGATAAGATGGGTTCTTTGCCAGGAAGATTGCACTCTGACAGTCACAATCTAATCTCACTTCTTGTTGTACCAACCCAATGCCTGAACACAATATTTGTAACGATACTACTTCCTTGCTTTCATGAGTGGCTGCCGTGTATTCAGCTTCTATAGTTGAGAGTGCCACTACAGCCTGTCTTTTGTTCATCCAACTGATTTCTCCTCCAAATAGGTTAAACACATACCCACTTGTATATCTTCAGTGATCCATATCTCCATCCCAGTCTGCATCAACAAAGCCATGTATGTCCACCACTCTGTCTAATCCTGGTCTTCCTTGGTAGCACAATCCATAACTGGTGGTGCCACGAAGATACCTGAAGACCCTCTTTACTGTTGTCCAATGCTCCTTCCCTGGTTTTGACATATACCTGCTCAAAACTCCCATTGCATGTGAAATGTCCGGTCTAGTACAGACCATTGCATACATCAAACTGCCAATTGCACTGGCATACAGAACATGGGACATGTCCTCTTCTTCTTCCTGTGTCTTGGGACACTGATCTGCAGATAACTTTACACCTATAGGAATAGGAACCTTGACTGGTTTACTTCCATGCATATTAAACCTTTGCAATATCGTCTCAACATATTTTCTCTGATTCAACCAGAGTTTCTTGTTTGCACGATCTCTTTTAATCTCCATTCCCATAATGAAGTTAGCAGCACTGAGATCCTTCATGTCAAATTTGGAGGATAGTTGCGATTTCGCCTCCTTGATAACATCCATATTATTTCCTACCAACAACATGTCATCAACATGCAACACTACATAAATGAAGTGATTACCAACCTACTTGGAATAAACACAGTGATCATCCCTTCTTCTTACAAATCCCAATCCAAGGATGTATGTGTCAAAATTTTGGTACCACATCCTAGGTGATTGATTCAGACCATATAGTGACTTCTTTAGCTTATAGACCAACTCTTTCTTTCCCTTCACTACAAAGCCTTATGGCTGCTTCATTTAAATTTCTTCTTCTAGATCCCCATGTAGGAATGTTGTCTTCACATCCATTTGTTCCACATCAAGATCAAAAGCAACAACAATAGATAAAAGAAATCTAATAGAAGTTAACTTAGCAACAGGAGAAAAAATCTCACCAAATTCAATTCCCTCTACCTAAGAATAACCTTTTGCTACTAACCGAGCTTTGTATTTCTCCACTTTACATTATGCATTAAACTTATTCTTAAACAACCATTTTCTACCAATAGATTTTCTTCCAACTGGCAACTCAACTATATCCCATGCCTCATTCTTATCCAAGGCATCCATTTCTTCAACCATGGCCTTCTTCCAGAGTTTACTATCCTCTGAATTCACTGCTTCCCTGACAGTTCTGGGATCATCATCAGGAATAGATAAAGCAAAATTTGAACGGAAATTAGGTGGACTATACCTTTCTGGTTTCCTTTTATCTCTCATTGATCTCCTCAATACTGGGGTATGAGGTTCTTCTTCTTCTTCTTCTGCTTCCTCTTCTTCAGATGATTCAGATTTTGCATCATCCAACTCAAGCTCTATTTTATCAGGTTCGTCTTGCATTGGTAGGAATTCATGTTTGGACACATCTTTTACCTCTCTAAACAATACATCTTGACTGTAAATAGTCTTCTTGGTTTATGGGTTCCAAAGTTTATAACCTTTCACACCATCTTTATAACCAATAAAGATACACTTTTCATCCTTTTTATCCACCTTACTCCCATTTTCCTTTGGAACATGTACATAAGCATCACAACCAAACACTCTAAGATGTTGAAGAGAGGGTTTCTTTCCAGACCATACCTCGTGTGGAGTTTTATCATCCAACGCTGATGAAGGTGATCGATTGACCAGGTAACATGCTATACCCACTGCCTCTACCCAGAATTCTTATCCTAACCCGACACCGCTGAGCATGCTCCTTGCTTTTTCCATCAGTGTCCTATTCATCCTTTCTGCAACTCCATTATACTGAGGATTTTATGGAGTAGTCTTCTGCCTTTCTATACCACACTTCTTACAGAATTCTTCGAATTCATTTCCGCAGAATTCTCCACCATTATCTATTCTCAATACCTTTATTTTCTTCTCTGTCTGATTTTCTACCAGAGCCTTAAACTCTTTAAATTTATCAAATACCTCGGATTTCTTTCTAATAAAATAAATCCATGTGTTCCTTGAAAAATCATCTATGAATGAAACATAAGACACAGATTTACCTAGGGATGGAACAGGAACAGGTCCAAACACATCATTGTGTATCAACTCTAAGATCCCCTTTCCTCTTGTAGCACCAGATGGGAATCTTACTCGATTTTGTTTACCATATATGCAATGTTCACAGAAATCAAAATCCAGAGTGAAATTAGACAGATGTTCAACCATACCTTTACCGTGCAGTGTTCGAAGGCCCTTTTCTCCAATATGTCCCAGTCTTTGATGCCACAGCATGGTCTTCTTTTCAGGGATGATATTGGTCTTGTCTTCTTTATTTGTCTGCTAAAGAACAACAGAACTGTTACACCCAGTAGTATAAGTGCTTCCCAACAACTTGTACAGAGTTCCACACCGAACTCCCCTCATCAACACCATTTCTCCTTGTACCATCTTGCAAGTGTTCTTTCCAAATACAATATCCACTCCTTTATCATCCATCTTGCTTACAGATATTAGGCTCCTGGCTAGTTTTGGAATGTGCAGAACCCCAGGGAGATTTCTAATCCTTCCATCTTTTAGCATCAACTTAACCCTTCCACATCCCAAGATTTTTGTTGTCGAGTCATCTCCTAGGAATACATCACCACCATCATATTTTTCATATTCAGAGAACCACTCCCTGTGAGGAGTCATGTGGTATGACGCACCTGAGTCGATCAACCATACATCACGGTCTGCATGTGTACTTGTAGATGCCAGGTAAACATCACCTCCTTCTTCAGTGGAGGTTTTCACCTCTGTGGAAGAGGTACTATCAAATCCCTTTGGTTTTTCAACCTTCTTAGAC
>ML776666.1:389069-422020 GCA_009831015.1 Picea engelmannii
GTGGAAGAGGTACTATCAAATCCCTTTGGTTTTTCAACCTTCTTAGACTTGCAATCTTTCTTATAATGTCCTTTTTTACCACACTTCCAACATTTCCTCAAAGATTTTCCTGGAGGCTTAGATCTACCTGTAGATTTAGATCTCCACCCCGAAGGCTTACCAGGGTTCCTGTGTTGGGTACGCCCTCTTACAAATAAAACATCTGTGTTGTGACCATCCATGCTTTTTCGCCTCATCTCTTCAGATAACAAGGATGCAACTACATCCTCATACTTCAATGTAGATTGAGTGGTACTACCTATTGCTACAACTAGATTATCCCAAGAGTCTGGAAAATAACATAAAAAAGTAATACACGTATCTTCTTCTACAATCGTAATATTAACAGAGCCAAGTTGACTTACCAGAGTATTAAAGGAATTTATATGTTCTGTCACAGAATCTCCATCTTCCATCCTAAGATGATACAACTTCTTTTGACGAAACAACTTGTTTACCAGGGACTTTGATTGATACAAATTCCCCAACTTATCCCATAGTTACTTGGTTGTAGATTCTCCTGAGACATTCAACAACACCGAATCTTCTAGGCAGAGTCAAATAGTACTCCTTGCTCTTCTGTCCAACTTCTCCCAATCTTCCTTCGACATACCAGTAGGTGGTGTACTGGTAGTTTGTGTACTAGTAGGTTGTGTACCAGTAGCCTGTGTGCTAGTAGACGATGTACTAGTAGGTTGTGTACCAAGATCCACAGTGATCCATTGTTCTTTGTCTAGAAGAAGGTCCTCCATTTTCAGCTTCCATAGCTCAAAGTTTTTACCATTGCACTTCTCTATCTCTATTCTAGAATAAATCGTCGTTCCTCTTTCTGCACTCAAATCACCACTGAAAAAGCTCCCACTAAACCCAGGTTTATCACAGACCCAAGATAAACTTGATCTATCAAGATCGAGCCAAACCCTCAACAACAAAGGCGTCCCTCTGAAGCCAAAAACGAGCTCTGATACCACATGTAAGTTTTAAACCTGTGAAGTAAAGAAATGCATATAGATTCTTAAGAAAAACAGAATTTAATCAATGGTTCATTCACATAGTACACAGAGATATATACTGGAAACCCTCAATTGGGAAAACCTTTCTTATATTCATTATATCGAATTTCACCATTCACTATACAATATATACAATGTTTTTAGGTATTCCGTAGATACCAAAACCCTAATCCCTAAAACCGAGATTATTTTTAGTAAACCGCTAAAAATAGCAAAAACCGCCCAAAAAAAAATTCGGGGCGCTGCCCCGAACGTTGCGTAACCAGGCGGGGCATACCTGCCCCCCCTGGGACCCCCCTAGGAAAGCGTCTGGAGCACACGGCACAAACAAATCACTAGTACGAGGGATCGTCAGACACAGTTTCCATATCTGGCGCGCCCACACACACACATGCAAAGAATATAACATATACCCAACACTTAGTACTAAAGTGCTTCCATTGCACTTTTGCCTAGGCGATGGCTCTATTCTGAAGTATTGTTTCTTTCCTGTCTAGAATGCATAGAGGTTCCACTTGGAACTTGCCATCTAGTTCCACCTGCACCATGTTCCAATTAATGATGTGAGTAGGATCATTAATATATATTCTTAATAATGAAACATGAAAAACATTATGAACTTTTATATTTGCAGGGAGTGCTAGTTGATACGCCACTGGTCCAATTTGAGTTAAGATCTTGAAAGGACCACAAAATCTTGGCGCCAACTTGGAAAAACTTCCTAGTTTTAGGGAACTTCTCCTTGATTTGACTTAGAGATATACATGCTCTCCAATTTTGAATTCCTAATGTCTCCTTTTTAGATCTACATAGATTTTCTATCGATCTTATGCCTCTTTCAAGTTCTATTGTACCCTTTTGACCATCTTTTCCATTTATTGGAGCATTTATTGTCCAACCATAATCCTACCAACCAGATTATCCCAACTGATCGGGGTTGTACATTTCCTTGTATATAAAACTTCGAAGGGACTCATCTTAGCTGATGCTTGATACCCATTATTGTATGCGAATTCAACTAAATGTAGATATTCTTCCCACTTAGCTAGTTTTGTTCTTACATACATCTGTAACATATATTCGATAATTTGATTTGTACCTTCTGTTTTCCCATCCATTTGTGGATGGTAACTTGTGCTTAAATTCAAACTAGTACCCAAACCTGCAAACAATGCTTTCCAAAAATTGGATGTAAATTTGACATCCCTATATGAAATCACCATCTTAGGAATCCTATGCAAGCTAAATATTTCTTTCATTAAAATTCCAACGATATTAATTGCTTTGTAAGTAGATTTCAAAGGTATAAAATGGCAGACTTACTTAGCTTATCAATCACTACCATAATTGATCCATTTTGTCTTTGAGTCTTAGGCAAACCTGTAATGAAGTCCATTGAAATGATTTCCCATTTCCATTCTGGTATAGGCAGAGGTTGTAAAAGACCTGTCAGATGTTGATGCTCAACTTTTACCTATTGACAATATAAACATTTAGACAAGTATTCAGTTGTTTCATATTTCATATTAGGCCAATAAAACTATTTTCTTAAAGATGATATCATTTTTTGGTATCCTAGATGACCAGAATATGGATTTTTGTGTAGCTCATCAAGAATCATCATCTTCAATTCAGTAGAATTAGGTACATATAACCTATTTTTGACCCTTAACAACCCACTTTTATCTATACTGAGATCTGTACTGTGCAGATTTCCCTCATTTTTTGTAATTGTTCTATTGTTTTGATGTATTTTTCATCATTTATGCTTGCATATTTAATCCTATCCTCAATATCATTTTCTTCTTTGCTAATAATTACTTCATATAACTCGTTAGTTCTCCGACTTGCACATCTACAACTTTATTTGGTTTTCCCTTGATGTGTCATACTTCAAAATTGAACTCACTTAGAAAGGCCAGCCACCTCGCATGTCTTGCGTTGATATCATGTTGACTAAACAAGTGTTTTACACGACTGTTACCTGTTAGTAATAGAAATTTTCTTCCCATTAAATAATGCCGCCACATTTTCAATGCATGAATTATAGCTGCTAATTCTAGATCGTGAGTTGTGTAGTTTCTTTCATGTTCCTTTATTTTGTGTGATTCACAACAAATGACGTGTCCATCCTATGTTAGTACTCCTACTAATCATTCTTTACTTGCATCCACACAAACTGCAAAATCTTTATATGGGTCTACAACCTTAAGGTTTGGCGTTGTAGTTAAGAGTCCTTTCAATTTATCAAAATTGTCTTGGCATTTTTGAGACCAATTAAATTTCATTCCCTTTTTCTGCAGTGATGTAATAGGATAGGCGATTTTGGAAAATCCTTCAATAAACCTCTGGTAATAGCAGGTAATCCCCGTGAATGATCTTATGTCTTCTACGTATTTAGGAATAGGCCATTCCATAATGTATCTAATCTTTGCAAAGTCTACTGCAATACCATCTTCTGATATTACATGCCCTAAATATTGTATCTTCCTTTGGTAAAAATCACATTTATCAAACTTAGCATACAATTTATGTTCTCTTAGAGTCTGTAATACTATTTTCAAATGGTGTTCATGTTATTATTCAGTTTTTTAATAGATTAGTATATCATCGATAAAGATAAGTACAAATTAATCCAAATACTAGCTGAATATATTGTTCATCAAGCACATAAAAGTTGTTGGTGCATTAGTAAGTCCAAACAAAATCATTGTTATCATTGAAAAATCGTCCGCAAAATTCCACACAATGGTTGAAGAAAGACATCAATGCCAGCAACAATTAGTCCACCAACAACACCAAAATCCATCAAAAAGGTAAAAACTATGTACTTGGTTCAAAAATCAAAGTGCGCAAATTCACCAAAGGAAGCACGCGCACAGTGCACAGAATGTGCAGGCTAACATAGCCCTTAGCATGCATTGTGCACAATATGCACGACTGTCTACGAGAAAAGTTGTGCACTTCTCATGAATGACTCATTTATGAATCTTGTCGACCTCTCAACCACTTCTAGTCCGACCCCCAACACAATTTGACACTCAAATATGAACGAAATCTAGCTTGGAGGCTAGTCAAGGGCTAGGAAGTGCCCTAAAAGGCCCCTTTATCACACTATGAGCTAGTTGTATCTTTCCATGAATGGACACTATAAATATGTGTCATGGGTGTGCTAGAAAAATAATAAATTCAAGGTATTTTTATGCTGGAAGAACGCTTCTTGGAGAATCCTCTTTTCTCTTTGAATCATTCAAGCACTATAGTAAGGGCCATTCCACTCATCTCTTGAGAGGATTGGCATTGTATTTCTTCACCATTGTCACTTTCCATTGCATGGAAAGAATATCTCTCTACTAGGGAACTAAAGACCCCTCCCAATGAGGAAGAGGGGATTCATAAGTCCCTGCCTTTCTCTACGGTGTTTATCCTATCAATATATTAATCCATTCGTAGCTATATGATGGTCATTTTTTGCTTTTCATGTTTCTAGTTCTTGCAAGATTCTCTAACATTTATTTCTTTTTTCTTTTTCTTTTTTTATTTCCTCATTTAATGTGTATTTGGTTATTTAATCAACTCACAAACCTCTATCTTGTTTAGTTGACTTAACTAAGTAGGTAAGTGTTGTGTTTTTTCTCACCCATGTGACAAAACCAACACAACAGATTGGCGACCATACTAGGGAACGATATCAAATTTCTCCCTATTTAATTCTTGAGAGCACTTCTTTCTAATTGTTTTGATATGCACATACCAAAACTGGCCTAGTCCATCCTTCCAAAGTTCAGAGCCAAGGCAAGAGAATTTCACTTGGAAATTTCTTTCTCGATGCGTGACATGAAGTGCATGGATTTCAAGACACGCAGATGCACACTCTGCGCATGGAAGACTTAATTATTCTATGCATTATGTGCCTCTTCACGCCTGTTAGAACTGCAGCCTGCGCATAAGTTCATTTTTTGCAAATTGTAAGTGTTTTTATGAGTGGTTTGGGGGCCCCTAGCCTTCAGATTTTAATTTCCTGCACTTTGTAAAGAAACCACACTTCATTTAGAGTCCTTTCTCACAAGAAGGGTTAGCTAACATAAGCACATAGGGGTAAAAAGAATCACTATTCTTCTCTTTGCTTTGTTGCCACATGGATGGCTCATTTGGCATTTGAATTTTTGAGTTGAAGTTCTTGATTTTTTCAAACACAATCAATTAAATTGGGAGTAGAAATCAATTTTAACCCTCAAGTATGCTCTTCCCCCGCACCCAAGTGCGATCTCAAGAATTATAAAGGTGGCTGAAAGGAAATTATATCTCCCTTAAATAAATCATTAGGAGAGGACAAATCCCCCTTAGGGTTCCTCTTAGTTTTGGAAGTCATCTTAAAATCTTTGTAAGGGCCCATACATGCCCACATGTTTGCAATCTTGGGTTTCTAAAAAGGTTTCTTAGTTTAGACAACACTCTAGGAAAGTTTAAAATATCAAGTAACGGGCCCATACATGCCCACATGTCTACAATTCTAGGATAGTTTCAAAAGATTTTCTAGTTTAGACAACATTCTAGGGAGTTTAAAGGATTAAGTAAGGACCCATATGTCCACATTGCTAGTTCTTTAGGGATTTAAATATTCCTCAAGGTTGTACCAAAGAAACACAATAAGCTAGGTAAGAAGATTTGTAAGGACCACAGGAAGTCCACATGCTACAATCTCACACTTAACGTATTAAAAATATTTTTCACACTTTTCAGTTTCTTGCTCACAAATCCACTCCTCACACACATAATTTCTATTAGAATAGTGGAGGTCAAAGTAAGTTTTTTTTTAAGTACCCACAAAGTACTTCAAAGGAATTCTAAAAGATCCAACTACTTCTTTAGAAATTATCCACAACAATTTAATTCAAACGAGGTTGGTCCATGACCCCAATCTCTCATCCCACCACATCTAAAAAAATTCTAAGAACGCACTAAATTTTCCTCTACAGGAGGTGCCAAAAGAAATTTGTTAGTCTAGGTAGGATCTCGGGGGTAGGCATCCAAATAACCCCCTGTTATCAGGTTCTCACATTTTGAAACAATAGAAGTTGAGAATAGGGATCTTTCAAAATCCTCCAAGTCAAGTGTTCCTACACCATAAGGCAAGGAGATACCCGTGAAGGGTTGAAGGCCAAGGTTCGGTTGTTCTGCACATCCCTCCTTGAGTCACCCAACTCTTGTGAGGGTATCCAGCCCGTGACCCATTTCTTAGGCCAAAAATCTAAATGTTTCACTTTGACCGAGGTACTTAGTGGAGAAACATAGGATATATACCCAGGTGGCGGTTGTGGGCTACAATCACACCTTGATCAGATTTTGTGTGGCTATTGGGAAATATCGCCATCTCTTTCAGGATATGCACCCTCTACCCTTCATTATAACTGATTATTTCAACCTTCACAAGTTCCTCTTCTGGCGGCTTCAGACCCCACTGTTGAGTGCTATTGGAAGGACTAGTGTTAAATTGAGAGGAAGGACGATAGGTCTTTTAGGACACGAGAATTTGTTGTTGTTTTTCCCCCACGCAGACAAAATACACCTATCCACATGCTTGTTTATTTTCATAGTTGATTTATGTATGATGTTCATTTGATTACATTCGATTGTAAGTTATACTATTTTGTGAAGGTCAAAATTTGTTGTTCATTTATTTATCTCTTGTCACCATTTGCACACAATCACTTTGCTAGTTAGAACCATGGGGGAACCATGGAATCCTTGTCATTCTAGATGTTGCAGAATATCCCTCCTATTATAGCAGGAGTCCCTAGTCTTTCCAACTCACCGGCTCAACCATCTCACACCCTCGTGAGTGCTACTGTTTTGGGATCAAATTTACTTGGTTCCACTTTTATTGGGTCAAATACCCAAGGCCATCCATCTATTGGTTTTCCTTCACAAGGAAGCAGGAGTCAAACTTCTTCTCAAGGAAGAAGTACAAACCCACCAAATCCCTCTTAAGGGACAGGTCCATTACCTACAAACACAATGGTTGGAACTAATCCTCCACCAAATCCCCCTATGCCATACTTGACATCCCTCAACATTCATGATTTAACCAAACTCACGAATGATCAAATTTTGCATGACGCCACTTGGCCCAATATGCCTACCAAGTTTCCTTCATACATTCCAAAGTTTGAAGGAAAACCAGGGGAAGACCCTACCAACCATGTTATGACCTTCCACTTATGGTTCTCTTCAAACAACATCATGGATGATTCCATCCGCTTAAGGTTATTTCAAATAAATCTCAAAGGTTCATCAGCCAAATGGTATGTGGATGAAAAATCAGGGTCCCATGTGACCTTTGAATCATTGGCCAAGGCCTTTTTGTCCTTTTTCCAATTACCAATTCATCATGACACCGGTTTAGAACTTCTCTCTGAGTTCAAACAAACCACTGTTATCCATATATCCGACCACATCCATGAATTGCGTCGGCAACGTAGTTTGTGTAAAAAAGAAACCACCAAAGAACAATGTCTTGATTAGTTTCTTAAATCACTCTTCCTTGTGATTGCAAAGGATGTAGCATCCACTTTTCCTCAATCATAAGAGGAAGCCATCAATAATTCCCAACAATTCGACCTCATATATGCTCAATCAGGTTACTTGTACACAGTATTTCCTGATGCACCCATACCCATACCATTTGGCCAGGACAAAACTGGGATGTCCCACACTGTGGATGGGTTGATTGGTTCTATGACACATCTTAACCCTTACGACCACTCATCATCCACTTATGGTGCAAACCATTATCCAAAACCATATGGAGGGACATCTTATTTCCCTCCTCCCACTCACCAACAGTCATATCATTTTTCTCCCTCTCAGTTGTATGGGGGACCCCCACTAGTACCCCAGATGCATTTGGTCCCTCAATCCAGTACGGGTCAACACCCAACCCCCACATACAACCCCAATAGTAGTGGAAGAGATTCAACTTCCTACACGCCATATGGATTGTCTCCACAAAACAATCCACATTTCCCATTTCCTGGTCCTCCCCAGTCCGTTTCTCCTCCACCAGGACAACCACATACCGGCGTTAATTTTGTTCATCCCTCTCCCATTCAATGGGTTCATACTTTTGAACAGTTGAACATAGAAAATCCATCTCATCAGCCGAATAATTCCAAGAAGAAAGAGAAAAATCAAAACAATAACAACTCGGGACCAAGAGGAAATAACCCCCAACAAAACCATCCCGCTGAGGGAAACCAAAACCGCTAAGGGGGAAACAATAAAAATCAACCATGACAAGGGAAGAACAATAACCTCAGAAATAAATTTCCTTGCACTCTATGTGGTGAGTATGGACATTATACTCACCATTTCCCCCAAATTTTCGACTACAAACAAATGAAAGAATCCATGAACATGCAATGCCCTTCGGTGCCGCATGCCCCTCAACAGGCCCCACAAAATTATTTGTAGCCACCACCTCCAGCCATTTTGCAAAAACCTATTCCACACCAAGGTGTGATGAATACCCAATAAGAGATAAACACGTCCCCACCACAAATGGGGCAATATCAAAACCCAGGTCCTGATAAACCTGGAAATTCGACCGATCGCAATATCCTCCTTACCATCGAAGAAGATATTCTTCTGCAAACACGTGGTCGTCAATAAGGCATACCTCCTAAATCTACCCCAACCACCTCAGAATCATCTCCTACTATAGTCAGACAACCATTGATGATTCCCCACTCTAACATTGAACCAAACCCTCTTATACCCCGCATGCCTTTACGATGAAATGTACATAACCCTCATGCTAGGGAAACACATAACTATAATCTGGTCGATGACTTAACACAGTCTCCTGCAACCATTTTTGTGTTGGAGGTCCTCCAAACCTGTCCATCACGGTGAAAATATTTACTTTCCTCCGTGTGGGCGTTTGACTCAGCTGATACTCGACTCATCACCTTTGATCTAGATAGCGGAGAACCATGCCTTCGTGCCCTGGTAGATTTTCAGATACCATTTAATATACAGAACATCATAGTTCATAGGTACATCCACATGCATCATGTCCAAAGTAGTATGGCAGAAACTCAGTTCACCTGAGCTAGTACCATCTTCCATCACCCTGAGAGCTTATGACGGTCAACCATCATCCCTTGAAGGGCTCTTCCAAAATGTCCCTGTAGAAATTGGGGGAAAAACCATCCTCATTGACATTGAATTTATCGATGCCCCACTTGATTACAATATCTTGTTCGGACGTAGCTACATGTATGCTATGAAGGAAGTATACTCTTCTGTGTTTCGTACGATGATGTTCCCCCATTACGAGAAAATCATCACCATTGACCATCTTACACATTACAAGCCCAATCATTCTGCCAACATTGATAACATCCTCCCCCTTTTCCGCACTAGCTCGGATGCCTTTTCAGTCATCGACATTGGTTCTAGCATATTCAAGGACACATCCTTGTTAGGGACTTATCATGGAGAACCACCTCTACTCAACCCTTCTATTTCATCTCAAGTGTGTGTGGTGTCTTCCAAGAGAACAGATATCAGAGACAATACTCCTCTCATTAAGGCCCCTCCCCACATCGAAGTTACACCAATTGGAGAACCACTACCTCAGGAATTCCCTAAAAACACCACCGCACCACTTATCCCATATTCCCCCCCACCCCAAAGGGAAAATATCGACACTAGGAAACAGTCCCCTAGGCCATTACCCAAATCCCCCTTTTCTACCCCCCACTTGGAGTCCAAGCATTCCAGGTAGCTTCTACTCTCACCCTTCCCAACATGGTTCTTGCCATCCTTGTATGGTATCTGCATCCACCCACTATGGTTCCTCCACCATCTCTCCCTCCTCAGACAGAGGGATTACCGATGCAAATCCCAAAACAGGCTCATGCCACACCACCCTCACCCCCAACTGGAGGCAACACCACCACCACTAGGGGCAGACGAAGGAAGAATGATCCCATAGCTTTGCTCCCTCCACGAGCTCAACCTCCTTCTGCACTGTGTGAAAGAGAAGGACACCCCACTAACAGATGTCCTACTCTTCCTGAGTTACGCAATCTTATCCAACTCCCCAAAGCAGCCTCATTGCTTACTACTCCACCAAGTACGTCCACCACTACTACGGAGTCCTCAACCACACGCAAGAAAGGGTTGCACACCAATTTTGTGTGTCCCATATGCTCATAATATGGCCATTACACTCATCATTTCCTAGCTCTACCTCAATTCCGCCAAACATTAGTTGCAGTACGCCACACATCTCAGCATGAGCCCCCTCAGGCTCTCCCTATTGAGGCTCACATTACTAACATTATTTATATTTCATCGTCAGTCCCCAAGCGAACGAGAAACCATCCGCAGTATCATGACATTTGGTTTATGTCCAACGGGCCATCACACCCGGTACATGATATCCCTTCTACGTCCTCACCACTTGAGCACAATCACACTTACCCGTTAACAATTCCCCTTGCCATCTCCCAAGATCCCCTATATTCTTGCATTTTCCACTGCGACGAAGATATATTGGAGGAACTAACTACCCCTGATTTCCCTTGGAATGTGCTCCATCATCGATCACTTTTCCTCTCACACGAGGTCTTTCACCCTCCTTATCAAGCCTCCTTGTGTGCGATCGAAACCAAGGATTTTATTCCTCTAGGGCATATTGACTGGTTCAAAAACCATATCCCTACCCCTGATGCTTTTGAAGAAGGAAACATGGCCAACATCACCCCCATAGTCAAAATTGACATTTCCATTAAACCAGACATCATATAACAGATCACCATTGGCGCCGCATGCTCCCCTAAAGAAATCATTTCTTATAAATCTCTCCTCCAGGAATACCGAGATATTTTTGCTTGGTCATATACAGAGATGTCGGGCCTTGATCCTTCTATAGTTGAACATCAAATCGACACATGGTTGGATATCGCCCATGTTCGTCAAATTAAACACCCCCTACACCCATCCAAAGCTACAGCTATCAAAGCCAAAATAGGCAAGTTACATGCAATTGGGTTTATTTACCCCATTGTGTACACTTCTTGGGTCTCCAACCCTGTCCCTGTTAACAAAAACCAGGGAACTATTCACGTTTGGACATAATTTTGCGACTTCAACCACGCATGTCCCAAAGACAACTTCCCAACCCCTTTCATCGACCAAATCATCGATGATTGTGCTTGACATGAAGCATTGTCCTTTATGGACGGGTTCTCCAGCTATAATCAAATTCAAATTCACCCAACAGATTAGTACAAAATCACTTTTACAACCCCTTGGGGTACCTTTGCTCATCGTGTCATGCCCTTTGGACTCAAAAATGCCTGTGCTACATTTCAATCGGCCATGACCTACGTTTTTCATGATCTTGGTCACATCCTCCTTACTTATTCGGATGACCTCACTGCTTGATCCAAAAAGAGAACCCAACATTTAGACGACTTACGCATCATTTTCCAATGATGTCGCCAGTATAATATCCTCTTGAACCCCCTCAAGTGTGTCTTCTACGTCATTGTCGGACACTTCCTTGGGTTCATTGTCTCCCAAAACAACATCACTGTGGAACCCCTCAAGTTCCAAGCCATCATAGATATTCCACCACCTAAGACTTTACGCCAAGTGCAGATCTTACAAGGCAAATCCAACTTCTTACGTCACTTTATCCCAGACTACGCCACTCGTGCACATGGTTTCCTCCACTTACTACATCATGATATCCCATTTCGATGGGATGAGCATTCTCAATTATCTTTTGATGATTTAAAATCTGCCCTATCCAATGCCTTTTTGATTAGTCCCCAAGACTATCATCGCGATTACATCCTTTACTTATCAACCTATGTTGTTTCAATCAAAGGAGTCCTCATCCAACTAAGGGATGATGGGCGTGAACATGTGATTTACTACATTAGTAAAAATCTTTCAGGACCACCCTTGAAGTATAATCATGATGAGAAACTTGAGTTAGTAGTTGTTCTCACAGTCCAAAAACTGCGACATTACATCCTACTTCGAATGACCAAGGTCGTAGAAGATTCCAACCCCATTCGGTACTTTCTTAGTCGACGGTAGATCCATGACAAATTTTCCCGATGGATCATTATCCTCTAGGAATATGATCTAGATTTCTATACTCCCAAAAGCAAGAAAGCTCTGGTCCTATATTAACTCCTTACGACATTTCCCTTAGATGCCAAAGGTTCCTCCATTAACGAGGATTTCCCCAACGAACATCTCTTCTTCATTCCCTCCGATGACCCCTGCTACAACAACCTCCTCGTCTACCTTCATACACAGAATTTTGGGTCTCACTTCTCTCGAGATGACCACCGACACATTCTCCATCAGGTTCCCTGATACCTCCTCATCAGGGACATTCTCTACCGACGCAGGGTCGATACCATCCTTCGGTGATGTCTTACCATCAACGAAGCCGACAGAGTCTTGAATGATTTCCACAGCGACGCTTGCGGTGGTCACCTCTTGGGTATGTACATTCCCCAAAAAATCATTCAAGCAGGATACTTCTAGCCCACTTTGTTTCATGACTGCATCCATGTTGTCAAGCGATGCGATAAATTCCATCTTTATGTGAACAAAGCACGAGCTCCACCAGCTCTTCTACATCCAGTAATCATAGTCTACCCCTTCTATAAATGGGGCATAGACTTCATGAATTTCCATCCTCCATCCAGTAATGGACACAAGTACATTTTTCATGGCAGTAGATTATTTTACCAAATGGGTCAAGGCCATGCCCACATTTAACAACATTGTTGATACAGTAGCACGTTTTTTCTTCAACCATGTAATTACTTGGTTCGGAGTACCACGATAGTTAGTTTCTGATCATGGTAAACACTTTGAGAATGAGATCTTTATGGAACTCTCCTCAAAGTTAGGCTTCACCCATGATTTTTCCTCCCCATACTACCCTCAGTCCAACAGATAGGTCGAGGATGTCAATAAATTCCTCAAAACCATGCTACAATGCATTGTTAATAGCCATAAGACCAACTAGAATCATATGTTGTTTTCCTCTTTATGGGCCTATCGCATGGTAGTTAAAACTGCCATTGGTTTTACACCATTCCACCTTGTCCATGGGATCAAAGCCACCCTCCCTATCGAGTGAGAAATCCCAACATTACGCATTTCCATAGAGCTCTTACCTAACACTGCTCCAATGGAACAACACCTACTGACCTTAGAATCACTTGATGAAGACCATCGCTCTTCATTACAACAAAACGAGGCAGCTAAAAAATGGTCAAAAGCCACCTTCGACTGCCATGTCAACCTTTGCTCATTCAATGATGGTGATCTCGTGTTAGCCTATGATATCTCCCACAACACCCTAGTCCATAGGAAATTTAAGTCATTATGGAACAACCCTTTCATCATCCAACATTGCCTCACTAAAGGCGCCTACATCTTGGCCTCTCCAGAAGGCTTCCCTCTCAAGGAACCCGTCAATGGGTTATACTTGAATAAATTTCATGCCTAAGAGTATCCCCCCTACCTTAGGTTTCTCTTTGTACACATTTGTAGAGTTTTTAGTCTTATTTACTGCCACCACTCCTCATGTCTAATCCATCACCTGTGTTATTGACATATGCATCATCCATCAACCTACCACATCGATTACACTGAGTGTGCCAGGTGGTGGACCCAGAATCTCGCTTTGACTGCTTGGGCCCTCTATACCCCCTCCAATATACTACTCCACTGCAGTGGCATATGATTAGGCCCGGCCACCAACAACCAAGCCAAATATGATGTCATCATTGGTCTCCTCGCCGAGTCCAGTCACCACCATATTCGTCATCTTAGTGTTCTATTAGATTCCCAACTTGTCGTCCTGCAGCTCAACAACGTGTATCATGTTCATGATCATTACCACTTTCACAAATACCTGCAAGTTAGACTCCTATCTTGCAACTTTGATTCCATCACATTTACACATATTTCAATAAACCTCAATCAAGTATCAAATCACATGGCTAACCTAGTATTAGATTGGCATTTATCACATTAAAAACATCATATACATAGCATCATACATTTTTCAACACATAGCAATAGGCATCATACATCATAAAACACAAAACACAAAGACAAGAATGATCAAAATATATCCATCATATATATCATCAAGGTCATAAATGTTTTACAAAAATAGATATACAACTGCCCATAGGCCCATGAGTCCCCTCATCCCTATGAGTACAAAAATGGAGGTATCAAATACCCTATACAAAAATCAGGCTCCCAAACCCGTACATACAAACTCGACACTCAAGGTGGCCCTAGAGCTCCCCCACCAGGTCCTCTGTCAGCCAAAGGTGCCCCACCAGCTGGGGGGCCTCTCGCTCTAGGAGGCAGTCGACCAATCATTGCTTCCCCCTCCACTGTTGCTATGTGGATTAATGTCTGCCACTCTATTGGTACCCCCACACATTGGTCCAGGACCTCCTTGTCCTGGATGTGGACCCATATTCCATCAGGAACACCCTGAAGGACCCGCTTGAACCATTGATGCGTATTCTCTACCATGGTCTTTACGTCTCCTTGTGGCTCTCTGGCTAGTCCTGCACCGACATCATCTCGCCGGTGCCTCTACCAAACCCTTGGATTTGCGAGCTCTGGTCGATCCATCTCCCGTCGATTTGGCTCCTAGACGACCTCTTCCTCTTGTTCCCAGGGTCCAACATCTGCAAAACAACATAGATATAATGTCAGCATCCATATACATGTCTGACAAATACTATATACAAAATCAAAATAAACAGATAAAACACGTACCTCTCTGGTCCTAGTCCTCCCTAGGAGGTAGCACCGTGTCTAGATCATGCCTATAGTCCATACCCACATATGAATATTGCATAATCACTTGTGGCATCTGTCGCCACACTTGAGCCACCGTGGTCATGAAGTAGTGGAAACCCTCCCCTCCTCCATGCCGACCCAACACGTGTACCCATCGCATCAATCGCGCCTCTTGCCGTGACGCTGGCTCTAGAAGAATTTGTGGGAAAAAAAGAGGCACCCTCTCCAAAAACCATGCCACCAAAACAAACCTGAATGCAAAGTAACTGGAGTCAGCACGCCGACATCGGTTCAACTACGTCATCATCTGGGTGTGCATCAACACACCCCATGCAAATAGGCCCCCGTCCATGACCTCCTCCACCAACCTCAGCTGACTACTAGTGATCCGTTGAGTACCCAAATATCTGTAGATCCTCGCCATCATGGTCACGATGCACTCGGTCAACAAGTCATCGATGGCCTCAATCCGGATGACCGAACCTGACATAGGGTTCGACCCAAAGAAATTCCAAGCCGCCATAGTCTCCACCCTATCCTCCCTTGGTAGATGGGGATCAACGATTAGTTCCATCTCACAGAATGGGAGTCTCGTTAGAAAGTACATGTCCTTTGTCGCAGAGAACGCCAACTTCTCCCCCCTCACCACGAAGCACTGTAGATCAGTGCTTCACATCTTGATAAAAAAATGGAGCAATAACTCTTGTGACCATATCAGAGGGCAGTCAAAAATCTTGAGCAACCCATAGGCTACCAAGTGTCTGCGTACACCCAGCTGTGCCCTCGCAGTTGGTCCCAGTGCCTCTCTCGCCAATGGACCAAAATCATGTTGTAGTCTCTGTTGATCACCTGCGTCCACCCAGAACCATCTAATCATCCACATCATCCATCAAAACAATCATAAATATCAAAAAATCATACACCCCTTAGCCTGCCCACAATGCGCGGCTTTCCCCCATACAATTGTGCATCTATGCATGACTATTCTTCAGAAATTTATGCACTAATGTGGAGTTGTCTCTTCCATAGGGATGCATGGGTGCGCACCTGTCAGTCAAACAAGCGCATATCCAATGTGCTCCTATATGGCCAACCCTTGCACACATGTGCACAACTGTCTTAGGCACAATCGCACATTATGCGTGGGGTTTCCCAACACAGTCACACATTTAGAATGCACGACTATCTTGGAAAAACCTTCACATAATGTGTGGGAAACTAATTTCTACTCGTAGACACATGCACAGGCACTCCCCTTTTTCCCATGCACTTGTGCTCCCCTACCCTTAAAAACCCCTATACAGCCCTCCGTACAACCCCTACCTACAATATATCAACTTTACAAAATGTAGGACGATAGGGCCAATAATATATCTCTCGTCGCTCCTAGATTGGTAGCCTCACACTCCCGTAATCTTGAAATCTCCTCACATCTCTCTCGCCACATAAACAATAGTGACAGGTACCAATGAGGTGGCATTGTGGGCCCACCATCCATATATATCCCCTTTTTCCCAAATTCCACACTCTATTAGAGGAGCCTAGATCCTTTGTTTTCCGATCCATTCTCATCCATGAGATCTTGATCCAACCATCTACACATCCACATTCTCCAGGTTATCATCTTCACTTTTTCCCGGAGGAGCATTTTTCTCACGCCATGTTTAGGTACGCATGCTCACTTTCAGTTTTATCAAATAGTTGTTATATGTTCTTTATCATCGGATATTGTTCATGTCAGGTATTTGGTTTTTATGTGTCCAAGTACTTGTTCAGCAAGATTATAGCCCCTTGAGGTATATGTATGACACTAGCATATAGTTACTCCCTCTGTTAAATTTCATATCCCAGTCACACCCTCTGACATTTACCTTTAGGGTTCTTACATTTGGATCTGCAATATCTTTACCTCTACAATATTTTGGCATTGTCATCCGATAGCACTCTCCACCACATGAGTTGTCCCATTCATAGTTCCCTATGGCAACTTGACACTCATGTTGATTTCACCCCTTAGGGTTGGGAGTCTCAATGGTATGTTTCACACTTCTGAGAATGAACCCCATACTTCTTCTCATCATATTGCTAACCTTCCCAATGGACTCTCGGGTCATATCATCTTACAATTGGTTCTATTCACTGCACTCCTACAGTTTCATTAGCCCTACATCTCATCCACCATTAGTTTTCCCATCTGCAGATTGTCCTCCATCCATTTACCTCATACAGAAACCCACCCATGGGGCCCCCACCCTCCACCAGTTCTCTTTCACAAACTTGCACTCTAAATAGGCCAAACCATCTTTCACTATGGCACCCGTTTCTATATCTGTATACTCAACCCAAATTATTATTTATTTCTTTGGTAATTGTATCAAGCCCTTGTTTCTAGCATATACATATCTTTTTACTCATCATCCTCGATGGCCTTCTTTTACTTGGCAAAGAAATCCATGTCTCCCTTGGTTGGGGCATCCACCCTTTTTTCATATTGAGATCATTAACAAACCCCGAGTATCCCAAATCCATATACACACAATCTCTAAGTTTTCCCACTTTGTTAGCCTCCGACATAGTTTAACCCCATATCTAATCGTCCCCCTGATGTTAGATCCAGTTTTACGGTTTTTTCCAATCATCCCTCAACACCCCAACCAAGGGCATTCTTAAGTCCCACAACATCCTAACTTCCTTCATGTTACTTGTCAATACCTGATATCATCTATTACTCAATGGATTTCAAGAATCCCTTATATTCTTGGAATCGCATCTCCCTTCATGTCGACATCATCACAGTTTCTAGAAGGGTGGCAGTATCTTGACTCTCATTACCTTTTTAATGAGGAGTCTCAGACAACATAGAGAGAATCATCATTTCTTTTTTATTCTGTTGACCCCCATAAAATTCGACTTCAACAAACTCTCATGTTAAGGTGGGTCTTACTATGTGACCATTGCAGTTGTTTCATACCAGCCAAAGACCTCTGAAGTTGATAGTCCATCGATGCCTAGGAGTTATCGACACCTCTTACAGTCGTCCATTACTTGCTTCAGATCCATTTCACCAGTCAAAACTATCATTTGTCGTTATCAACCACCTTCGAGGGCGTTGCAGCTATCTACACCATCATATATCTTCAATTACAGTCCCACATTTTGGTTTCATGACATGAGCATGGGGCATGCTCGCCTCGTTTGTATACATATTTTATTTTTTTCCTTAGAGAAAGTTTTCGTTCCTACAGTTTTCCCTCTCCCTCTAGTGGATCGCTCTTGCAATTCCTCTCTCCACTCTTCCTTACAATGGCACTCTTAGTAAAAGAAACATTTATGTATTTCGGCTATACGTATGCTCCTAACCTCACACATCAGGGGGCATCTGTTATCATTGAAAAATCATCTACAACATTGCACACAATGGTTGAAGAAACACATCAATGCCAACAACAATTAGTCCACCTACAGCACCAAAATCCATAAAAAAGAAAAAAACTATATACTTGATTCAAAAATCAAAGTGTGCAAATTCACCAAAGGAAGTGTGCGCACAGTGTACAGAATGTGCAGGATAACATAGCCCTCAATGCGCACTGTGTGCAAGATGCACGACTGATTACGAGAAAAATCGCACACTTCTCATGAATGACTCATTTATGAATCTTGTCGGCCTCTCAACCACTTCTAGTTCAACCCCCAACATGATTTGACACTCAGATCTGGGCGAAATCTATCTTGGAGACTGGTCAAGGGCTAGGAAGTGCCCTAAAAGGCCCCTTGTTCACACTATGAACTAGTTGTATCTTTCCATGAATGGACACTATAAATATGTGCCATGGGTGTGCTAGAAAAATAAGAAATTCAAGGTATTGTTATGCTGCAAGAATTCTTCTTGGATAATCCTCTTTTCTCTTTGAATCATTCAATCACTATAGCAAGGACCATTCCACTCATATCTTGAGAGGATTGGCATTGTATTTCTTCACCATTGTCACTTTCCATTGCATAAAGAGAAGAGATCTCTACTAGGGAACTCAAGAGCCCTCCCAAGGAGGAAGAGGGGATTCATAAATCCCTACCTTTCTCTACGGTGTTTAGCCTATCAATATATTGATCCATTGCTAGCTATATCATGGTCATTTTTTTCTTTTCATGGTTCTAGTTCTTGCAAGTTTCTCTAACATTTATTTATTTTTTGTTTTTGTTTTTTATTTCCTTGTTTCATGTGTATTTGGTTATTTGATCAACTCACAAATATCTGTCTTGTTTAGATGACATAACTAAGCAGGCAAGTGTTGTGTTTTTTCTCACCCATGTGACAAAACCAACACAACATATCGGCGACCATACTGGGAACGGTATCAAATTCCTCCCTATTTAAGTCTTGAGAGCAGTCCTTTCTAATTGTTTTGATATGTAGGTACCAAAACTGGCCTAGTCCAGCCTTCCAAAGTCAAAGTTCAGAGCCAAGGCAAGAGAATTTCACTTCGAAATTTTTTTCCCGACACGTGACAGGAAGTGTGCAGCTTTCAAGGCACACAGACGCGCACTTTGTGCACTATCCATAACATGTTCTAAATGTTATTTTGTTTATGTCGTCATCCTTTATCCTGACTTGGTGATAACTAGATCTCAAGTATAGCATAGAGAATATTTTTTCTCCTCCAACCTGGTCAAAGAGATTGTTGATTATAGGTAAAGGGTATTTGTTTTTAATCGTCATTTTATTCAATTGACGATAATCATTACACAATATTAGCATTCCATATTTATTTGTAGGAAAAAAAATTGGTGCTCCCCATGGTGAAACACTTGGTCTGATGTATTCTTTATCTAACGGTTTTTGTAACTGAATTTTCAGTTCTGTTAGTTCAAGAACACTCATTCTATAAAGGTGCCTTTGATATTGGGGCAGATCTAGGTAGTAAATCAATAGAGAAATCTATTTCTCTCCTTGGAGGTAGTTATGATATTTCTTCTACGAATACATCTTTAAATCCCTGAAGGACTGCAAAGTCTTCCAAACTTGGTTTGATTTATTTTTCCAAAAGATTGGTTACTTGAATAACATATACTTTGCAACCCTTATTAATATATTTCTTGAATTGCATTGTTGATATTTGTCTAACAGAAACTTGTTTTTTGATTCCCTGTATTGTTCTCGTTGTATTATTTTCATCCTTGTACACAAATGACTTTTCATAACAGTTCGGTATCACTTTATGCCTTTCTAACCAGTCCATTCCAATAATTATTTCATATGACCCTAAAGGTAACACGTTTAGATTTAAATTTGTATTCTGACCACTTATACTAAGTTCACAATCATAAACAAATTATGTCACCTTTCTTTTTGTCCCTATTGCTAACTGTACTAACCAGGATTTAGTATTTTTTACCTTATTTAACTTGTTCGATTCTACTAAGATTGGAGTAATATAACTTAAACTAGCTCATGGGTCAATTAGTATAGATACATTGTTGTTATGAATTTTACCTTCAACTTCCACAATAATGGATTGATGATATTCTTGCCTTCCATCCAAAGCTACATTGATATTATGAATGCTTCTGCCAATATCTCCAACTGTTGAAGCCTCTTGAAGGTTGTGGACTGGATTTTTTATTGATGGGTTTAAGCGTTGAGAATTCCTCCGCCGGTAGGGTTCTCCACACTCCCAACATTTCAACGGTTCTCCGGGACTGTCCACTATCTTCTTGAATCCCAAATTAACTGGTTGATTTCCCTCTGAGTATGTTGTGTGTTAGAGGGATAGTCCTTGCTTTGAAATCCTTTAGTCATGTTATGGAAAGGGGCTGGTTGGAAAACTTTCTTGCATTGATTCAATTTATCCTGCTTCTTATCTTTCCATGCCTTAGGAGTTTCAGATCTTTGTTTATATTGTTCATAACACATTCTGGCCTTCCTAAATACCTCATTCAAAGATTTAGGATTATCAAATTCAATTATATATTTATAAGACTGTGGTAGACAACTTAAGAACCTTTGAATATTTACCTTATATTATTTGATATAAGGCACAAACCTCAACAGATCTAGAAGTTTATTAATTATATCATCCATAGACATTTGTCCTAGTCATAATTCATGAAATTCTTTAGTTTTTCTTTCGTAATAACTTTCTGAGAGGTATTGTTTCTTAAAATTATTTTTGAATTCTCACCATTCCATCCTTTTTCCCTTAAATCCTTTAGCTAGCTTCAGTTCTTGCCACCAGATACTAGCCTTCCCTTTTAAATTATAAATGGCCATTCTAACCTTCATATTACAAGAATAATTATAAATCCGAAAATATTTCTTTATGTCTAGTAGTCAGGCTTCAACTTCTTCACCAGTATTTTATTCTCCATCAAATGTGGAGGACTTTATCTTTTTGAATTCACATTCCAAGTGATCCAATTGTTTTCTCTTATTTCATGTAGATGCCTTTTCTTTTTCATGCGTGTTCCTCAAAAGAGTTGTCCTCTCTTTTCGTTTCATGACTATAATTCTTTGCAGACTTTTTACTAACCTCCTCTTCCATCTCATTATTCCTTGGAATCTTATTTTTTGTTATACTATGTAACAACATTTCATTAATTTCATGTTGATATTCTTGAGATTTCTTTAATTTTTCATTATCAACTTTAAACACCTGCAATTCCACAATAAGATTCCTCATCGTTTCTAATACTTGGGTGGTTGAAATTCCTTCACTGTGATGTTCTGGGTTTCTAGGAAGCTCTTGGTTGTTGTTCCTCTCAGGTTTGTCTCCTTATCCATTATGCGCTGACATTTTTACAAAAGACAATTTGGACATAGTCTGTTTGTAACAGTAAAAATTATTTGTTAGATTCTTCCTTTAACAAAATAATTTTCAGGTGTTGCCCTCAGGCCTAAGTGTTGTAACCAATAGATCTGATACCATATGTAATGAACCCAAAAATTTGCCACTAAAAAAAAAAATTGAAGGGGGAAAAACTTTAGTCTTATTGTCAATGACAATATAGACCCGACCAATGTTTTTCAATCAGTTCATTACCCAACTCATTACTTTGATTTCAACTTACAAAAATGTTAATAAAGCTATCCATAAGAGGAATAATACTATAACCATAACGATATCTTCTCATACCATTTTATGCTATTCTTGTAGTGCATAAAGGTTATTCCCATATTAATTCATTTATAAACTAAGAGGAATAATACTCTAACCATAACAATATCTTCTCATACCATTTTTATGCTATTCTTGTAGTGCATAAAGGTTCTTCCCATATTAATTTATTTATAAACTTAAACAAGAAGACATAGGGTCCTTTCTCAAGGGTCGTGTCTATGGAACAACATGTTCAGATGTCATAGATAGTATTAAGATTATTCCAAAATGTGTGACAACCATAACCCTCGACGATGTTGTATTTTTGTCAATATGCAATAATATTAACGTTCTGTGTAGTTACCCTATGTTAAGGGATCTATCTATTATGTGAGGAAAACAATGATAGATATGACTCTTTTAAATGTTATTGTCGTCTTTGTAATTACTTCATTTGATTCTTGATTACCCTATGTTAAGCGATCTATCTGTTCCATGTGGAAACGTTGATAGTTTGACCCTTTTGATTTCTATAGTTGTCTCTGTAATTACATCATTCGATTATTGATTACCCTATGTTAAGGGATCTATATGTTCCATGAGGAAACATTGATAGATCTAACTCCTTTAAATTCTATCGTCGTCTATGTAATTAGTCTATGTAATTAGTCTATGTGATTAGTCTTTGTAATTACTCTCTGTAATTACTTAATTTGATTCTTGATATAATGTGATCCGATATAATTTCCTCTTGATAATGTAACAGTTAAATTCGTGGTAACCTATGTTATTTGTATTTAAAGAGTTGCATGAAGCACGTATTGGATTGATAAAAGTAAAGGATCTATGCTATTGTATCTGGTTTTAAATTCATATTTTTCAAATCATTTATATGGATACGAGTTTGATGATGGGTCTTTTTTTCTTGCGAGGGAACCCATCAAAATTTTACGAGCCTCCTTCTCCTCTCAAGCTGCGGACCAAACATAACTCGCAAGGTGAAAAAGGACTGGAACTAAATCCAGGCCCGAGATAAGTTTATGCTCCTTTCTCTTTCTGTTTAATTTCCTTCAAAGTAATTTGAGGTGATAGTAACAATTTTGTTTTCCCTTTGCAGGTTAATTCGTACAGTTTTTTCCGAGAAGGGGGCTTCCATATAGCTAAAAGGTACTTGGGTTCCATTAATCTGGCCTTTTATTGAGATTCTCTTCCACAAATCCAACGAGAGATTTGCACTCACTTTTGTTCTTCACGATATTTGTTATAGACAATTGATGTGAATTCTTTAAATTTTTAAAAATAATTAACATAAATTATTTGGGCATGTATAATCCCATTTGTATGAATATTTTATTTGGAAATAAATCTACAAGGCCTTGTTGTCATACATCAGTGGCCTATCAAACTGCATAAATATAATTTGCAATATTGATCTCTAAGAACTATTGTTTCATATAATCATTCTCATTAATATATATGTACATGACCTTTTTAATTCCCTTGGTATTTCCTCATATCTTATCGCATGAGTCTTTTCTCACTCCACTGATTCTAGAGACAATGTATTGGAAGAAGTAAGAAATATATAATTTACATAGTATTGACTTCGATGCACTCTAATCATTTTGTTTCACTTGTTTTCCTTTTTCTGAAGTAGTTAGTTTCATGTTGAGTGATCTCCATAAGGAGACTATTTAGCTTTAGTACCTACACAATTATCTATGTAGATCAATTATGTAGCCTAAATACAAATTCTATATCTAAAAGAAAGTCAAATCCAACATGAAATACTAGCATATATCTAAGCAACTCCAATTTGTAGTCTACACAATTATGTAACATATATGTGGTTCTACATCTACATCCATATTAGAAAATAAACAACTTACCTACATTTGTATAGGCATGAAAATCAATTCAATATATTATGGGCCATGAGGCACACCTATATAGATCATTACTTACATATATATGTCAACCATTCAGTACTTCAATAGAATGAAAAGAAAACAGTTAAGATACATATCTGAAATAGTTATGCTAGGAAAACAAATGGAACAACAATGTTCCTCCCAACTATAGATACAAAACAACCACAATTACTTGTCCTGATCACCCCCTAGCTTGACCATGACTCCATAAGGGGAACCTATGCCTCACTCTTTAGTCATTGCCTCTCTGAACAGTTCAGAAAAATCATTTTCCTAACACAAGATGTGCTCATAACAACAAACCATTCTTTCCCAACATACTAAGCAATGTCTTGTCTCCCACATATGTTGTATATATCTCATTTTTCCATTGCTTAGGACTTTCCATTCCTTTCCCTCCTTGGGAAATTTGCAGCTTTACAAATCCCTGATTTTTAGGGGTTGCTAGTGACATAACTCAACTTATGACACTTGTAAAAAACAACTCTGAGTTATCTCAAACATGTTCCCCACTCATGGAGTCATAGTCAGTTACTTTTAACCTGGTTGTTCCATCTGTTTTCCAGCATTTAATTTATTAATTTTTTTGTCTCATACATGTGTCCATCAAAAGAGGACAGTTGGAAAGTCAAACTTTTGTCCAACAGTGATAAAAATCATAATTACATACTTCCACAAATTAAAATTTGAATTTCCTTAAATGGAAATTTATTTTTAGAACAACAACTTTGAACTAATTTATTTTTGAATATTTTAAGGATATCACAAGAACCTACTTTAGTACACACGATTGAAGATCTAGTGGAGTTATCCTTGCAATAAATTGATCAACCCTTCAACCTAATTCCAAATATACATTTCATCCCTGCAACGACTCCTATAACAAGTAGTTATTTTGATAACCAGGGTTATTCAGAACTTGAAGAAGAAGAATCAAATCCAGAATCAGAGGCTTCAAATCAAGACTCTGATAACATGGAGCATAATAATAATGATAACTATCAACCTTGGTTGGATAAGGACACTTTAGAATTACCTGGTATGATCCACAACTTACCCAAGCCACTGTATCTATGTTATTGTCCACTATGTCTCTTTGTTAATATTATAAATTTGTGGTTTCATTTTGTTCTGCTCATAAATCAGGATCAATGGTATCAGATCGGTCTGCTACAACACGGTTGGGGTATAGAGAGTTGGGTCTCAATTGTTTCTCTTGAGGAAAACTTCTCTCGCATGCCCAAGAAACCGTACATGGTAGGAGAAAATAAATACAATGGTACAGGAGATCCTTTCAAAATGTTGCTCGAGGAAGCCCGTGAGCGACAGAGGAATGAGATGATGGACAAATTTGCACAAATCCTTCGACAGTTTCTGACAAGCAACGCATCCACCTCAAGTAGAGGTGTCGCCCCCTTTAAGGTACAAATCAATTTTGATATTCCTATATTTGAATGTCAAATAGATGTGGATGTCATAGATAAATGGTTAAATCTTCTAGAAGGGTATTTTTCTGTCCACAATTTTTCCGATAGAGAAAATATTACATTTGTGTTCCTCAAGTTGTCCCCCATGTCAAATATTGGTGGGATACTTTCTATGAGAAAAAGGAAATAGAGGGATCCACATTATTTGCATTTTCACCCACTTGGGGTTCCTTTAGGGATGTTATTAAGGAACAACACTACCTTGTTTGAAGTTATGATGACTTGTATACAAGATGGACCACACTGCGGCAGGAAAGAGACCAAACAGTGCCAGAGTTCACTAATATCTTACATACCTTGCACACCAATATGGGTATTAAATATTGTGAGTGAAATCTAGTGCTCAAGTACCGTGGTGGTCTGCATAGATACATCCAGATGGAAATGGATTTTTTGGACATCTCATCCTTCGTCGCGGCCTATCGATATGTCATCAAAATCGAGTAGATGCTGAAGAAAAAGATGTGACAGTTTGGGTCTGAGAACCCCTCACAACAGAAGCAAAGAAAGGGAAGCCCCAACCCACAGAACAAAGGACAAAGAAAATATGGGCAACCTCAGGAAAACCAATCCAAGACACAAGAAAATAAGGACAATGGAAAGATGAAGAAAGATATCAAGAAGTGGTGTGACTTCCATAAGAGCCCCTGGCATAACACTGTTGATTGCCACTCAAAGCAGTCATTGGTGGCTGAGGTAAAATCCTCTGAATCAGATGCAGGTTCCAACTTTGAGTCAGAACTAGAAAATGGGAGACATATCATTGATGCAGAACCCAATGTCACCATTGCTACCACCAAGATCCAGCCCGGTGAACCTGATGATCCAGCGGAAGGTGAGCCCCTATTTCATTCAAAAATGTGTGTAAAAGGCACTATGTTGCACTTCATCATCGATAGTGGTAGCCAGAAGAACCTCATCTCAACAGAGGTCATCAAGAAACTATCCCTGCCAACAACATCGCACTTGCAACCCTACACCATCGGATGGCTCTGTCACGGAAGCGATCTCTGCGTCAACCAACAGTGCCTCTTGTTGTACGACATAAATCCATTCAAATATGAGGTATTGTGTGATGTTTCTCCCCTTGAATTTTGTGATGTTTTTTTGGGCCAACCTTATTTATGGAAATGTCATGTTGTATATGAGTCTATGCCTCACATTTTTATTATTACTTTGAATAGGAAATTGTATAGGATTCCCGAGGTAGTCCCACCTAGTGCTATTTCCTTGATCTCTTCCAACCAATGCAGGAAGGTCATTTCTCAGACCAGGAAGTTTGTCTTCTTCGACATTCACTCTTAGAGTGAGAGAAAGGTTGCAACCACATCCATGGTCTTCGTGGCTGACCTATCCAAGCAGAAAAAGAAAGTGGATAAGGTCATGGAAGAATACAAAGAAATATTCTCATCACCTATTGGGGTACCTCTGCAATGTTAGGTCAAGCATACCATCGATCCAATCCCCGATGCACCACTACCAAATGGGTCGGTATATCGCCGCTCTCTGATAGAAAATGAGGAGATCAAGTGTCAGATCCAAGAGATGATCTACAAGGGGCACATACAACCCAGTTCATCACCTTATGGAAGCCCAATCATGCTGGTGTAGAAGAAAAACATGACTTTGTGACTTTGCATTAATTATTGATCCCTAAATAAAATCGCAGTCATGAACCGATACATGATTCCTTGAATAGACGATCTCCTTGATCAACTCAAGGGGGAAAAATACTTCAGTAAGATTGATCTAAAGTCTGGCTACCATCAAGTCCCAATAGAATAGACATATGTATGGAAAACTGCCTTTAAGTAAAAAGAAGGTATTTTTGAATGATTGATCATGCCCTTTGGTTTAACAAATGCCCCAACAACTTTCATGAGAATGTTGGATGATATCTTGCAGCCTTTTACTAATTATTTTTTGGTGGTGTATCTGGATGACATCCTCTTCTACAACAAGACATGGGAAGAACACTTGTAGCATATTCAGTAGGTTCTGCACACTCTGCGACAACACAAGTTATATGCCAACTTGGAAAAATGCCCCTTCGGCATGGATAGGGTCTAGTACCTAGGCTACATTGTTGATGCACATGGTGTGCATATTGATCCATCCAAGATCCAAGTCACCTGTGACTGGCCACCCCCATCCATGCTCACTGAACTTCGGAGCTTCTTAGTCCTTGCCAATTTTTATCGTAGTTTTGTGTTGGGATTCTCCCATATTTCATGGGCCCTCAACCAAATAACTAGGGGGTGGTGGTAAGGAAAAAAATTTGTGGGGCTTGTCCCAACAGAAAGTGTTCAATGATATGAAGCAGTGATTGTGCTCTGCCCCAGTGCTTTCATTACCTGAACTACAACAACCATTTGAGATTGAGAGATATGCTTTAGACTCTGTGTGGGCACAATCATCACTCAGCATGACCACCCCGTGGCCTATCATAGTGAGACACTATCAGAGGTCATCCATAATTACCCTAATTATGACAAAGAAATGTACTCCATTTTGGAAGCCTATCTCCAGTGGAGGCATTACGTTCTCGAGCAGGAGACAATCATCCACACTGATCATAAGCCACTGCAGTTCATGCAGACACAAGCAAACTTGCAGAATGACCACCATCAGAAGTGGTCTACCTATTTGCATTAGTACCACCTCAAAATCAAGTATAAAATAGGAAGTACCAACCGAGTCATTGATTTTCTCAACCAACCTAATCCGGGATCTTTTCATCGTGACTTATAAAGATTTGCATTAAATGAGCATAAATTAAAGTGCACTATTAAAGAAGGGAAAAATAAAAAATGAAGAGACATAAGCATCAGATATGAACAAAAAAAATTGATAATGGAGTTCATCCCTGGTGGACTACATCTCTGGGTCCTGCTCTTAAATGGGTAGGCTCTTTCATTAACTCAACAAAAGAATTTGGAAAAATACATAAGTATATCTCATTCTGGAATCAAGTTGTAAAAATAATGCTCAGATCAGAAAACAGATAGCACCATTGAATTTGTGGCATCGAATTACCCAAAAATTATTGTCTCCACGCCTCGATCTGGCTCTGGCACTCCCAGGACCAAGAAGAATTTTGTCTCAGTTTTTGTGCCCTCTACAACCTGCAATGATGATTGTACCGTGCATTGAAAATCATGCCTGAAAGGACGTACGATCTGCGCACCTCCCCCTTTGTGGCTAGGTGGATACATGCTTTAATAATAAAATTGGGCGTTATAAAATATATGGTACCCGCGGCCTAGTGGTTAGGGCGTAGACTATGGTGGAGGTCTCGGGGTCAAGCCCTGCAGACCCTCTTTTTGGTTTGGTATTGTTATATTGGATATATATGTGTTGTTCCTACTCCGTTATTCTGGCGGTGACTCTAGAACATTACCAATGATATGAAAATGTGGCTATAGTTGGTGTGGTCCACCAGATTTGGTGGACCCACTAACTATTTTGTTTCAAATTTTGTTCACAGGCTGTCCTTGTGCATTTCTCGCATGCCACGTGGCAACCCCTGATTGGGCCACGTGGCAACCTCTTATTAGGCCATGGTGCCCCATGCCAATTTAGCACTCCACATCAACATACCACATCAGCCATATGGATTGTACAGACTTCCACGTGGCATGATCTGATTGGTCCACAGATCGGTCCAAAAGGCCAAAAACTGGGTGACGTGTGGTAGCCTCTGGTGTTGCCACATCATCATGTTGATGTCAGCATGCCATGTGTCACTTCTCTACTCCTTCCATGTGTGTTGTACAGATAATGACATCATTCATACATATGTTGATGTCAGCAGTACGGATGCTGACTCATCCCCTTCTAACTGGGCTAGGTTGACCAAACTTTGACTGTGAATATATTTCAATCTGTAACTCCATTTGACGAGCCGTTTACGTCGTTAGAAATCTTGGGACGCACTCTTCGCGATCATTCCATTTTCATCGAGTTTTGAGAACTCTGAATTTTTTCCCTTTCTCTCTCTGTTGGAGCCATTATGAACATTTTGATTTGCCTCTGTGAGTTATGAGTTGTTCTTAGCCTTCTCTGGATCCTTTTTGGATCACGCCTTCCCACTGAGAGCTTTTTGGACCACCAAAATCTTTTATCAATCAACAGGTAAGTGAGGGAATATTCCCCTCACTTTGTCCTTCTCTATCCACTTTGCCTTGCTTGGATGTGTGCCTTTTAAGCCTACTCGAAGATAATCAAATTTACCCCTTCGTGAAGTCCTCATCCTCCTGTCCAGGACAATATCTTCCTGTAACTCATCCAAGTACTCAAGTGAAAACTCATCAACTGAAGGCATTGAAACTTCCTCATCTTGATCCATGATCATGGGAGGCTCAAAAATTTCAAGTTCTCAATGTTCACAACTGAGTAAATGTGCATGTAAGTTGGAAGATCCAGACGGAAATCATTGGTGCCACTTCTCTCCAAGATAGTGAAGAGTCCATAACGAATGGGCTTGAGTTTCTTTCCTTCACCCTTCAATCTCTCCTTGTTGATGTGAAGCCATACCCGGTCTCCAACCTGGAATTGATGATCAACCGTGTGCTTGTCATGCCGAGATTTATACTGTGCTTGACTTTTCTCCAACTGTTCCTTGATTTCCTAGTGTATCTGTTGGATCCTCTGGATGAACTTATGGGCTTTGTCCTCTGTTCATTCCTCATTCACATCGGTATCTCTTGCATAAATCAAGTCCAAAGGAACCTTTGGTAGGTACCCAAAACATGTCTCAAAAGGTGAACTTTGAGTGGATGAATGTAAATCTCGGTTGTACGCATGTTGTACATAGGGTATTTGTTCATCCCACAACTTGGGATGCTTGTTGCAGTAGCCTCGAAGCAAAAGTACCACTGTTCGGTTTACCACCTCTATATTTATGTCGGTTTGTGGATGGAAATCAATGCTCCTCTTCAATTTGGTGTCCATCATCCACCACAAGCTAGTCCAAAAGTCCCCAAGGAATCGAGTATCTTGATCCAAGACAATGGATGTGGGTAATCCAAAGTGAACCCAAACATACTAAAAGAAGAGATTAGCAGTCTGCTCAACAATGATCTGCTTTTTACATGGCATCAAGATACACATCTTGTTGAACCTATCCACTACAACATACAAATAATAATGACCCTCTTTGGTCATTAGTAAACCCCTACAAAATCCATGGAAACACTTTCCCATGGATGGGATGGAACAGGAAGTGGTGAGTATAGCCCCAACTTTCTATTAGTAGGCTTACAAGTAGAACACATCACACACCCCTTTACAAATTTAGTTACAATTTCTTTCATTTGAGGCCAGTAACAAAACCTATGCAAATGAGCCATAGTCTTTCCTACCCCAAAATGCCTAGACGCAAGAGAAGTGTGAGCTTCTCGTATTACATGGACTCGTTCACTTGTAGGAATACATATATTTCCAAGATGGTAGAGTAGTTTTCCCTGGAGACAATAGTTCTCTACCTGTGCACCAAGGGTTAGCTTCTCATATACTTCTTTAAAATCTTCATCGATGGCATATTTTTCTACATAGTTATCATGAGATACATAAGTATTCTTCAAAATAATAGAAGCAACAATAGGAGTTCTAGAAATCATATCAGCTACCTTGTTACTTGTACCCTTTTTGTACTTGATTACCAAATGAAATTGTTGTAGAAAACCCATCCATTTGTAGTGTCGATATTGTTGCAATTTGGTCTGTGCTTGAAGATATTGTAAGGGCCGGTGATCTATATGTATGATTTTTTCCTTCCCTAACAAGTAATGCTTCCATTTATTTACACTTTGGACTAATGCATACAACTCTTTATCATATGTAGGATATTTAACAATAGCTTGGTTAAAAGTTTCAGAGTGGTAACAAATAGGATTATCATATTGCATCAATACTGCACCCATGGCATCTGTCTCGGTCTCAAAAGGTTGTTGAAAATTCGGCAATGCTAATATTGGTGTGGTACTGATCTTCTCCTTCAAAATGTTGAAATCTTTTTGTTTCTTTCCTTCCCACTGAAAAGTGTTCTTCACACTGGTTAAGGCATGCAAAGGAGCTGCTATAAAGGAGAAGATGGGAATGAATCTCCTCCAATACTGGACTGCACCTAAGAAGCTTCAGACTTCAATTATACTCTTTGTCTTAGGACAATTTACAATTACATCAATTTTGGAAGGATCAATTTTCAATTGTCCTCCTCCTACAATATGACCTAAGTACACAAGTGCAGTCTTACCAAATTTACATTTACACAATTTTACATACAACTTTTCCCTGTGCAAAGTATCCAATACTTGTTTTACATGCCTCACGTGTTCATCCCAAGTCCCGCTAAAAAAAAGAATTTCATCTAAATATACAATCACAAAGTCATCTAGGAAAGGCCTGAATACATCATTCATCACACGCATGAAAGTTGTTGGAGCATTACAAAGCCCAAACGGCATAACTAACCACTCAAAAAATCCTTGTTTGGTTTTAAAGGAAGTTTTCCATGCATGTTCTATGACCCTGATCTGATGATATCCACTACGCAAATCCAACTGAGTGAAATAAACAAAATTCTTCAATTTATCATGTAAATCATCTATGCGAGGAAGAGTGTACCGATTTTTCACCGTGATTTTATTTAAGGCCCGGTAATCGACACACGTTCACCATGTGGAATCCTTCTTTGGCACCATCACGATCAGAGAACCACAAGGAGATGAACTAGGCCTTATGACCCCTTGATCCAATAATCCCTGTACCTACTTCTTGATCTCTGTCATCTCCACAACTGACATCCTATACATGTCCACATTAGGAAGAGGAGAATCCTGTTGAAGATGTATCTCATGTTGGATTTCCCTCTTAGGAGGTAATCCATCTGGTTCCTAAAAAATATCATCATGCTTAGAAACAATATCAATTAATTCCTTTTTATGAGATGGATCACACCCTTGTAAAGCGTCGGATGTCCCAACATCTTTCTCTCTGACGACCATGAGTACATATATCTTATTAGTGTTTATGAGTCTTTTCGTTTGACCTACATTAACAAGTGTTGTATTTACCCTCATACTGTGAGCTCTAACAATATATTCCATTCCCCCTTTAGTAAGGTGGTATTTGTTCTAATGATGAAAGAAGACTGCTTTTCTATCATAAAGATAAGGAATTCCCAACACTATGCCACATATATCAAGCGGTACAACATCCAAATCCACTTCATCAATCAACCTTGAAGCAATAGAAAATTTAATCCTACATTGTTTGGTGACATTAAGTTTTTCTTTATCACATACCCAATGTTCGTGCTCGAATCATCGCCAGGTGAGCAAGAATGGGAGCACTAGCATGGCCTGTTGGGCTCAGCAAGGCAGAACAGGTTTGCTGTGGATCAAAATGGGTTAACAGAGAATAGAAAACCAAATGAAATAAAATCTACCTAAGAACTGAAAAGCAAATAACATTACAACCATAAACAAAACTTCAAACGTGAGA
>ML776666.1:422128-436013 GCA_009831015.1 Picea engelmannii
GCTTAAGCGCGCACAACACGTTCTTATCCCGCGCATACGCGCGCACCTTACTGATGTGAAGTGTCTTTCAATTTTTGTATAGTTTCTGACCCTTCTGGAATGCTGTGAACAGTGCCATGAATGACTTCATTGTTGTTTTGATGGTGTAGAGTTCTTGTCGCCATGTGCAGACGAAATTTCAGTGATAACACCCAACCAAGAGGATAAGGATTTGTATGTGGTTTCATTTCAAGACCCATCTTCTTAACAAGTGCTTCAGATATTAATTTTACTTGGGAACCCGTATCAAATAATGTATCTATATTAGTATGTTTAGATACAACTCTTATGTGAAACAATTCATTCCTCTTTCGTTCATCAACATGAGATTAATTATTGGAACTTGAACTATCATTAAGAGAATATTTACCGTGTACTCCAACCGTTGTGATCTTTCCTTCATCTCCTAAATCGGAACCAAGATCTTGTTGCACTGTAGCAACGGTTTTTGTCTTCCCCTTTCCACCGAACTGTTTCAGTTTATTTTCTGGATGCAGTTTCCAACAATGTTCTTCATCGTGACCGCTCTTCTTGCAATGAGTGCAAAACGGTGTTCCTCCTTCTCTCATCACTATGGCAGTCTTCTCGTCCTTTCTTTTAAACTTCTTAAAAGTCTTATGTGGGAGATTGGAAGGTTTCTTCGTGGGATCTTCTTGAACATGTTTCCCCCTGTTCTCAAGGTGAGTGGCTTGCACAAAAACTTCATCAATACTAGTGGGGTTAAACAAGAGAAAAGTATGGCGAATATAACTGTGAAGTGCACCAATATACTTCATTAAAGTTTCATAAGAATCCAAAGAAATGTTCAATGCAAGATATTTCTTCCTAAATTCTTCTATGAAACTTTGTATAGTTTGATCTTTACTTTGCCTTAAAGTTTGTCATTCCATCATTGCTTTATGTAAATACCCTAATGGATAAAATCGATTCCTTATCATTGATTTAAATTTTGACCATGAGGAAATAATATCAACACACTTACTTGTGTCCTGAAGCTTTCTCTCCCACCATACGAGAGCGGTGCCTTTCAACCGAAGAGAATCCAGTTGTACTTTAACTTCCTCTTCATCAATATGTTGGACACGGCAATACACTTCAACCTGTCGGATCCAATTATCTATCCTTTCAGGATTAGCATCTCCATTAAACATAGGTAAAGAAAATTTTACATCAAGCTTTAATAATGGTTTCTTAAAAGAGGCTTTATGGCTAGAATGATGAGAATGCTCAGAGGAAAAAGACCTATAACTTGAAGGTGAATATGGAGGCTCAGGAGGATATCCTCTAGCCTCTTGGTTTAACAAAGCATCATCATTTGCATTTTCTTCCTTTTTCTTCCCTTTCTTCTTCATCCTCTTCTCGTAATCTCCATACATTCGTTCGACCATTTCTGACATGCAATAAAAGACTATGTGAAAGTTTTTCTCCTGTTCATCACTCTTTTCCTTTTCTGCCATTTTCTTCCTACGGGATGCATGACCAACTTCGGGATTGAAATTATTAAGGGTTCCTTCACCCTTCTTATTCTTGGCCCCGGTAAGCATTCACACTCAACAATTCAAGTCAAAGATGACTGCTCTGATACAAACATGATCCAGGATCTTTTCATCGTGACTTATAAAGAATTGCATTAAATGAGCATAAATTAAAGTGCACCATTAAAGAAGGGAAAACTAAAAAATGAAGATATATAAGAATCATATCTAAACACAAAAACTTGATAACGGAGTTCATCCCTGGTGGAATACGTCTTCGGGTCCTGCTCTCAAATGGGTAGGCTCTTTTATTAACTCAGCAAGAGAATTTGGCAAAATACATAAGTATATCTCATTCTGGAATCAAGCTACAGAAATGATGCTCAGATCAGAAAACAGATAGCACCACTGAATTTGTGGCATCAAATTACCCAAAAATGACTATCTCCATGCCTCAATCCAACTTTGGCACTCCCAGGCCCAAGAAGAAGTATGTCTCAATTTTCGTGCCCTCTACAATCTGCAATGATGATTGTACCCTGCATTGAAAATCTTTCCCAAAAGGACGTATGGTTTGTGCGCCTCCCCCTTCATGGTTGGGCAGATACATGCTTTAATAATAAAATTGGGCATTATAAAACATGTGGTACCCGCGGCCTAGTGGTTAGGAGTGGATGTATTAAGGTGTAGACTATGGAGGAGGTCCCGACGTCAAGCCCCGTAGACCCTCCTTTTGGTTTGGTATTGTTATATTGGATATATATGTGTTTTTCTCACTCCGCTATTCTGGCGGTGACTCTAGAACCTTACCAACGATATGAAATCATGGCTATAGTTGGCATGGTCCGCCAGATTTGGTGGACCACCAACTATTTTGTTTCAAATTTCATTCACGGGTTGTCCTTGTGCATTTACCGCCTGCCATGTGGCAGCCCCTGATTGGGCCACATGGTGGCCTCTCATTGGGCCACACTACCCTCGACCAAGTCAGCACACCACGTCAGTTGTATGGATTTCCATGTGGCACGATCCAATTGGTCCACATATCGGTTCAAAACACCAAAATCCGGGTGACACATGGCAGCCTCTGGTGCTGCCACATCATCATGTTGATGTCATCATGCCACATGTCACTTCCCTGCTCCTACCATGTGTGTTGTACAGATGATGACATCATCTATACATATGTTGATGTCAGTAGTACGGATGCTAACTCATCCCCTGTTGACTGGGCTAGGTTGACCAAACTTTGACTGCGAATATATTTCAATTCCTAACTCCATTTGACGAGCCGTTTATGCCTTTAGAAAGCTTGTGACGCGCTCTTCGCGATCATTCCATTTTCACTAAGTTTTGGGAACTTTGAACTTTGAAAGGAACGTATCAACGAACTCACAAAGCAACTCATAACAGTGATAATAATAAAATTTCATAATTTGCAAGAAACTTAAATAAAAGAAAAACACGGTAGATTCACATATGAAAAGGGAACACGATACATTAAAAAACAATTTCAAAATTTAATATAATTAAAGCTCATGCCAAGCTCAGGTTACATACAAATAAACATCACTGGTGTCTTGACTAATCGGCTCGGTTACAGTGAGAAGATGAAAAAGGAAATTTACAACAAAAAAAAACAAAGCTATCAAGCGTCACTTCGAAGAATGCAAAGAAAGAGCCCGTCAATTATGTATCTCATGTGCATGGAACTTCTCCCCGACTATTCCTCGTGCCTTGCAGTGTTTTCTTTTTCTCCTTCCCCATCATCCTCTATGCCTCGCGCAGTTGCACAATCGTATCTTGTGCTTCCCGAAGCCGTTTCTTAAACCAATCTTTGCTTCCTTCACGACCCTGCGATGCCCATACCTCTTGGTTCTTTGCCACCAATTGTCTTTGCAATTCTCTATTTTTTTGGTAAATCTCGGCTATGGCAAGTTGGGCCCACTCTAGTTGTTGGATGGGACTCCCAACGGGAGAAACTGGTGTCTTTTCCTTTCCCTTTCTTCTCCCACTCCCTCGACTAGTAGCCCCAGCAGGCTTCGGCTAGGCAGTGTGCATCATAAATTCCTCAGCATCTGAATGTGCACTCATCTCAACGGGTAGGTGGTCTTCTCCTCCTCTTTATTTATTTTTTCTAAGCCTTCCCCTCCTACGCGGTGTCTGCTCTTGAGGAGGAATGACACCCAACATATGTCCTTCAGGCACATTCCTCTCCACTCCCACCTCCACTTGAGACGTTGACATTGTTTCCAAGCAAAGGCAAGTACCTCCTATTGAAGCTTCAGGGGCACTGGATGCTAATAAGAAAGAGTCCCAGGCACGCCAGGGCTCAGACCTGGCACTCCGACTACCTCGCAAACCCCATCCCTTATTTAAGGGGGATCCCATAGTGCAACAATGTATTGCCCTAAAGGTCTGTGGATGAGTAAATAACCATGACACAGAGTTTTCACCAGAATTAGACTCGCTAGACCAGCGTTAACAATGTATAAACTCAGTTGTTGCATAAAATTCCCCACAGGGCCCCTAGAATTTATAGCGGAACGAGGAAGAAAAACATAATGTGTCAAAGGACACTCATGCCTCTCGACAGGATGTCTCAAAGAGTTAACGCACCACATCTTCTCGATGGATGCAATCTAGAACGTATGAAACATCGTTGATCGGAGTTACAGCGAATATACGGTACGATCATTCTAATCTCTTTAAACTCTCCAGCTTCCATTATTAATGAATGATAGTTGACATGCTCGGTGATACGACTTCTGGAGGAACTACTCGCCTCAACCTGAGGCATTTAATGACTTCATCATTGTGGTATCCAACCTTCTGGGAGCGTACACGCACACGTTAGACTTTGGCATCCTTTCCCCTGCCCCAAGGGTCAAGCAGCTACTGTGACGGTTCTGACGCCCATATCCGTCGTACCTGATTTGCTAGTTGCGGTGTGCTGACGTAACTCATTTAGACTAAAGAAGAATGGTGGAATAGACAAGGACATCACAGGTCATTCAAAGGGTCGACTGGGATCACATAAGTATTAAACGATCGAGACTAACGAGCTCCACTGGTACGCATCGGTCTATTCTATTTTTTGTCTGTATCTTACTATGTGTTACCTGATCACTAAACTACCTCAACCCTGATTACAGGAAAGATCCTCCCGACTACCAAACCAATTTTGCTCCACGACCTCACCGAAGAACTCGCAAGGATGACCAACGCAAGACCAAGGCAAGTCAAACGATTTTCAGAACATCCGATCAGAGCCCGAACCATGCTACAACAATTGGACTCCAGCCTAGTAAAGTACCCGGCGCATGCACTGGATTTCAGGGGAATATATGCAACTCCAATGAAACAACACAGATTTCCATGGACCCAAACTTGTGATGAATTGTTTATCAGTTGGTCTGAATATGAGATAACTCACCCTTTTCAAGAGATATCTCGGGTTGACTGTTGAATAAATTGTTAGAAGATGACACCACATGGAGAATTTTGTTTTTCTTAAACTGCACTTAGCCGTTAATTTCAGTTAAACTTTATATTATAAATAAAGACATCGACCAATTAGTAAAGGGTCGATGGTTGTTGTAAGAACTCTTTCTTTCTAGTTGTTAAGAATTATTTTGAAGCTGCTATGAATTGAGAATTCCTTCTGGACCAAAGATAAACTATTTTCATCAAATGCATGTGATTGCACTTGGAGAAGAACTACTTCCTATCATGTTTCATGAATGATGCAGTAATGAGTAAGAGAAATTAATTCCGCTGTCAAGTTATATGGTGCAATGTTTTAATGTTCTTGGCTTTAATGATGAAAATGAATCGTTGTGTTATTATGTGATGAATGGTTATGGTAGATGTATTATTTTTCTTGCCATTATATTATTACATCTGTGACTTCTTTTTTATAATTAGTTTGTCAAACAGTAATTGGATGCTCACATGGTTGATGTATTAGTACTAGGCCTATGGTATAGGATCATTGTCTGCATGTTTGAGCAGCGGGTTATCCCAAGCTCAACCTCTTCCCCAGTAGTTAAAACTTAATCTTGTTTGTTGTAAAGTTGGTTTATACTAGCTTGCATCTCTCATACCAATCCCACCCAAAATAAAATATAGAAGAAAATAGTCCTAACTGAAGGAAGAGCCTCCACAAGAAAACATAAAGCCCATCGATAATTTGGCTGAATCTCAAGATCTGGAGAACCATTCCATCTTTAAACGCTGCATAGTCTAATTGGGCCTCGGTGGCAGGTTTGGTTCCTACTGTTGAATCAAGGGATTTTAGACCCATCAACAGAATTGGCGCTAGAAGGAGGGTTGAAGAATGAATGGTTGAATATATATTTTATATAGCATTTCAAACAGCCCACATGCATGGCTAGTCATTCACAATACATTCCACACACGTTGAGTACTCCCAAAGAGGGTGACTCACCCCATCCCAAGGAAGAACCTTTTCACCCTGAAATACCTTACGCCCTTCCTCATGAGGAAGTAAATAAATTCAGGAGAATCACAAGAGCCTACACCCGGAAGATTGATGCATTTTCCTTAGCTCCCATACTCCATCGAAGAAAACAACAAAGCAAACCAGTGGTTAGCACTCCCGACGATGTTTTCGTACACTCCATAGAAGACTTAATAGATTTCACAATTACCGAAATCCAAGAACCTCTTGATTTGATACCTGAAACGCCAGCCGACAACATCTCTGAACCGAACGATTTCTCGAAAGAAGAGGAGTTTAACTCAGAGTTTGAAGATATGGAAGGCAACAACTACCATAATGATGAAAGGGGGAACCCACCTCTAAATAATCAACCCTCGTTAGCTAGAGACGCTTTAGCCCTCCCGGGACCAGTCCACAACCTTCCCCGACATCCAGAGAAGTTGTTGCCTAAGTTCGATATCGAAACCTCTGGATTACCTGAATATCATATTAAGAAATTCATACTCGTGATCAGACTTATGAATGTTCAACATGAGGATGTAGTCTGAAGACTTTTCCCCTACCCGTTTGAAAATTCAGCTTCCACGTGGTATTTCAATCTACCAGTTGGATCTATAACCAGTTGGACTAAGTTACAGAAATATTTTCTACATAAGTTTGTAGAGGAAACTACTATGGGAGCTCTGGTGGCTAAGTTGTTCGCAGCCACCATGAGTCCGAAAGAAAGGGTCAAAGATTTCAATCAAATATTCACGACCATCTTAAACAAATTCCAGCCCGCGGCTAGACCAACTCAGGAGTTGAAAATCGAGGTTTATGCTAACGTGCTCCCGGCTACTATTTCTATGTTTGTAAAAAGAGCTTCTAAGAAAACCTTGGCAGGAAATTTTGAAGAGGCCAAGACTATAGAATTCCAGAAGAAAGGATGTAAAGAAGGTCGAGCCTCCCTAGTAAAGAAAGAAGCCCGGCCCCCTCCTAGGAGAGGACTCCTTTTGACTAGACCGTCGGGGAAACCAAGTGAAAAAACTCCCGACAAAGATAAGGGAGATATATAAGATTTACAACGCATGGTTAAGAAACTATCAAATGAGATCATAGACATGAAAAGAAATGTAGGAGAGGGAAACCTAGGCCAAAGGCCCTATAAACCTTTCTTTAAAAGAAACCAGCCTTTCAAAGCTATTGAACCTCCCCCAGCTAACTTAAATATTGATCTAGGGAATGTTGCGTCTGACTCTTTCTACACTTATCATCAGGAAAACCACTCTGAAAGAGACTGCCCTCAATGGGTGCATGCCATGAATTTGATGGCCAATAGGTTTCTAGACAAAGTCTCCCTCACTAAAAGGCCAAGTAGTTCGGTTATGAATATCGTTGACCAGGAAGAGATTGACCCACCAAGAGATACAACCATGTTGATATGGGATCCCAACCCGGTCATCCCTTCTGACGACTTGTTTGAGTCTCAGGAACAACCCGCGGAAGTTTCAGTGGTACAAACATGTAGTAAGGGTCCGCCTAGCTCAAAAGATACCGACCCTTACTACATGTTTGTAACCCGAAAGTTAACTCCCAATCTCTCGAAAACATCCTTCGCTCTCGAAAAGAACCCTATAAGCATTCATACCCAAGAATCGCCCAAACTAGATTACAACGTGGTCGAAGATTTGAAAAAGCTAAAGGCTAATATATAAGTTATGGACATGTGTAGGATTCCTTAGCAGAAGGGATTTCTGTTGCAATCTTTGAACTCAGTAGAAAACTCGACGGGAGGTAATGGTTCGGAAAGAAATCTATCTTCCACAGATCTGGTGGGAAAACAAACTATGAACACCTGTTCAGGAGATAGAAAGGAAAATCCTTTTCTCCCATAGTTCCTCTTCATGTTTGAAGTCTTCAATAGAAACCTTCATAATTGTTTGGTAGATTATGGAGCGTCTTCCAACGTTATGCCCTTTTCTGTTTGTAAAAATTAAATTCCATTCCTCTCAAGAGTGATAAACATGTCATTCAACTAGACAGAACCCAGGCCAAGGTCATATGAGAACTCAAAGATGTGATGATTAGAATATCCATGCATCCCATGTTTGTACAAGTGATTGAAATCATTGTAGTAGATATCCCAAAGGCATATGGGCTATTACTGAGTTGAGATTGGTCTGAAAAGATAAACGGGTATTTCAGTACAGACTGGGCGCACCTTTGGCTACTGTTGAAGGGATACAAGAACCTGATCAAAATCGATAGGGAGAGATATTTGAAACTTACGGTCATTGATCTAGAAACCTCAAACGAACCCTCATCTGCAGATTTCCCTATATTGGGAAACTATTCCTATGATTCCTACTTCGAAAACTTTTCTCTTCTCTTGTTCGACGTTCCTCTTACCCAAAACTCCAAAATAGTTTTTCAATAGGAGTCACTGATACCGACAGGAGACACCCTCTTCTGTCAAAACCCCACGTTGGATATTAGGGAACAAAATATGGGGAGGCACAAAATTAACAAAGGAAAGGAAAAGAACGATTGTCGTTCACAAATTTGGGCCCTCTATTTTGATGGATTTAAATCGCAAGAAGGGTCAGGATCAGGGTGCATCCTCATCGATCCTAAGGGTAAACGTCATTTCTTGTCCTGTAGGCTAGAGTTCGAATGTATCAACAACACTGCTGAATATGAAGCTCTAGTACAAGGATTAAAGAATGCCATAGATTTGAATGTCAAAGAATTGAAAGTTTTTGGAGACTCCGAAATTATTGTTGGACAAGTAAGAAATACTATACATTGCAATTCTCCTCACCTGAAGAACTATCAGCAGAAGGTACATAGATTAATAGAACACTTTGAAGCCTTCAATATGCAGCGATCCCTAGAGCTAAGAACACTCTTGCTGACTCTTTGGCCACAACTTCTTCTAGGTTGTCGACTCTAGAAGATTATGAAGCCTCCCGATTCACTGTGGAGCTGTTCTACAAACCGTCGGTACCTAATAACATCGCTAATTGGAAAGTCTTTGAAGGAGATGAACAAATCATAAACTTCTTGACCAACCAAGACAACTTCAAATATCTCGCTATTGACGATGAATAATTCCAAGAGCAATCAACAGAGATAGATCCTTGGACAGGCTAGCCTATGGATAAATCAAAGGATCACACAATCCTGAAAGGGATAGCCAATCTAGAAAATATGTTTGATCTGAAAGAGCGATTTAAGGGATCTAGAAACACAAAGACCGGTAGTTCTTGTCCCCTACATGAAAATATAAATCTTGGGACCCCAGATAACCCAAAGAAACTGAATCTCAGCAAGACTATATCTAAGGAAGAAAGGAAAGCTTATCTCAAATTGTTTAGACAATACCAGGATGTCTTCACATGGTCCTATAGGGATCTGAAAACGTGTGATACCTGCATCATTCAACACACGATCCCCTTAAAACCTGAAGTAAAACCTTTCCAATAGAAGCTCTGAAAGTATCATCCATCCCTGGAACCTCTCATGTATCAGGATTTAATAAAACTTTTAGATTCCAAAATCATTTTCGAGGTTAGGCATTCCACCTGGGTAACAAATCTTGTCCCGGTGAGGAAAATGTCAAGTGAGATATGCATATGCGTAGATTTTAGGAACCTCAACAGAGCTTCAAAAAAGGATAATTACCCAGTCCCACAGATGGAACAGCTCCTACAGACCGTATCTGGCTCGGAGATTTTCTCTCTGCTAGATGGTTTCTCAGGTTACAACTAGGTTTTGGTCTCGAAGGAAGACCATTTAAAAACCACCTTCCGAACCAAATGGGGAACTTTCACGTATAAATGCATGCCTTTTGGGTTAATTAACATAGGAGCGACCTTCCAAAGGGCCATGGATGTAGCCTTCTAGGGACTAATCAATAAATGTGTGGTAGTGTATCTAGATGACGTGACAGTGTATTCGAAGAATAGAGAAGAGAACATCCAACACTTAACTCAGATTTTCGAAAGGTGTAGGAAATACGATATATCCTTAAACCCCGAGAAAACTATCTTCAGTGTCAAGGAAGGTAAGTTGTTAGGTCACATTATATATTAGGCAGGCATTCGCATAGACCCGGAAAGGATTAAGGCCATAGCTCAACTTCCTTTTCCCCATAACAAGAAATCTGTGCAGTCCTTTTTCAGGCAAATCAATTTTGTGAGGAAATTCACTCCTGATTTCGCAGAAATCATCAAACCTTTACAAAAAATGATTTGCAAGGATGTCAAATTTAAGTGGGATTATGAGCGAAAAGACACCTTCAGCAATATCAAAGTTGTTATATCTCGGGCCCCAGTGTTGCGAAGTCTCAATTTCGATAGAGACTTCTCCCTTTACACGTTCGCCTCCGATCAATTGTTAGCTACAGTTTTGACTCAGAAGGATGATGAAAACAACGAGGCCCCAGTGTCTTTCATGAGCACTAATTTCAAGGAGTCGAGGTCAACTATTATGCTATAGATCAATAGGCCTATGAAGTATATAAGGCAGTAAAACATTTCAGGTCTTACATCCTGAAGAATCACACTAAAGTGATTGTGCCACACCCTGCAGTCCGATCCTTGTTTACCCAGCAAGATATGGGGGAAAGAAGAGGAAACTGGATGGCAGTAGTCCAAGGATTTGACCTAGATATAAAACCTGCCAAGTTAGTAAGAGGACAAGGGTTATGCAAGCTTGCAGCCGAAGCCCAAGACCAAGTAAATGAAGACTCTGGATGGGAGAACGAAATGGCACTATGGTGTGGTGAAGTATCATATATATCCTCGGAACAATAGTCTTGGTATAAGGATTTAACTTATCTTCTACATCAGGGGACTTGTCCCGAAAACCTCCACCCTAGGGAAAGGAGATCCCTCAGGTTAAAATCTGCAAAATACCACCTGATAAATTCAGTACTCTTCCGGATCAATTATGACGGGGTACTACTAATATGTCTCGAATGTGAAGATGCAGACAACGTGATGAAAGAGCTCCATGATGGCTCCGCAGGGGGACATTTTTCTGGAAACACCACCGCTCATAATATTATGAGAGTCGGTTATTATTGGCGCACCTTGTTCAGGGACGCTCATGCTCACGCTAGAAACTGTAAGACTTGTCAAATAAGCATTGGGAAGGACAGGAGAGCAACAGTCCCACTCCAACCTGTGACTATGTCTAGGCCTTTTGAGCAATGGGGGTTGGATATCATGGGAGAAATTACACCTAGCTCTTCGAAACTTCACACGTACATTCTCACCTCCACTGATTATTTCACGAAATGGGCAGAGGCCATTCCTTTGACTCATGTAAACGAGAAGGTAGTGATCCAATCCATAGAACAACAACTAATCACAAGGTTTGGTGTCCCTTCTGTTCTGGTATTTGATAATCCAACTTATTTTTCTTCCACCCTATTAATGGAGTTTTCTCTGGAAAAAGGAATCATGATTAAGTACTCTGCAAATTATTACCCCCAGGGAAACAATGTGGCAGAATCAACTAATAAGAACCTAGTGAGAATATTAAAGAAGATGGTTGCAAATAACCAAAGAAATTGGCATAATCTACTCCATAATGCTCTATGGGCCGATAGAGTCACACCCAAAGAAGCTATAGGTAAATCCCCGTACTTTTTGGTCTACGGGAAAGAAGCCATTCTCCCAAGTGGGCTCTATCTTCCATCTCTTCAACTAGCCCAAAATTCCAGCGAGGAACCTTCGTCAGCTATATAACAAAGGATCAACACTCTGCTCATGCTGGAAGAAGAGAGAGAAAAGGCTAAGTCAAATTTCCTAGCTCACCAACAAATAGTGAAAAGGTGGTTCGATAAGCATAAGGCTAAAGAAAAGAACTTTGAAGTGGGAGACTTAGTCCTGAAGTGGGACAGGGAAAATGAACCAAAAGGGAAGCATTCTAAGTTTCATAATTTATGGCTTGGACCTTTTCAGGTGGATGAGAATATTGGAGTAGACACTTATCGGTTTCATAATATGAGGGGGGAACCTGATGCCCTCCTAGTAAATGGCCAAGCTCTAAAACTATACTTCCAATAATAATAATAAAAAAAAAAAATTATGTGTTTTTCATGTTGACTATCTTTATGATTGCGAAATACTTCTTTTGTTTTTCGTTTCTCTCTGGTTTTCTATACTTTTGAAGGTGCCTGGCAAGATGACGGTGGGCCTTAAAATCATGCAACATAGTGAAATCTGTTTATAACTCGTCGCTCATTTACAAACACATGAAGTACTGGAAAACCTGTGGTTACTCTGAGGAATCCTCTATCTAACCTGAGCAAATGAACAACATCGGATAAATTCCAGAAGGGTCCACTTTTTGGTTCAATGATACCTTAAGGGAACGAAGGAAAGATGGAAAGGACTATGTGAACCCAGAAGACAGATCTAATGAAGGATCCACCTTAACCATCTCACTTTGCAAATAACAGACATCCTCCTCTCTCACTCACTCAGGGAATCATGCTGAAATAAAATTGATATTATCAAAAGAGTGAAAAATAAGAGAGGGTATGCAGATATCTCCTCCAGAGCTATGGACGCTCGCTGGCAGTGAAGCAAGGTCTATGATGTCAGGGTGACTCTGTCAGGGCTATGAACGCTTGCTAGCAGCGGAGTGACACCGAAGCAGGTGAGTAGAGGTAATTAAAGGCTTCGTGTCGGTGAATACTTTGATAAAATTTGTAAGAAGGGGACATGAGTCGGGGTCAAAGAGAATGAAGGAGGAAAAGGGTTAAAACCCCACAGGAAAAACCAAAAGCATCATCCTAAAAACTTCAAATGCAAAGATTAAGAGGTTCTGATTTAAGACCAGTTATGATTCTCCATCAGCTTCCATATCAGTTGGGCCTCAGGGAAGGAACAAAGATTCTGCTTTCGCCCGGTGAATCTCCATTTGTTGAGCACTCAACACACCCTAAAAAGTTTATGCCCTTTTCTACTTTTTGGGTACCACTTGATCTTTTGTGCTGACTGTTTCCACATCGGTATGAAACTGTTGCTTGTGCTTATCTTTTATGCTTTCATGTTGGAATTGTTTAAAGTCTTCTTGAACATATAAGGAATCATCTTAACTTTAAAAAGGGACTTAAAAATTACTTAATAAACCGACAGACTAAAGTTCTCTCCAACACGCTCAAGAAATTTGGCTTCGAGAAAGATTAAAAGTGACAAAAACCGCTTGAGAAGTTCAAAATAGCCGAGTGTCGATCTTCATCGGCATTGGCAGAAGCAGGTTTTTCTCGTCACCGCGTAATATCCACTAAAATATCACCGAAGACCGATTCATTCGGCTTCGGAAGAAAAAAAAATGAAAGAGTAAGAGTCGCGCGAGTAAAGGAATAATATTGTCGATCGGCGACCCCCGAAACGTTCTTAGCGTCGGAAAATTACAAAGATGGTAATTCACGAGGAAAACTACGCATTAATTTTTGTTTTAATGTTGATCCCCTACACCATCCCGGCATCAGCAGTCATGAGATCTAGCTCTTTTAGTGCATTCAACATGGGCGAAGTCATCATGTGTGATCCTTACTTATCAGTCGAGTTTTAGATTTTATGTTTTAAAATATTTTAATAACCCTGAGTCAGTAACGCCATGTCAGCATCAATCGAAGTCGGAGGTTTTAAAAGGAACGTATCAATGAACTCACAAAGAAACTCATAACAGTGATAATAATAAAAGTTCATAATTTGCAAGAAACTTAAATAAAAGAAAAACACGGTAGATTCACATACGAAGAGGGAACACGATACATTAAAAAACACTTTCAAATTTTCATATAATTAAAGCTCCTACCAAGCTTAAGTTACATACAAATAAACACCGCCAATGTCTTGACTAACCAACCTGGTTATAGTGAGAAGATGAAAATGGAACTTTACAA